>LPNX010750625.1:478864-582017 GCA_001517045.1 Pseudotsuga menziesii
ATATATATACATATACATATACATACATATACATATACATATACATATACATATACATATACATACATATACATATACATATACATATATATACATATATACATACATACATACATACATACATACATACATACATACATAGGGCGGGGGGGCAGATCTGCTGTTAGGGAAATAATGCGAGGTGAATTGGCGAAGGAGCAGGAAAATATTTGGTTTTCATTTTTTTAATAAAGTTTTAAAGCACATAAATTGTTGTACACAATGATGATAGATGAGGTATACTATGACTCCAACTCACTAGGAGTACCAATATTTGTGCATTCAACAAAGGTGGTGGACTCCCAACAGGAAGTGAGGTCATCTTCCATGCTTGAAATGCCGAAGCTCGGGTTTCCAAGCAAGAAGGATGATACCTCATTAATCACTAAAAAAGGTGGCTATCATATAGGAATAAGGCATACATGAGCCAAAGCAAAAAAAATGCAGCTTCGCTAACAGTAGGTAAGGATATAGCGATAACATAAATACCAGATTATCTTTCACTAGACCTGATAGGACGATTCTATGGGAAAGCAGTCGGAAAAGCTACGCTACGTAGGTGGATGATAGAAAACTAGAGCCCTCATCTACAAAACTTACCATCCTTCCATATACTTTCCTGGGGATGGATCTTGTTTCAAGTTCAGACAGAGGAAGATAGGAAAAAGTTACGGAATAATAACAGGCAATGGGGACCTTCAGGGATGATTCTTAAAAAATAGAACTTAGATTTTGAAGCCAACAAGGAACCATAGAACATGCTGTAAGTATGGGTGGTCTTACCTTGCCTCCATATGATGTTTTGGAAGAAGCAGATCCTGTAAGAAATAGGAGGGAAAATAGGTAAGTTTGTAGCACTGGAGGAAAACTGGCAGTAGAAAGTAGACAAAAGGTATACAAAAATTCTAATTGAAGTGGACTTACACGATGGATTGGTCGAAGAAATCCCACTGGAGCTTCACGGGAGCTCATGGTAGCAGAGGTTGGACTACTAGAAGATCCCCTTCCGCTGCTTCTCCTATAGAAAGGTTAGCCATATTTCAAGAGACTGTCCAAGCCCTAAACGAAGACATGTTCAATACAAAAAATAGTGGGTTAAAAATATTGTACGGAGTGGAGAAACGAGCACAAAAGCAGAACCAAAAGGTGGTCAACAAGAAATAACCTCTACAGAAATGGGATTACATTCATCTCCTGGTAAACCGGAACCCCCTCCCGAAATTCTCCCTTCTGTCAGTACCTTAAACAATTCGATACATGATCAGACCTCTCCAAGGACAATTGTCACAAGTGTTGAAATCGAGGTGGTGACACTCGTAAGTGCATAAAGGAGTAAGGACATTTGTAATATCCCGGTTAAGGTCATAAAAGAGGTGGATTCTCTGTAGAAGACAAAGGACCCCCCCTCTTAGATAAAACACAAAATTTATAACACGCAGTCGAAAATGATAGCTGAAAAGGAACAAGTGTCGACCTGTGGGTTAGCGTTAGGCAAGGTGCCTAAAGTCACCTTAGGTAGGAAATCGCATATTTCGTTAGCCAAAACACAAGCTGAGATAGAGATGAAGAATGGTAAATAGGCAACAATTTGTAGGGCCCTTAGAGCGGGGAAGGCCCAGGCCAGGGTCCCCTGATGCTGGTATTGTCCTTCAACACGAGGGGTTTAGGGAGCTCCTCTAAAATAAAATCTCTCAAATGAAATATCGTTAGCCTTAAGCCTTTGATCATTCTCCTTTAGGAAAGCATGATGGAGGGATCAAAATCCAAGGAAGTCCTAGAGTCGTGGCTCAAATACTAGAGCTTTGCATATATAAGCTTGAAAGGACACTCTAAGGGTTTGGTAACTACCTGGAACCAGGAGTTAGTTCAAATTGGGGCAGTGAAGGATAGTATAGTGCTCAAAACAGTACTGAAAGAGAAATCTACTAGAGAATCCTTTGATTTTGGCCCTTATTAGAATAGGAAAGGTTTCTAGGAAGCCTTTTTCTCTTCAAGACTTCTGGAGCCAAAAAAAGTGATACTAGGAGGAGATTTGAACCCTAATATTTCAGAAAAAAGGGAATAATAGCCCGTCAAGATAGTCTAAGTGATTTATTTATTGCGTTGTTTGATTCCGAAGAATTGGTCGAGTTACAACCTTTGAAACTAACCACGACTTGGAGGAATAATAGATGTGGGGAACATGTTATCTCCAAAAGGTTAAACAGATTCTTGATTTCATAAAACCTTCTCTCAGGGTCTCTGACAGTGAAAAATTGGGTGGAGGTGGGAGGGTTATCTGATAACCTCCCAATTCTCTTACAGCTCCAAATCCCAGATCCCAAGCTGGCTGCTCCGTTTAAATTTAATCCCTCATGGGTTCAAGAAGAGAATTATTGAAAGATGGTAGTTGATACTTGGAATCCATTGGAGGATATCCCCAATGTCTCCTACATGAAACATTTTGTGAAAAATCTTCAAAGAACAAATAAGGAGACAAAAAAATGTGCAAATATTTACACGACCAACCAGCAGAAATAACTCAAAGAAGTTGAACTAAATTTAAAAAATATTTACAGCCTAAACAACTTCAGAATTTTCACAGAGGAAGAACTGAAAGAAGTTCAGGAAAATGAGTTAAAAAGGGAAGGGTTGCTAGCTAAGGAGATAACAATATTAATTTTTTTCATATATTTTCCTTTCATAGAAGGAACATGAATACGATTTCGACAATTAAAGACATGAATGGGGAATTGGTATATTCTTTCAAGGAAAAAGCAGAGGTTGGGGAGAGGTTTTTCAGAAATATATTTTCGGAACCAGAAGGTCGTAACATACAGGAAATATTAAAGGTTGTTAGCTTGTTTCCAAGGTTGATAAATGAAGAAATGAACAATTCCCTGAAAGAAGAAGTTTCAGAAAAAGAGCTGGAAAAAATAGTATACTCCTTCCAAAAAGGTAAGAGCCCTCGACCGGATGGTTTTACTATTAAATATTTCCATGGTTTCTTTGAATTAGTGAAAGGAGATTTGCTAAAGGTAGTACAAGAGTTTCAAAGGGTTGTGAAGGTATTGGGAGCTCTGAATTCAACCTTCTTGGCTCCCATACCTAAAAAAAAACTCCTCCTCCTTTGAAGATTTTAGGCCAATCTCATGTTGTAATGTGGTATACAAGATAATTGCAAATATTTTAGTGCAACGCCTTAAGCCAATTCTAAGCGAAATCGTCACAGAGGAGCAGTTTGGGTTTCTTTTTAATCATCAAATCCATGATGCCGTGTCTCTATCTTAGGAGGCAATCGACACCATCATTAGAAGTACGAGTAAGGCCTTTGCTTTAAAGATAGACCTCTCCAAGGCTTATGATAGGGTTAGTTGGACCTTCCTAAGGTTATTGATGATTCAAATCATGATGGATTCAGAAAAAGTCATCTGGATAATGGGGTGTGTCCAGCCGACCTCCTTTCCATTTTTGATAAATGGCTCCCCCTCCAATTTTTTCAGGTCATCAAGAGGCCTCAGACAAGGGTGCTCGCTTTCACCCTTTTTATTCCTTCCAATAGTTTACTCCCTAAGCAGAATTATAGATCATGCTAAGAGGGAAGGCTCTTATAAAGGAGTCAAGGTCACCAGAACTAAAGAACTTTCCCACATTTTTGTGTGTGGATGATGTGGTATTGATGGGCGAAGGAACGTGGGAAAACGTCAAAGAAGCTGAACAGGTATTGGACTTATATAAGAAGGTGACATGAATGCATATTAATGTAGAGAAGTCCATCCTATCATAAAATGGTCTCCCTGATATAGTAAGGAACAGTATAAGCTCAGAATTCCCCTATTCAATAAAGTCTATGCCTGAAGGGTTCAAATATTTAGGTTTTGTTCTCAAACCTAATGCTTATTCCTTTAAGGATTGGATGTGGTTATACACAAATATTGAAGGCTGAATTGGGTGTTGGACTGACAATTTATTGTCAAGAGGAGGAAGTTTGGTTCTCCTCAAGGCATTTTTACAAAGTATACATGTATACTAGGCCACAATTGCCTATATCCCTAAAGGAATTCTGCAGAAATTAAGGAAAAAAATATTCTCCTTTTTAAGGGCAGCAAGTAAACAGTCGGAAGGAATCCCTTTGGACAAATGGAAAATGCTAGCTAATATCAAAGAACTAGGTGGATGGGGTATCAAGAACCCATTCCTATACTTTTAATCTCTAGCTGCAAAACTTTTGTGGCGCTTAATAAAGAATCCTGATTCCTTCTGGGGGAAGGTCTTGAATTCCAAATATTGCCCTAATGGATCCATCCAAGAATGGATAAGGAAACATGATAAATCTTTCAAGAATGGATAAGGAATCGGGATAAATCTTTCAAGAATGGTTCTATAGGCTAGAAAGCACTGGTGCTAGCATTCCCTCAAGTAGGGAACTGTATTGCTTGGTATGTAGGAAATGGGAAAGAAGTTTGGGTAGGGGAATATACTTGGGTAGGAGCAGGGGAGAGATACAAATTATCATATGCCCTAATTGTGAAACTTGAAAGCTTAGGGATCTTGAATCTAAGACAAGCTTGCTCACTAACCCTATAGAGGGAAAATCGATGGAAGAATTATGAAGATATACATCTAGAAAAAGGAATTAAGAAAGAAAGGAATGATTTTGTCTCTCTCCTGCAATCTTGCTTTATTCATCTGGAGGAAGAGGCAAAATATAAATTGGTCAGGATTGAAAATCTTGCTATAGGGGACTTTACAGCCAAACTAGGCTATAAGAGTTGGGCTTTAGAGTAGTGCCGAGGAGAGAAAATGGAATGGTGGAAACAAGTGTGGAAGAGTGAAGGCCCTTTTAAGGCAAAGATAACTCTTTGGCCGATGCTTAACAATAAGCTCTTAACTTGGGAAAATCTTAAAAAGAGAGGTTGGAATGGTCCAAGCTGGTGTGCATTGTGTCACTCAAATGAGGAAACTAGATCACGTTTGTTTGTAGAATGTTCTTATGTAGAGATAGTCTAGAAGGAAGCATACAAAGAACTAAAGTTTCAAGGGACACAGGGGACCTCTCTTGAACAAAATTATTACGCTTGGTGGGCTGAAAGATCAGAATGTTTATTTAGTGCACTTCCATCCTTTTTTTCATATGGAATCTAGTGGGCTCGAAATATTGCCATCTTCAATATAAAATTGATTCCTCTCGAAGTAACGATGGCTCTTATGGTGCAGTTGACCAAGGAGCATAAATCAAAAGATAAAGAGCCCCAAAAAAGGATAATAGTTCCTCCTGAAATAAATAAGGTAGTTCCTTGCGCTTTCTTTGATGGTGATAGTCAAGGAGATCCTCCCTTGGGAGGTTTGGGAGGAGTGTTATACTTCTCTGATAAACACAAGGTGCAAGCAAAGTATGCTCCTATGAATTGTACCAATAACAAGGCAGAACTAGCAGCTCTTGATATAGTCTTAGATTTGGCTATTAAGTAACATCTCCCAATTACAGGTATTTGGGGACTCAAAGATGGTGGTTGATTGGGTCAATAAAAATATTCATATAAATTCACCACAACTTCACCATCTACTGAGACTAATCATAAGGCTTTTGGATCTTTTCTCAGGCTTTGACATAGCTCACAATTACAAAGAGTTAAACATGGAGGAAGACAGTATGTCCAAGCTCACTTTGCTACTAGCTCTGGGGCATATGGAGACAGAGGAAATAAAAGAAGATTAGAAGTATCATATTTTATTTTTTGTAAAATATGTAACCTATAATCAAAACAGGAAAATGATTGTATAAAGTGGTTACTGGAATTTTTGGTCTGTAAGAAAAGCTTTTTTCAAGGGTGCAATCCCTTGTAGCATTTTTTGATGTAATGAGAGTTCCTTTGGAACAATTCATGATCACTCTTTATTTAGGGTGGTGGATATTTTCCTATTGGAATACACACATATTGATATATTGATAAACAAATTTTAGTTTAAAAATTAAAAAATAAGATTTAATTTAAAAAATGATGATGTCAATGATATATGTGTGTGTGTGTGTGTGTGTAATTTTGTATATATACATATTGATAAATAAATTTTAATTTAATTAAAAAATATTTAATTTAAAAAATAAATTTTGATAAAAAATAATTAATAAAAAAATAAACAATGTCGATCATGATGACACTGATGACATTGGCGCCAATGATGATGATCATCATCACCATCACCACCATCTTGGTCATCGCCGTCGTCGTTGTCATCTTCATGAGAATCCTTGTCATCATCATCATCATCATCATCATCAAGAACATCATTGTCATCATAAGCATCATCATTAATGTCATCACCATAAATAATCATCACCATCACCATACACAACACCATAAACATCGTCAACATCACCATGATCATCTTCATCAACCTCATCGTTATTCATCATCACAATCATCATAAACAACAAAATCATTATCATCACCATGATAATTATTTTCATGAGCATCAACATCATCAACATCAAGAACATCGTCATCATCATCATCATAGTCACCATCGTTTTCATCACAGACATCATCATCTCCATACATATGATCATCAATATCGTCATCATCTTCATGTTATTCATCATTGTCATCATTGTCCTCATCATCACCATCCCTATCATAATCATCATCATCATTATTCATCATCACAATCATCATAAAAACAACATCATCATTATCATCACCATCATCATCATTGTCATCGTCATCATGTTAATCACTGTCATCAACATCAAGAACATCATTGTCATCATAAGCATCATCATGGTCGTCGTCGTTGTCATCATGGACATCATCGCCATCAATAGATGGTCATCATTATTGTCATCATCATCATGATCAGAATCATCATCATCACGATCGGTATCATTATCACCATCACCATCCCCATCATAATCGTTGTCATCACCATGTGTTCATAAAAAGTATAAATGTTCATGAATACAAAATATTGATGTATGTGTTCAAAAATGATATAGATGTTCATCCATCTTAAATGATGTTGAATTCCTCATTTTCATTGGAAATTCATTGTAAAATGTTGCATATATGGTCTTAGTATGTTAGTTCAGTCTTATCCAATTCAATTTTGGACGTCATGATTCCAATCTCCACATTGAATGATGCAACCCAAGCAATTTAGGGGCGATCCTATGCAATTTAAGGGAAATCTAGGATGTACTAAAGATCGCTTGTCTAAACTCTTCATATCCATTTACATATATTCCATTTCAATATGTTGAACTCTTTTTGGAGCATATGTTAGATGGTTGGGTGTCTTGATGAGTAATACAACTATTATTAAGCAAACATCCATAAATGGCAAGGAATAGAAATGGAAACTAGTAGGTTGCAATACAACCTAGAAGGAAAATTTGCAATTTATTCCTTGAAATTTTTTTGCACACTAGGTTTCAAAATTCAAACTAACAACAATCATCCAAGTCCAATAGGTCCTATCTTTGTAAGTCACACTAATAACATATGTAGCATTCTATAAACTACATCACAAACTCAAATGGAGAGTGACATTTGCTTACAATAACAACATTAAAATGATAATCATTGTCATCATTATCATCAACATCAGCATCAACATCATCATGAACATCATGGTCATCATAAGAATCACCGTCGTTGTCGTTATCATTGCTAGTAATCATCATCGTCATCATCGTCAAGAACATCATCGCCATCATAATCGTCATCATCTCCAGTAAAAGTTAGGACATAGGGGTGAATCACCTTCTTTTTCTAGAACCATGGTTATTCGCAACTAATTTCAATGCAAGTCCAATCCATAATCATGAATGAGTCCATGACTTAACCAATGTCAAATACTTGGTTAACTCATTGCCACAACATACATTACAAAGTAACTTTCTTGCATTTGAAAATGATATCAATTTTTGTCCTTGAAGGCAACAAGGTTCACAAATTCACCATTGGTCTATACTAAATTAATAAAGGATGCATCCCCATAGAAAATTGGTAAATATATACATAGAGTTCAACCCGACCATGAAAAATCATAAAATTTGAATGCATGACTATAACTCTACTCATGGAATACATTATGACACAAAAATAACTCATGGACCCCATAATTTGGCTAAGAATACAATGGTGACAACAGGGAGAAAAGGAGTATGGAATGCATTTATTTTCTTTGCATATATTTTGCAAGGATGTCATTTATTAACCACTTCAACAATCTTTAAAAATTGACATCCAAAAACATCATGCACAGAATATTTTTGTGTTGTCACCAATCGAGAAATATGACCTCTACATGATCCACTATAAAATCCATTTAGAACCTTCTAAACCTCTTTGTGAGCTCAACATCAATATGAATAGATCAACCAGACAATAATCGAAAGTGTCATCGATGATGAAGTAGTTGGTGATGTAATCAGAGAAACCACAGTATCGAAATGACCAAGTCGACGTTTCGAATCCATATCTGGATCCATCATCAGGACACAGTCGAATGTGGAGAGAGTGAGAACTAATGTTAAATACTGGAACCGGTTAGAAAGTCTAAGGTCGGCCGCGGAGACTCGGGTTTGCTAGGTCGAAATTTTTTTAATTTTATTTGATTTCAAAGTGCGTGGAAAATTAATCTCTAAACCTATTTTTTGGAAAAAGAATTGTTTAAGAATATAAACAATTCTTTTTCTGAAAAATAGGTTTAGAGATTAATTTTCCGCGCACTTTGAAATCAAATAAAATTAAAAATTTTCCGACCTAGCAAACCCGAGTCTCCGCGGCCGACCTTAGACTTTCTAACCGGTTCCAGTATTTAACATTAGTTCTCACTCTCTCCACATTCGACTGTGTCCTGATGATGGATCCAGATATGGATTCGAAACGTCGAATTGGTCATTTCGATACTGTGGTTTCTCTGATTACATCACCAATAACCTATCACCACAGAAATTTGGCAACAGAGATGAAGTAGTTCCTGAATTGAACTTAAATTTAAGTTAAAAAGTTCATTTCAAATTAGTCTTATTTGTCTTATGGTAAATTTGACATGAATTTACCAAAACATAACGACTTTTTTATTTAGAATATGTGAATTATAATACAAATGCATGTAAGGACTTCCTTTCACTACGGTGGGAATATATAAAGAAACTCTAAAGTGAGCATAATGCAAGGGGCCTAGGAAAAATATTCTACAATGTTGTAATTTTAAGTAGCTAGAGTATTTGGATTATGCATAAACCTTCACAAGTGTAAATATATTTTTTCTATTACTTGTCCCCTTGCAAAGGTGCAAGGTTAAAAATACCAACAACCATTTACTTGTATTGTGGAGGAAAATGCTAGTGAATATGATTGGTTGTTGTTGTGAATCCTATTATGAAAACAATATTTGGGCTTCCTCCATCTAAGGAAATTAATGAGTGATGAAATAATAATTACAGATATTGTAGTGAAATTTCCTTTTGTTTTTCCACCTACCAAAATTTCTAGTGGTGGTTTTTCCACCTATTTGTTAGGAAAGCAACACGCAACTCTAGCACCCCTAACTAGATTTCCCCTCTCTCTCTCTACAGTTTACACCCCACCCCACCCCGCTAACCTTTGTATTCCTTTTTGAGAATGTAACCATAGTGTGAAAGGATTATATCTAAATTATTCCCCATTACTATGATAGCATTAGGAATAGTTGGTGTGGGCATGGATAGACTCATAACTTGGTCGACATTTTTCTAGTTGTGTCGACCAAAAAAAAAAAAATTTAAATAAAACCATAATCAACTTAAAACACCTAACACCCCTGCCCCTCTCTACCTATGACCTTGTGAAACCTCACATATCTCTCTCTACCTCTTCCATACCCCTTCTCTCTATATCTCTCATACTCCTAATCCTAACCCCTCCCCTCCACTCTTTACCTCTCTCCAATTGCCCCTACCTCAACCAGCTCCTAACACCCCCCTCTCTCCCTAACACCCTTAATTATTGTTAAGATTCTATATGCTAATCTAGATTATCAGCATTCAATTCAATTTCACAACAATAGCATATACAGGATCACTGAAAGAAATAGTATCACAAGATAAACACAAATTTACCCTGGGAAAACACTAAAGGGAAAAACCCAACAAGAAAAGCTTCCCCAATACAGATGATAAAAAATATAAAAGATAAAACCTTAGACTGGTCCTTCTCCTCCTTGCAGATAAAACTCTCTCTCTCTCATGCGATACACAAGTGTGTGTCTGTATGTATCAAATGAAGAGCACCTATCTCTATTTATACTCTTCCTCTCACTTAACTTTTCACTCAACTAAGTCGGCCCTACTAAACTTGACTGAGACGAATTCTCTAGGAGGACTAAAAAACAACTCAATATTATATTTAGGAGGGTGCTAATGACCTGACTTACAATGGAGGGTTTTCCTCATGACTCTCTATTGACCTAATATAATAATATCATCCCGATGGAGGAATAATAACATCTCTGAAAGGTTCCATCAATAAATTACATTTAGAATATTATTCGAAGTTACAATAATTCAACACTCCCCCTTAACGAGAAGGGTATTCTACAACAACAACAACAACATTAGAAGAAGGAGAGAGAGCATCTTCAACATCATCAAGGTGATACATCTATAAATCATTGGAATCTTTTCATCATCTTTGACATATAGTCTTCATCTTCAATTTCAGTAGTAGCAACACTTTGATCGTTCGATCGACAACATCATCATCAACATTTTATTATTTTCAATCAGCAACATCATCATCAACAATACTTTGACCTTTTGATCACCATCATCAGCAGCAATACTTTGATATTTCAATCAACAACATCATCATCATCAGCGACAACTTGCAATCCACAATACGAAGATGAAAGTCCACAGATCACTTTTAGGACTAAAGTCCAGGGATGATACAATCCTACCACATTCTCGAAGACCGAAGTCTCCAGATACTATTACAGGATAATCACTCCCTATCACTTTAGGACTTAGGTCCAAGGAAGATGCAATCCTACCACATTCTCGAAGACTGAAGTCTCTGGATACTATTATGAGATAATCACTCCCTATCACTTTAGGACTTGGGTCCAAGGATGATGTAATACTACCACATTCTCGAAGACCAAAGTCTTCAGATACTATTATGGGATAATCACTCCCTGTCACTTTAGGACTTCAGTCCAAGGATGATGCAATCCTGCTTCTTTCTCGGAAACATAAGTCTACGGATCACTTTAGGACAAGTGTACATGGATGATACAATCCCACTTCTTTCTCGGTGACAGAAGTCTAAGGATCACTTTAGGACAAGTGTCCAGGGATGATACAATCCCATTGCAACATCAATGCTCCCCCTTTCAGGGAAGGTATTTTTGAACAACACCAAGCTTGTCTCGAATGTATTCAAACTTTATTCAAGACAGAGGCTTTGTCAACACATCAGCAACTTATTCATCGGTACTCACATACTAGAGCTTTATGGCTCCCTTCTGTATCATATCTCGAATGTAGAAATATCGGGTTTCTATCTGCTTTGATTTATCATGGAACACTGGGTTCTCTATCATCTTTATACAACTCTGGTTATCACATAGAATCACTATGGTATCCAACTCCAGGTTAAATAGACTTGAGATCAGTTTCTGAAGCCATATGGATTCACAACTAGCAGAGCAGCTGCTATGTATTCTGCTTCAGCCATGCTAAGAGCAACACTGGATGGTTTCCTGCTAAACCATGAAAACATAGTAGACCCCAGAGAATAACATCCACATGATGTGTTTTTTCTATCTGAGACACTTCCAGTCCAATCTGCATCTGTATAGCTGTACAATCCGTAGTCATGGTTTCAATCATAGTATAGACCAAATTCTATTGTTCCTTTCAGATATCTCATCACATGTTTTGCAACTACCAGGTGAACACGTCTAGGTTGAACTAGATACTGACTCAAGGTGTTCACAGCAAAACAAATGTTTGGTCCGGTATTTTTTAGATACATCAACGATCCAATAATCTGTCTATATTGAGTCACATCCACTAATTATGGTGATTCATCATCCAACAACTTCAGGTTGGTATCCATGGGTGTGGCCATGGCTTTACATTCCAACATATCAAATCTTTTTAAAATTTATACTGCATACTTTCCCTGATTGAGAAAGATTCCTTCTGAGTTTTGCCATACCTCCAGACCTAGAAAATAATGCATTAACCCAAGGTCTTTCATCTCAAATTCATCAACAAACTTCTTCTTGCATTCTACAATCTGTTTCTCATTCCCTGTTAGAAATAGGTCATCCACATATAGTAATAGTATGACAGGTTCATCTTCTATAACCTTGAAGTAAAGGTTAGGGTTGGATTTACTCTTAGTAAAGTCCAAGCTTGTCAAGAAACTATCTATCCTTCCTTATCAAGCTCTAGGAGCTTGCTTCAGGCCATACAGGGCCGTCTTCAACTTGCATACGTGAGTATGTCTGTCTTCAACTTCAAATCCTTATGGTTGTTCTATGTATACTTCTTCATCAATCACACCATTCAAGAAGGTTGTCTTTACATCCATCTGGTGTAAGTTCCACTTCATCATGGATGCAAGTTCCATGATGGCTCTAATCTAAGTATACCTTGCTATCAGTGCAAATGTTTCTTCATAATCAATTCCCTCTTTCTGATAGAAACCTCTAGCCACAAATCTTGCCTTGTATTTCTCTATACTTCCATCAGCTGTATGTTTTATCTTGTAGATCCACTTGGAAGATACCACACTCTTGCCTTCTGGTTTGGGAACTATATCCCAAACATCATTCTTCATTATTGATTGGTATTCTTTTGTCATTGCTTCTACCCATTCTTTCTTCTGTACAACTTCTTCATAGTTTGTAAGTTCTTGATCTACAATATCACACATTAAAGCTACATAGTTGGAAAATGGCTTGGGATTCTTGCTTATCCTTGCGGAGCCTTCTGGAGCTCCATATGTTTCTGCTTCTTGTATAATTTCTCTTTCCCAAGCAGGCTTTCTCTTCCATGATATCTCCATCATGGGAGGTTCTTGTGGTTATGCCATATCATGATATTCAGGAAGGAATGTAGCCTCTACATTTCTGGGAGGTGCATCTTCCTCATATACTTCTTCATGTTGACATTTTTTGGATCTCTTGAGAGTTGCTTCTCCATCGAATGTTACATCTCTACTGATTTCCATGTGACAGAATCTAGGAATGTAAATTCTGAATGCCTTGGATACTTCACAGTACCCAACAAAAATATTCTCTTCTTTCTGGAAGGGTCTAACTTGGTTCTTTTCTCTTTCGGTATGTGAACATATACCGGACAACCAAATATCTTAAGGTGACTTACTTTAGGCTTCTTTCCCATGAAAATATCCTCTGGAGTCTTGAATCCAAAGGCACTATGAGATATTCTATTTTGTACATAGACAACAGTTTTTGTTGCTTCTGCCCATAAATGCATTGGAAGATCTTGATCATATATCATTGTCTTCACTACCTCCATGATGGTTCTGTTCTTTCTTTCTGCAACACCATTTTTTCGAGGATTATAGGGAGTAGTTAGTTCCCTCTTGATTCCAACATATTTACAAAAGGCTTCAAATTCTTCTGAAGTATATTCTCTGTTGTTCTGATTGGAGTGGTCTTGATTCTTTTGTTTGAAAGGTTTTCTATCAAGGCTTTGAATTCCTTGAATTTTTCAAACACTTCATTCTTTGCTTTCAAGAAGTATATCCATGTTTTTCTTGAATAGTCATAAATAAATGTAATATAGTATTCAAAACCACTCAAGGATGTGGAGGACATTGGACCACATACATCTGAATGAATTAATTCCAATGTACCTTTAGTTTTTTTGTTTCACTCTTTGGAAATGGATTCTTAATATTCTTTTCTTTTGCACATCCTTTGCAAATGCATTCATGGTTGATCTTCAAGTCTCGTAATCATGTCACTACTTTGTTCACATGAGGTAGTGCTTTGTAATTTATGTGGGCAAGCCTCCTATGCCACAGTTCACTAAGGTTAGTGGACTCATGAACAAGGGTTGTTTCTAAATGTCCCTCGAGTTTATACATGCCTCCTTATTCTTCACCGATGACAACTGCATCTTCAATTGACTTTCCTTTGGGCCACATGAGTACTTGTCCATCTATGAATGCAAATCTATATCCTTTCTTATCTAATGCTGAGATAGAAAGTAAGTTCTTATTTAGACCTGGTACGTATAAAAATTCCTTCATCTTTAGAGGGTTTCCTGAATCAACCTTGTAGTTTGCTTCACCAATTCCTTTGATTGGATATTGATAGTAATCTCCTAGAGATACTTTCTGAGGAGAGTTATTTTCTTCAAGTTTTGCTAGAATTTTCTTGTGTCCCATCATGTGCTTTGAAGCACCACAATAAATAATCCATGTGTCTTCTCCAGGTGTTATATACCCAAAGTGTGCAAAGAATAGTACATACTTTTCTGCATCTCCTTCTTTTGCTTGCTTTCTCCGAGGTCCTTCTTCTTCTTCTTGATCCTCATCTTCAACTAGATGTGCATGATGTATTTTGTTGTTGTTCCTCTTCTTGTATTCTTCTTTCTTCAACGAACAATTTATGGCAATGTGTCACATCTTATCACAATTGAAACATTGAAAGTTGGAGTAGTCTCTCTTTGGGAAACTTTCTTTTGTTCTTTGGAACCTTTTGGGAGGTTGAGACTCCTTGTGGTTTCCCTTTTTGAAGTTGGGTTGAATTCTTCGTCTCTTGGTATGTGTGGCTAGGGCTTGATCATCTTCCTTCAGTAGAGCTTCTCTATTTGCCACTCTATCCTCCTCTAGAATACAATCTTCCCATACATTATCAAACTTCATGCTTTCCTTTCTATCACACATAGTTTGGATGAATGAATCTCAGGGTCTAGTGAGACCATTGAGAGCAGTCATAACCAACTCAGCTTCATCAAGGGTGTCTCCAATGGCTTCTAGTTGTTCCTTGAACTGGGAGACCCTTGTGAAATAGTCCTGGATGGATTCTCCATGACTCATCTTGCTGCTCTTCAATTGAGCTCATATATTCATCTTTCTGTTGATGTTTCTTCCTTCATACATCCTTACTATGGAATCATACATTTCCTTCTGAGTCTTCTTGGATGAAACTTGAGGGATCAAGTGATCCTTGATAGAGTCAACAATAATCCTTTGTGCCCTAATCAGATCCTTTTTGTGCTTCTCCTTAGCTTCAGCATCGTCAGGTACTGCAACTTCTTTCTCGATATATTTGTCAAGATCATTCTCCTTGAGAATGAGGCCAATTTTGTATTTCCATGCTCGGTAATTCTCTATTCCTTCTAGTTTTTCCTCAAGCTTAGTGGTTGGGGTCATCTTGTCAGGAGATTACAAAAAATTGAAATTCTTGAAAATGAGAAATTGATTTTAACAGGAGATGCACTTGACTGAGGTGAGTTGACTGGTGTTCTTGGTTTCTGGAGATCTCAAGTCTTCACCTTTCAAAACTGACTCACGAGATTCTGCAGTGCATTTTTCTGGTTTTCTGGATTTCTACAATTTTCTCGTCCAGTGTCAAACTAGGGTTTGACTTTCCTGGACATCTACCCACTCAAAAATTTCAATCTCGGGCTCAGTGGATGCGTTCTAGGAGGGCACAACTTTCTATGCAATCAGATATTCAACAATCCACTTTTCTTTGAAACCCTGATTTCTTGTTGCAGAGGGAGAGAGGGATTTTTCACCTTGTGAAAGTTGTCCTATTCAGGTTAGATCTGATACCATGTTAAGATTCTATATGCTAAGCTATATTATCAGCATTCAATTCAATTTCACAATAATAGCATACACAGGATCACTAAAAGAAACAGTATCACAAGATCAACACAAATTTACCCTGGGAAAACCCTAGAGGGAAAAAACCCAACAAGAAAAGCTTCCTGAATATAGATGATAAAAAAGATAAAAGATAAAACTTCAGACTGGTCCTTCTCCTCCTTGCAGATAAAAATCTCTCTCTCTCATGCGCTACACAAGTGTGTGTTTGTATGTTTCAAATGAGGAGTGCCTCTCTCTATTTATATTCTTCCTCTCACTTAACTTTTTACTCAACTAAGTCGGCCCTACTAAACTTGATTGGGCTGACTTCTCCAGGAGGACTAAAGAACAACTCAATATTATATTTAGGAGGGTGCTAATAACCCGACTTACAATGGAGGGTTTTCCTCATGGCTCTCTACTGACCTAATACAATAATATCATCCTAATAGAGGAATAATAACATCTCCGAAAGGTTCCATCAATAAAATACATTTAGAATATTCTTCGAAGTTACAATAATTCAACAATTATACCACTACTAACTCATGTTGTATTTTCTATACTTTGGAACCCTAACTTGCTCGAGATACCTATTTTACTTCCAAATAATGTCACATAAGCGATGCCCTATCAAGGACAAAGCGATCATATTGACATTAACTACACATCGATAACATAACATTGTCATCGGTAGGGAATCGCTTAAGGGATTTCCTTTAGAACTAAAACTGTAAATTGTAGGGAATATTTATTGGTTTGGTTGACTCATTCTCCATGTGCTATATAAGTGTCAAGTCCAACTTTTAATGTCTTCCATAGAGTTATGATTTCAATTATATGGGAAACAACTTTGTTTTTCCCTATACTGTCTCATACAATGTAAATCCTATTTTTTCCAAGTTGTGTTGTATGAAAAAATTGTTTAAATTGTCTTGGTAATAATGTTCTCAATATCCTTTCAACTTTGAATGGTATGATTCAACTTTCTAATTATCCTGTGAATGGTATGATTTAGTATTCCTATGATGAATGTTGCGAAAATAATCCAAACTTTGAAATAATTGTGAAGTGTATTGTGAACCGTGATTTGTCCCTAACTCGATTGGAACACTAAATTTGGTGAAGATAATTTAATATAAAAACCCAACGTGTCCTTGTATTATTTTGCATTTGAAAACACTTTGAACTCAACCAATTGTTAAGATAATATGTGTATCCCAAAATATAATGATGTTGATTGGAAGAAGTTTCAATTGGTCCCACAAAGTCCAAGCCCATTTTTTTGTGGGTGATGAGACATCTCATTTGTTGTCACATCTATTGACACATTCACTAGAATATTGGTAAAGTGTTAGCCAATTGTATCTAATGTGCAAAAATTTTAGAGTTGTTATTTTTGCAACAAAATGATACCCATTCACTTCAATGTGAAAAGCATGAAGAATATGAAAAAATTAAGTCTCTCGCAAGTAATGTTGGGATTTTCATGATTCAACGTTGAAAATATTTTTTAGATATGTAATATGATCCAAGTTATTTACGTTTGTGGATTCATTCTCATCATATTTATTAGTTCAATCCCTAATTTGAATTTTTGGGGAATAAATATTTTGCATAAAATTTGATATAATGGTATCCTAATCCAAATACTTTAGGGATAAGGTCCTCAATCAATTGTAATAACATGCTAACAAACAACGAGAAAAAATGTATTTATTTCCTCTCGATCAAATCCAAGGTGGTTCCTTAATCTCTAGAAGTCCTTTAGATAGAGGGTATAGGGTTAGTTTGTTAAGATTATAGCCATAAGAAAAGGTCATGTACATAAATATATAGATAATGTAGGCATCAATTAATATGGTCTTATGTTTTTTGGAAACTATCTAAAGGAGTTGAATATCTTGGGTCTTAAAGGTAGTGGATTAGTTTACGTTTTCATTGATGGATTTTGGCCATTCCAAAGGCCCTACTAAGTCTTAAAAGTTTTCCAATTTGTTTATTAGAGAAATTTATTTTTATTATGCCACATTTACGATTGACAGTTTAGAGTCCAAATTTATGGCTACAATTCTCCAGCTATGGAATTGATAATTTTATGAAGAAAAGTGGGTTGAATAAAGGGTCGACCTTAATTACCTCACATAGTCACAAGATTTTAAAAGTAGGTTGATAGCTTTTTATATAATGATCATGGTCTATAAGTCAACCTTGAAAAACATAAATTATGGATTTGACATAAACATAAGCATAGTGAAAGCTTAAAAGAACAAATCTATTTACAGTGCACTATATTTCTCTTATTCTCTATTTTTTTGTCACACCACATTTTCTCTTTAAATTTAGTTGTTATAGTGTTTTTATAGGCATATATATTTTGTAGAACGGAATCTCAGTTTATCCTCCATTGACTTAATTAAGAATGCACATATTTATGCCACCCTCTCTTAAATATCAAGACAATTTTATTTGAATTTGAAGAAACATATGTTAATTATTTTATGCATGTATATTTTTTTGAAACATAAACGATTATATTAAATGGCAATGGTACAACCACTATGAAGGACCACAGAGTTCAAGTGACCTTGAGGTAGCGGCAAACAAAAACCTAGTATACAAGTTTTAGCCCTTATGGGAGTAGCAATATTCAAAGCCCTTGCAGTAACGGCAAACCTAACCATCCTAAACAGACCAAGGTTCCAGAATATTCTATAAGAGTTTTTACGAAAAGAAATTATTAACAAAATGACTAACATAAACATGTAAAACAAAATTCTGAGACTACAGGCTTCAACAGGCGTTTTCTCCTTGTCGCGAGGTGGCTCCAGGATACACCAACACTTCCAACCTTGCCACTTTCAGTTCCAATCATTCTACCTTAATTTCCAGGTCTGCCAAGAACTTGATGAACACATGCTCGATCTTCGAAATCTTGAGTTCAAACTCCTTTCTGAGCTATATCAAATCTAGATCCACATTCTCAAACATGCAACCACCCTACGTGTCCATACAATACAGAAGGCGATGCATTCTCTTCAGCTTTTTCTTTATTTCCTTGATATCTTCATCAACAGGCAGGTTAAGTGGCGAGGAGACGGAGGAATCAGATTGGGAATCCATGAATGCACAGAGGAGCAGAGAACTAGCCAAATCTAAGAGAACGACGACCTTGGAAAATAACCAACGACGAGAGAGCAGCATACAATCACCACCTTGTATAGGGCTAGGGTCACCACACATCATAATTATAGTTGATACGGTCGTACTAGATATCGGCATCAGTACAAAGCTGAAGGTGGGAAAGCACAGGATGACGGGGGATGGAGTTGGGATGGTACTGAGCTAGACAAGACTCCACTTGAACACATTAAAACCGAATCGTGTCTTAGTCCTTTCACCAGGTGTCAATCCAAATACCAAGATCATGCCACTAGAATGGATGGGACATAAATTAATAACGAAAAGGAACCACATGGAGGACCACACAAGGGGCCAAAGCAGATTTAGGCCCATGGTCATATGGATTCTCAGAATTAAGGGATAGAGCTCGAATTCCAGAGAAGACGCGTAATTTGCTGCCGAGTAAGCCAGTCTATTATCTCTTCTTAGAACATGGTGGAGATCAAGGTTCTGAAAGAATGGGGTGTAGTTGTGGATTTGTTTTTAAAGTTGTCGAATCTTCATATCTTCAAGGAGATTTCTTGACTTAACAGCTTGGATTACAAGTCTAGAGTCACCTATCACCACTAAGTCTCTGATGCCTTGATCTTGGGCAACGTTAAGACCTTGCCAGAGGGTCAGGGCCTCTGCCATATTGTTATTTTATGCGTGTATATTACATACCTAATCAAAGCCATACTCTCAATGGATGGAATCCAAATGACATTTAAGATGAGGATTGGATATCATGTATTGATTTAAATGTTGATAATCTAAACTCAATTACAAGCCTTATATGTGCATGTTTCACAAAAAGACACATCGCATGATGCCAATAGTATAGACATAAATATGCATAATACAAATATGACTTGGAGACTTAGGTAATGAAGGGAGCAAGCATATGATGTACAAAACAAAAAATTGAATTGGCATTGCATGTAAGACAACAATAAAAGAAACCCACATAAATTCATAAGAATGTGTATGCATTAAAAAACCTTAATTGTTAAGGAGAGATCCCTTAAATAAGATCTTGTATAATTCCATATCAGATTGATCTTGAACTTCATCAAGTTGAAATCTGAGTCATGAAAATAAGAATTTGTATCCATCCCTTTAGAATTATTGTAAGGATTGTACAAAACAACATCTGCAACATCTAGTGCTAATTCATCATCAATATGTGAGCCACACCTTCAGCAGCTCCTACTTGCCATCAAAAGGTTCATTGACACATTATATGTTTTCTCTCTAACTCATGTATATAGTGTAACACCCCAGTTTTGACCCTGTTTGCATTAAATGTATATGATGTATATATTGTACTTAATCGTGGTGTGGAGCTAAAGGCTAAAATCCCCACCATGGATTATCGTTTTATGTTCCGGAGATTAAAATCGTTGCCGATGGTATTTTGTGCTAGCTAGGCACGTTATAATTATGGCCACCATGTACATATTCATTTTAATTAAAATACCCACAACCAGCTATGTCAATGCAACTATAATGAGAAGGGGCATGATTTCCTAAGGATAGGGGGAGATATTTAACCTGTGGGGCCAATGGGGAAAAGCCAAATGTCAATGTAAGAACCCATCAAACATTCGACTACCTTTCTTGTCTCATTCACCCAATCATTTAATTTTGCCATGAATTGGTTGAAGTAGTCATTGCATGGGGATGGAAAGAGTATGGGTAGGAAATTCAAATTTGGGGAAAATCCATTTTTGGGGGAAAATGCTTTTGACTTTTGGGGCAAGTTAACACCCAAAATATATGCTCATTTGGACATACATCCACGTTCTCCATTTTTCCTCAGGCCTTGAATCTTGGGAGCTGAGTTACCTTCATGATTTTTCTGTTGTGTGTTCTCATTCACGATTTTGGGGCTCCTGGATGTAATGTCCCTGACCCTCTGATCGACGAAGAGGATGCTACTAAACACCAAACATAAACCTCCAGGCAACTAGCCCCATGAACATGAACATACATAAAATGCTAGAATAAAATTCTTAAAACATAAAACATACTAAGATGCATAATCCTTCATATACATAGCAGAAGCAAACATACATTCAATCAAGCATGCCACATGTTCATTATATTCATTAATCAGTAATATAAATGTAGAGACGAAATAGTCAAGAATACTTATCTTAAACAGGATTCGTCCCACAACCAGCTACGTCGCTGCAACGTTCCACCCAACCATAAGCCAACGGGCTCATCAATCTCTTAGCAACACTGCCACCCCTGAGCTAGGCATTATTCCTCAATGAATAAGGGTCAAAGCAGGCTTACACATAGACAAGGTACACAAATCAGCCAAGCCCACATAGTAGGGTTTATCATGCCATCAAGGATCTAGGAAAGGCTAAATGCTAAGATGGTGGCCTCAATGGAGAGCTAAGGATGCCTACACCAAATTTAACCTGACTTTTAAGACATCCACACACCCGACACTAGGAATCAGTCCTTTCTCTGCTTCACAGTCCCTCAGGCCCTAACTTCCCTTTCCAATACTCTTCAAGGGTTGTGGAGAAGAAAGCCAGCAGTCTAAATCTATCTGAGTGGCTCCAAACACCAATTTTCTCAAGCATACCCAGCCTCTAATCCTACTCTCAACAGTCCAAAGACCAACCATTGCATGCCGTAGTAAAACAAACAGTTCACAGCTCTGTGAAGAAGGTAAATATAATAGGGTGACAACCCCAAA
Source organism: Pseudotsuga menziesii (assembly GCA_001517045.1). Lineage (NCBI taxonomy): Eukaryota > Viridiplantae > Streptophyta > Pinopsida > Pinales > Pinaceae > Pseudotsuga > Pseudotsuga menziesii. The sequence goes on from LPNX010750625.1 coordinate 500,615, forward strand.
CAAAAAGGTGAAACACAGTTCAGGTCAAACAATGCTTCAAAGTTGTTCTTGGCCCTAGCATGGCCAAAAAAACTCAGCAACAATCCCAAAAGATGTTTGCAACCTTAGTAACCAAGAAGCAACTCAAAACCAGGGGAAGACAACAACCCCAAACTCACAATGAGAACAATGGCAACATTACACAGTCCCAAAACAGGGGAGAATTTCGATTCTCAATCTTGGACAAAGGAAAAACATAAACGCAGACCATAATCGATAAGGAGAACAAGCATGAACTTACACACCACAGATGGGGAGAAGACGGATTCCCAGCATTGATAGGAAAAGCATACACACAGCAGAATTGTGCCTCTCAGGCCACCTTCCAGCTCGTCGCATGAGATCACAGTCCCCAACTCCTACGTGAGGGAAACCATCCCATTTCCAGCCTGTGCATGAGGATTCAGTAAAACGATGGGGAAATCGTGAGGAGAGTGAATGGGACGACTCACTGTGGGAGGAAGAACAAAGCAATGAGGAAAAAAACTAAACAGACCACAGTTATCTCAAAAGTGGGGAACTGCCCGACTGCCTGCGTGAGGGTAACCACGAAGATCTCATGCCTGTGCGTGAAGAGAACCCTCCATCGTGGAAGAGTGGGGAGAATGGGAATTGCGTCTGTTCCCCTGCCCTAGCGTGAGTGAGTGAGCCAGCTGGTGGAGTGTGTGTGGGGCAAGGACTGGCAGTCCTGTCACCCACCACTTCCCTACCATCACTCCTCCCAACTAAGAGACAACATAATTTTTAAATGGGTGGCCAACACATGGAAAACTCCCAATGACCCCCACGGGTTGGACAACCCCCCCTTAACCTTAGGAATCATTCCCTTTTCATTTAACGTTGCATTGTCGTAGCTAGTTGTAGGTTTATTTTAATTGATGTGCATATTTACATGATGCCAAAACTATAATGTGCCGAATAACACGATATACCATCGGCAACGATCCCTATTGCCGAAACATAACACAGCCGAATCGATGGTGGGGCTTTTGCCTTTAGCTCCACACCACAATTTATTACAATATATGCATCATGTACCTTTTAATGCAAACGGGGTAAAAACCGAGGCATTACACTGGAATTTTTCCTCATCATCAGTCATCCACGTTGGGGCTCTCTCGAACGACTAGAAGTTTTTCGGTCTATTTGAATTTTTTTTTTGGGTTTGTTGTGTGTGTTTTACCTCACGTGGGCAGTCGTTTTTTCATTCTCCTCAAGCTGAGCATTTCATTTTGGTGATAATCTGTGGTTGGGTTTCTTTTCCAACGTTTTTGTTGCATCTCTCCACCGTTTGCCAAGCTGAAAATCGATTTTGGCTTCTGGGGTTGTTTTACCCACTTACCATTTCTAGTTTTAGCTTCCAAGACGTTTTTGTCCATGCCGAGCACTGTAATTATTGTGTATTGAATTCGTTTTTGGCCACACTAGGGACAAAATTTCCTTGGGATACGAATTGTTGTTAGGGGGTTGTTTTCACCCACCTTGGCAATTCATTTTATTGCCAAACTGTTTTTCCTCAACCCAGAAATTGTATTGTGTTGTGGTGTGTCTTTTTGCTTTGGCCTGTGTTGAATTGGGAGTGGAAATGGGGTCTGAGCCTACTTGATAAACCTAGTGTGTGTAGGAGCCTCACAGATAGAGCTAGAGGGATGACTTTCTTCTCTGCACCCCATGAATAGCACTGGAAAGGAAGGCATGGCCCGAGGGACTGCATAGCAAAGAAGGGGATGCTTCCTTGTGTTGGGTGTGTGTGGATGTCTTAGAAGTCAGGCTAGTTCTAGTGCAGGTTTCCATAGCTCTTGGACTGAGCTCACTATATTAACATCCAACCTTTCCAGCTCCATGTTAGCTTGATAAACCCAACTATGTTTGGCTTGGCTGAGTTTTGTGTATCCTTCAGTAGAGATTCTCTATTGACCACTCTAGCCTCCTCTTGAATACAATCTTCCCATACAATATCAAACTTCATGCTTTCCTTTCTGGCACACATAGTTTGGATGAATGAATCTCAGGGTCTAGTGAGACCATTGAGAGCAGTCATAACCAACTCAACTTCATCAAGGGTGTCTCCAATGGCTTCTAGTTGTTCCTTGAACTGGGAGACCCTTGTGAAATAGTCCTGGATGGATTCTCCATGAATCATCTTAATGCTCTTCAATTCAGCTCTTAGATTCATCTTTCTGTTGATGTTTCTTCCTTCATACATCCTTACTAGGGCATCATTCATTTCTTTCAGAGTCTTCTTGGATGACACTTGAGCGATCAAGTGATCCTTGATAGAGTCAGCAATATTCCTTTGTGCCCCAATTAGATCCTTTTTGTGCTTCTCCTTAGCTTCAGCCTCATCAGGTTCTGCAACTTCTTTCTCGATATATTTGTCAAGGTCATTCTCCTTGAGAATGAGGCCAATTATGTATTTCCATGCTCGGTAATTCTCTATGCCTTCTAGTTTGTCCTCAAGCTTGGTGCTTGGGGCCATCTTGTCAAGATATTACAAAAAATTGAAATTCTTGAAAATGAGAAACTGATTTTACCAGGAGATGCACTTGACTGAGGTGAGTTGAAAGGTGTGCTTGGTTTATGGAGATCTCAAGTCTTCACCTTTCAAAACTAACTCGTGAGATTCTACAGTGCATTTTTCTAGTTTTCTGGATTTTTGCAGTTTTTTGGTCCAGTGTCAAACTAGGGTTTGACTTTCCCGGAGATCTACCCACTCAAAAATTTCAATCTCAGGCTCAATGGATGTGTTCTAAGAGGGTGCAAATTTCTATGCAGTCAGATATTCAAAAATCCACTTTTCTCTGAAACCCTAATTTCTTGTCGGAGAGGGAGAGAGGGATTTCTCACCATGTGAAAGCTATGTTATTCAGGTTAGCTCTGATACCATGTTAAGGTTCTATATGCTAAGCTATATTATCAACATTCAATTCAATTTCACAACAATAGCATACACAGGATCACTGAAAGAACAGTATCACAAGATCAACACAAATTTACCCTAGGAAAACCCTAAAGGGAAAAACCCAGCAAGAAAAGCTTCCTCAATATAGATGATCAAAAAGATAAAAGATAAAACCTCATACTGGTCCTTCTCCTCCTTGCAAATAAAACTCTGTCTCTCTCTCTCATGCGCTACACAAGTGTGTGTCTGTATGTTTCAAATGAGGAGCGCCTCTCTCTATTTATATTCTTCCTCTCACTTAACTTTTCACTCAACTAAGTCAGCCCTACTAAACTTGATTGGGTCGACTTCTCTAAGAGGACTCAAAAACAACTCAATATTATATTTAGGAGGGTGCTAATGACCCAACTTACAATGGAGGGTTTTCATCATGACTCTCTACTGACCTAATACAATAACATCATCCTGACAGAGGAATAATAACATCTCTGAAAGGTTGCATCAATAAAATACATTTAGAATATTCTTTGAAGTTACAATAATTCAACAATTATACCACTCCTAACTCATATTGTATTGTCTATACTTTGGAACCCCTAACTTGCTTGAGTTACCTATTTTACTTCCAAATGATGTCACTTAAGCGATGCCCTATCGAGGACAAAGCGATCATATTGACATTAACTACACATCGATAACATAACATTGTCATCGGTAGGGAATCGCTTAAGGGGTGTCCTTTAGAACTAAAACTGTAAATTGTAGGGAATATTTATTGGTTTGGTTGACTCATTATCCATGTGCTATATAAGTGTCAAGTCCAACTTTTAATGATTTCCATAGAGTTATGATTTCAATTATATGGGAAACAACTTTGTTTTTCCCTATACTGTCTCATACAATGTAAATCCTATTTTTTCCAAGTTGTGTTGTATGAAAAATTTGTTTAAATTGTCTTGGTAATAATGTTCTCAATCTCCTTTCAACTTTGAATGGTATGATTCAACTTTCCAATTATCCTATGAATGGTATGATTTAGTATTCCTATGATGAATGTTGCGAAAATAATCCAAACTTTGAAATAATTGTGAAGTGTATTGTGAACCGTGATTTGTCCCTAACTCCCATGGAACACTAAATTTGGTGAAGATAATTTAATATAAAAACTCAACGTGTCCGTGTATTATTTTGCATTTGAAAACACTTTGAACCCAACCAATTGTTAAGATTATATGTGTATCCCAAAATATAATGATGTTGATTGGAAGAAGGTTCAATTGGTCCCACAAATTCCAAGCCCAATTTTTTTTGTGGGTGATGAGACATTTCATTAGTTGTCACATCTATTGACACATTCACTAGAATATTGGTAAAGTGTTAGCCAATTGTATCTAATGTGCAAAACTTTTAGTGTTGTTATTTTTGCAACAAAATGATACCCATTCGCATCAACGTGAAATGCATGAAGAATATGAAAAAATTAAGTCTCTCGCAAGTAATGTTGGGGTTTTCATGATTCAACGTTGAAAATATTTTTTAGATATGTAATATGATCCAAATTATTCAAGTTTGTGGATCCATTAGTGGATTCATTCTCATCATATTTATTAGTTCAATCCCTAATTTGAATTTTTGGGGAATAAATATTTTGCATAAATTTTGATTTAATGGTATCCTAATTCAAATACTTTAGGGATAAGGTCCTCAATCAATTGTAATAACATGCTAATAAACAACGAGAAAAAGTGTATTTATTTCCTCTCGATCAAATCCAAGGTGGTTCCTTAATCTCTAGAAGTCCTTTAGATACAGGGTATAGGTTTAGTTTGTTAAGATTCTAGCCATAAGAAAAGGTCATGTATATAAACATATAGATAATGTAGGCATCAATTAATATGGTCTTATGTTTTTTGGAAACTATCTAAAGGAGTCAAATATCTTGGGTCTTAAAGGTAGTGGATTATTTTACGTTTTCATTGATGGAGTTTGGCCATTTCAAAGGCCCTACAAAGTCTTAAAAGTTTTCCATTTCAAAGTTGTCCAATTTGTATATTAGAGAAATTTCTTTTTATTATGCCACATTTACAATTGACAGTTTAGAGTCCAAATTTATGGCTACAATTCTCTAGCTATGGAATTGAAAATTTTATGAAGAAAACTGGGTTGAATAAAGGGTCGACCTTAATTACCTCACATAGTCACAAGATTTTAAAAGTAGGTTGATACCTTTTTATATATTGATCATGATCTATAAGTCAACCTTGAAAAACATAAACTATGGATTTGACATAAACATAAACACGGTGAAAGCTTAAAAGAACAAATCTATTTACACTGCACTATATTTCTCTTATTCTCTATTTTTTTGTCACGCCACATTTTCTCTTTAAATTTAGTTGTTATAGTGTTTTTATCGGCATATATATTTTGTAGAATGGCTTCCCGATTTATCCTCCATTGACTTAATGAAGAATGCACATGTTTATGCCACCCTCTCTTAAATATCAAGACAATTTTATTTGAATTTGAAGAAACATATGTTAATTATTTTATGTGTGTATATTTTTTTGAAACATAAACGATTATATTAAATGGCAGTGGTATAACCACTGTGAAGGACCACAGAGTTCAAGTTCCCTTGAGGTAGCGGAAAACAAAAAACCATATACAAGTTTTAGCCCTTATGGGAGCGACAATATTCAAAGCCCTTGCGGTAGTGGCAAACTTAACCATCCTAAACAAACCAAGGTTCCAAAACATTCTATAAGGGTTTTTACGAAAATAAATTATTAACAGAACGACTAACATAAACAGGTAAAACAAAATTCAGAGACTGCAAGCTTCAGCGGGCGTTTTCTCCTTGTCGCGTGGTGGCTCCAGGATGGACCAACACTTCCAACCTTGCCACTTTCAGTTCCAATCATTCTACCTTGATTTCCAGGTCTGCCAAGAACCTAATGAACACATGCTCGATCTTCGAAATCTTGAGTTCGAACTCCTTTCTGAGCTGTATCAAATCCAGATCCACATTCTCAAACCTGCGACCGCTCTCCGTGTCCATACATTACAGAAGGCGATGCATTCTCTTCAGCTTTTTCTTTATTTCCCTGATATCTTCATCAACAGGCAGGTTAAGCGGTGAGGAGACAGAGGAATCAGATGGGGAATCCATGAATGCACAGAGGAGCAGAGAACTAGCCAAATCTGAGAGAATGACAACCTTGGAAAATAACCTACGGCGAGAGAGCAGTATACAATCACCACCTTGTATAGGATCAGGGTCACCAAGCATCATAATTCTGGTTGATACGGTCGTAATGGATATCTGCATAAGTACAGAGCTGAAGGTGGGAAAGCGTAGGATGACGGAGGATGGAGCTAGCATGGCATTAAGCAAGACGGGCCTCCACTTGAACACATTAAAACCGAATTGTGTCTTAGTCCTTTCACCACGCGTCAATCCAAAGACCAAGATCATGCCACCAGAATGGATGGGACGTAAATTAATAACGAAAAGGAACCACATGGAGGACCACGCAAGGAGCCAAAGCATATTTAGGCCCATGGTCACATGGATTCTCAGAATTAAGGGATAGAGCTCGAATTCTTGTGACCATTCAGCTCAAGGATACCCCGATCCAGCGAAGACACGTAATTTGCTTCCGAGTCAGCCAGGCTATGATCGCTTCTTAGAACATGGTGGAGATCAAGGTTCTGAAAGAATGGGGTGTAGCTGTGGATTTTTTTTTAAAACTGTGGAATCTTCATATCTTTAGGGATATTTCCTGACTTAACAGCTTGGATTACAAGTCTAGAGTCACCTATCACCACTAAGTCTATGATGCCTTGATCAAGTCGACATCTGAGTCATGAAGATCAGAATTTGTGTCCATCCCTTCAGAATTATTGTAAGGATTGTACAAAACAACATCTGCAACATCTAGTGCTAATCCATCATCAATATGTGAGCCGCACCTTCAGCAGCTCCTACGTGCCATTAAAAGGTTCATTGACACATTCTATGTTTTCTCTCTAACTCATGTGTATAGTGTAACACCCCGGTTTTGATCCTGTTTGCATTAAATGCATATGATGTATATATTGTAATTAATCGCGGTGTGGAGCTAAAGGCTAAAATCCCCACCATGGATTATCGTTTTATGTTCCAGCGATTAAAATCGTTGCCGATGGTATTTTGTGCTATCCAGGCACGTTATAATTATGGACACCATGTACATATGCATTTTAATTAAAATACCCACAACCAGCTATGTCAATGCAACCATAATGAGAAGGGGCATGATTTCCTAAGGATAGGGGGGGATATTTAACCTTTGGGGCCAATGGGGAAAATCCAAATGTTAATGGGAGAACCCATCAAACAGTCGATTACCTTTCTTGTCTCATTCACCCAATCATTTAATTCTGCCATGATTTGGTTGAAGTAGTTATTGCATGGGGATGGGAAGAGTATGGGTAGGAAATTCGAATTTGGGGAGCTGATTTACCTTCTCCATTTTTCCTCATGATGTGAATCTTGGGAGCTGATTTACCTTCACGATTTTTCTGTTGTGTGTTCTCTTTCATGATTTTGGGGCTCCTGGACGTTTTCCTCATCATCAGTCATCCACATTGGGGCTCTCTCAAACGACTGGAAGTTTTCTGTCTATGAATTTTGTTTTTGGGTTTGCTGTGTGTGTTTTACCTCACATGGGCAGTTGTTTATTCATTCTCCTCAGACTGAGAATTTTGTTTTGGTGATAATGTGTGGTTGGGTTTCTTTCCCAACATTTTCGTTGCATCTCTCCACCGTTTTCCAAGCTGAAAATTTATTTTGGCTTCTGGGGTTGTTTTACCCACTTACCATTTCTGGTTTTAGCTTCTAGGACGTTTTTGTCCATGTCGAGCACTGTAATTGTTGTGTATTGAATTTGTTTTTGGCCACGCTAGGGCCAAAACATCCATGCGATACAATTGTTGTTAGGGGGTTGTTTTCACCCACCTTGGCAATTCATTTTGTTGCTAAACTGTTTTTCCTCAACCCATAAATCATATTGTGTTGTGTGTGTCTTTTGGCTTTGGGCTGCATTGAATTGGGAGTGGAAATGGGGTCTGAGCCTGCTTGATAAACTTAGTGTGTGTAGGAGCCTCACAGACAGAGCTAGAGGGATGACTTTCTTCTCTGCACCCCCTGAATAGCACTGGAAGGGAAGGCATGGCCCGAGGGAATGCATAGCAGAGAAGGGGATTCTTCCTTGTGTTGGGTGTGTGTGAATGTCTTATAAGTCAGGCTAGTTCTGGTGCAGGTGTCCATAGCTCTTGAATTGAGCTCACTAGCTTAGCAACCAACCTTTCCAGCTCCATGTTACCCTGATAAACCCAACTTTGTTTGGCTTGGATGAGTTTTGTGTATCCTTGGCTACATGTGAGCCTTCTAGTTTCCCCTTATTCCTTGTGGAATCATGTCCAGCTTGGGGGTGGCAATGTTGCTGAGTGATTGATGAGCACACTGGCCTATGGCTGGGAGGAACGTTGCAGCGACGTAGCTGGTTGCAGGACAAGCTTCTTCTAAGATAAGTATTCTTGTGTTTAAATCCTTGCAACTGTGTTTGTTTTATAAATCCATATGAACAGGTGAAATGTTGTGAATGAATGAAATTGCTTCTATTGCTCGATAGTAATTTATGCATTTGTGTATGTTTATTTCTAATGCATTTTATTTTGTGTTCATGGGGCTAGATTGCCCAAAATGTTAGCATTATAGTCGTGTCCTCTCACCGGTAGAACGGTGGAGACGTGACATATAGGGAACTAAATACATAAGTTGATATATTATATAAAAATGCAATACTCTTGGTGCGAGGGCAAACAAAGATTGAAGAAATTCAGGATGCCATGCATATGTAAATAAAAAGAATTGGGTGAAAAGTATATGAATACATGATGATATGTAATATCTTTCTAAAGACAGCTATATGTAACTCTAAAGGTAAGTCCCATGAGGACAGTTCATGGTATATATGTTTGAGCTCAAACTTAACAAAAAGTTGTGTTTCGAAGTATTCACTACATTAACCAATAAGATCCTTCTAATCATACCTTTTTTGACACTTTTTCAAGGTCAAATTCCTTCATATAAGGCCTCAAATTGGGGGTTTTGCGTGATTTTTTAAATTTGTAATTATCAGTTATCTCTTAGTTTATGCACCTAATCATAAAATCAAGTTCACAACTAGTGTCACGCTAGTTATCTCTTAGTTAGTGTCCAATATTATATTCATGCAAATTTTTTCTAAAATTACTCATTTTTTAAAATCTCAGATTTCAAGAATATCAAATAGTAGTTATAAGGGGTGGAACCTTCAATGTAATAGTAGGATGGAGAAGGAATAAAAAGATTTTTTTTCTATTCTCGTGTGTTTGCATGGTTTTTCTTATCTCGTGAATGATTCAAAGTTTATTGGATACATCAGTTCTTCTTCTTCTTCTTGATCATGACCACCTTGATATTCGAGAAAAGTATACTTTATGGGTTGTCCTCTTGGATCAAATCTAACAACAAAAGACCAACTTGCTCTACTTGAAACCTATGAGAAAAATACATGCTCACATTGACTTGGAAGTACATAAGGCTCTGTATTTGACTCATCCTTATTAGTATTAATCATGGTAAATCGATTGTCATGATCAATAACTATCCTTTCATCACCTTGCAAAAATGATCTATACCACCTCACCTTAAATAGAACCACTTTGAAGGACTTAAATTATATATCCAATATGTCTTCCAAATGTCCATAGTACCTCAAATTCGATGTAACCAAATATCTATCACCCCTATGAGAAATATTCGTAACCCAAAAAACTGCATTTATACCACTATCACATGTTTTCCTCTTGTCATCCAATTGTTTGGTGCGATATTTTTTGTCATTGCACCACATAGCCTTATGAAGCTTCACCCGCATTCTCAACATATTAAAATGGAATGTCAAGATATGGTAAATATAAGTATAATATAATTTGTGAGAAAAAAAACAATTATGGGATTTTAAATATAAAATCTAAAGGTAGATATTGCTTACATTTCTATCTTTTGTGTAATAAACCTAATTGGTTAAATACATTTATTAGAAGTTAGGATAATTAAATATGGCCATATTTAAACTTGGTCATTTCTATTGTAAATACAACATTTTCATTTATCAAAATATATTTATTAAATCAAGATTCCAACATGTAAGGTTTTATCTTTACAAGTGGTATCAAAGAAGAAGCTCTCCCGCAATCTCATTTCCTCCTTGAAAAATAATTCTCACACTTTCATTCTCCATTTCCACATCTCCCTCGCCTTCTCCTTCTCCTTCTCCTTACACGTCCCTGCTCCCATTCATTTCTCTACCCATTCCTCCTCACTATGACCACCCTCTCCCACCTACGCTCTCTCTCCGATGAAAACTTGCCATCATTCCCTCACTGTTGCACTCCATCACCTACTCTATTCCATCCCCATCGCGCTACCTTGCAGACCCTCGTTGGCCCATATCTCTTGTGTTCTGCGCACCCTCCTGTCATTCTCCACACCACGCTCTATTTGTTGCTCACTTGCTACGCATCCCTCCAACTCCTTTACGTCGCACCCTCACTTCCACATGACCTTCTCTCCAAAATCATTTCCAATTCATACCCACGCTCCATCCACTGCTCTTCCGCCACACTCCCTGCGCACATGCCACTTGTTACATGCCCACACTTCCAATTTTTCAACTCCTCTCGCATCCATATTCTAGCGCATACCCCAATCCTCCACACACCTCCATTTCCATAAGCCGGCCTCAATAGCCAACGTCGTCACCCACTTCATCACCCTCCCTTCATTCTCCCACTCCCCTTCATCTCATTTCATTATTTCCCACGCCCTTTCACCAACGTTCCACCTGTGACCTCTCCCACGCGCATCCCTAACTCCACCTGCATACACCCGTCCCCCATTCGAACCCCCTCTCACCAATGATCCAGCCACCTGCACACTCGTCACACCCCATACATGACTCCTCTCCACATCCCACTGCCCACTCCACTGGTGTACCTCCAGCCACACTAATGCAGCTCCCATCCCAAAAAATGTGGTTCACCATTTGTTAGAGGGCTACTCCACCGAAAATTCCAATACCTGATATTCAAACTGAATCAAGGTATGGTCAGCTCATCATTCACAACATTTATTACAAATGGCTCCACAAGAGCACCATGTCACTTACAAGAGTAGAACCTGGGTGGGGAGGGTAACATTCATTCCTTCCAACCACCCAAGCTACATCCATTTGACATGCAGCTCCCATCCCATCCTTCAAACACTACATTGCTTCCCCAGTCATAAGCCCATTCTCACGCCCCCTCTGTGATCATTCACACGCCCTTCCAACCCTACTACGACCCATGATTCTCTATCTACATTCTCGATTACCGTCCAAAACCATTCCAACAAGTTATCTCTTCCATCGCACCAACTCCCAAGCACCACAACCACACCCCGACCATTCCCTCCAATATAGGACTTCAAACCCTAAAAATTCCACCATTTTTCAAATAAAATAAATATAAAATAATAGTATATTGGTATTTAATAATATGTATTATTATTTTTTTTTTTATTTTAATATATATAAACTTTTCAAAAAAAACTATATCTATAGTTTATAAAATAATAATAATAATATCATTATTCAAAAAAATTCAAAATCTTCTTGAAGATTTTCACAAACTGGAATCAACATGTTTCCAACATTTAATGAAATCATGTATGCCTAGAAGTCGCGAATGATTATTGAATCTAAACTCGAAGAAATCGAAAAAAGATGCCTTAGGGAAGAGGAAACGTACACAAAATAAAAAATGGTCATATTGGAAATAAAAGAAGAAATAGCCGTGAAAAAAGGAAAGGGAGAACTTGTAGCAAGATCAGACACCAAAGAATTTACTGCTCAAACCGGGCCAAGGTTGAGAGAAAATGATGAAAAACCCTATGAAGAACAAGCAACTACGACATCTCACTTCTCAAGCTAGGGAAAGCAGGAAACTGCTATGGCACCTACAATAGCAAAAGAGTTTACACCCACGGAATTTCCAAATAAGGAAGAGCTAGAAATTGATTTTGCACCCATGACAGAAGAAGATGGAATCAAGGAAGAACTTGTAGCAATATCTGAACCCGAAAAATTTATTGCTCAAACTAAGTCAATGTTGAGAAAAAAAGATGAAGAACCCTATGAAGAATAAGCGGCTACGACATCTCACCTCTCAAGGGAGGGAAAGAAGGAAATTGTTATGGCACCTACGATAGCAGAAGATGTTACGGTCTCCAAAGTTTCAAGCAAGGGAAAGTTGGAAACTGCATTTGAACTCCCAACAAAAGAAGCAACTATGACTCCCAAGTTCCTAAGTAAAGAGGAACAATGGAGACCACGACGACCGCCTCCTTATATCCCTCTTCACAAGAGATTCAGTCCACTAGAATCTGAGAGGGATAACAAAATACACCCCAACTACAAACCTCCAAATACGATACTCAATCAAAAATATGTACGTCTACCAGAATTTCATTGCAACTTCTTACAAGGTAGGGAAGTAAGGCACAATAATACGCCAGCTAACAAATCTATAAAATTGTCTATTGGAACTCCAGAACAAGGACTTGTTAAGGAAGATGTTAACAAGGACAATGAAACATAAGAGGTATAAGACAATGATGCGAAAGATCAAGATGATATTGACAATCGCAATGTCAATATCAATTGTAAAGAAAACGACGATAACGTAGATTGTAATAATAATAAAACACAAAATGCGGTTAAAAATGAAGTCATTGTTAACAACAATTATAAAAAAAGTTAAAGTCGTAGAAGAATGCAATGATGAATATAAAAGCGTCAAGGATGACTTAGTCAGGATAACGTAGAAGAACGAAACCCAGAAAATGTTGTGACAAACGAAGAAATGAACATTCTACTAGTGATCGTAACTCAAGATGTTCTAGAATCCTAACATCAAAAGGTTCCCCGGGAACAACTAAAGACAAGCTTGTCAGACAATGAAGTAATTACATTATTAGTAGTTGCTACTATAGATAATAAAATCATATCAAAGCATGCAGAAATATAAGAAATCTACATCAAATTAGAAGATCAAAGAACACCATTAGATTACAAGCTAAGAAGAATACTCCATATAGTTGTTATGTGTTTATCTAAAGAATCATATGCATGAAAAGATTTGAATGGAAATGCGACCAATTATTTCAACTTTTTAACCGCGGTACCATTATTCATGGCAAGACTTCTAGTTGAAGCACGCTTACTAAAGATTCATGGACGAATCTTTTCAAGGCCAGGTGACTTGTAATAAACCTAATTGGTTATTACGAGTGTTATATTTCGTAATACGTTTATTAAAAGTTAGTATAATTAATTACTAATTATTAAGCAACGTGTCTATTTATACATGTCGCTACCGATAGTCCATATTTAAACTTGGCCATTTATATTGTAAAGACAACATTTTCATTTATCAAAATATATTTATTAAATCAAGCTTCCAACATGTAAGGTTTATCCTTACATTTTGCACCATATGCTATATCAATTTCTTGTTGGGTTGAATACGTATGATGATCCAAATAAGCCTTTTTTATCAACTGTGCCACCCTATTCCATGATAAGGCACTGTAAACTTCTTCATATCGTTCTATCCATCTCTTCATCTAATCAAGACTATTTGCAACATATAAATGAATTGCATCCCACTCTATACTACCTATAACAATTACAAAAAACAAAAAAGTTAAACAACCAAGCTACTAAACAATCTACCAGAAACATTTATGAAGATGTTAAATACAATCTAAGATATTAACTTTCACTTTTCTCCATCAACCTTTCCCCAACAACACCTCCCCTTTAAATTTGTCGATGGAATTGGAATCCCAAAGGAGCGGCACATCCATATCACCCACTATTTGGGGTAAGTACTCACTAAAATATACAATGGATTGATATAGCATGTATCCTTCAACCATTGAGCCTTTTGGATGTGCTATTTGTCTAACAAATACCTTCAATGCCATTAAGTGCCTCTCCACCAAAAACATTGACATTGTGTGTATAGATACACATTTTCAATCTCGTCCATGAGTTCTATGAGGTAGTGTTCATGTGCATTGAAAAATGTTGGAGGTAGATGCTTTTGCATCTCACACATTAGTTTGGGAATTTCTCTTTTCTAGTACTTGATATCTTCTTTATGTATCTCTTTAGATGACAACCTCCTACAAGTGAAAGCAAGCAAAGCAAGTATTGAACATACAATAAATAAGATAAATAAGGCAAGCAAAGCAAGTATTGACTATACAATAAATAATTCAACTATAACTCTATGCATACCTCATGTACTTGCCAAGATCATAAATAACCTTCTTTATGTTTTTGTCAAAGCTATTAGGTAAAGCTAGTGGTAGAACATACTGCAACAAAAATGTAGTGTATATTTCTAAAAAATAAGGTATATATCATTACATATAATTTAAATAGAGATAACTATTAATTTATAATATATAATGTATATATCGTAAAATAATTGAAATTGCAAAATGTTGAACATTCCTAAATGTATGTCAATCATGAGTTTTAGTCCCACCAAAATCGCCTTGCTTTGTTAATATATTACTTATGCTTGAAGCAAAACCAGTGGGAAATCTTATCTTCCATACAACCTCTTTTATAGCAGTGCTCTCTTGCTCTGTTAATAACCATGGAAGGTTGGTGAAATGTCCACTGCCATAGCAATCATTCAAATGTTGCAATGAGTTTGATTCGAATGTCACTTATAATTTTTGAAATTTTTTTCTTGTAATTCCTCCCATCTATAATTTTCCAAAAGCACTCTGTGACATTCTTTCCAATATGCATTGTGTCAAACAAATGAGCTACTTGTAGGTGCTCATAGTATGGAAATTGTCTTAATTGGGTATAGTATTGTTTAAACCCCGTGGAAGTTGACCGTGATGACCTTAGAGAAGTATCATTGATTTTTTTTTTACTAGTCATGCTAAGTATGGAAATCTACAAATAAATACAAGTGACCAAGAACGTAGTACTCACTACAAACAAGTATTGCTTACCATGGGCCTTCTTAAATTCATTTTTCCATAGTTGAGGCGCCATTATCCGTGGTTTTTTTCCCACTCTATTCCTTCCCATTAAATTCAATTCTTTTGGCAATCCAATACCTATAGTTCTTATCGAGAAATTGCCTAAACTCATTGTACACCTCCTTTCCTAAACTTCTTCAACATCTAGATATTGTTCTTAGACCACATACTGGACATGCATATTTTCTCTTTGTTTTAATCCCTACAAGTTATGAAATAGTGAATTAACATAATAATTCTATAAATTATAAAAAGAGGTTCAATAATAATGATGCATAGCGATACATGACAAATTTACACACCACAAAAATGTGTAAGACCAGGCACATCGTGAATTGTCCATGTAAGTATTCCATGGAAATGAAATTATTTTTGGCCTAAAGGTTTGGAAATGGCGTACATACTAATGCCAGACCATAATTTTAAAAGTTCATTTATAAGAGGCTCAATATATACATCCATTACTTTAACTTGGTGCTTACCTAGTAGTTATTTGAAAAGTAAAATACATAATTAATAATCTCTCGATCATGCAACAATGAAAAAAAATGGATTCCTTATATTGTGTTAACATTCTTAAAATTATAAGTACCTGAAACAATTAATGCCAACATGGAATGCTCCCTTTTATTTGCATCCAGGGAGGAAGCTTATTGTTTATAAAAAAAACTTACCAAACTAAGTAATTGGTTATGAGCTCTCCAAATGCATTGACACAATCAGCTGCAAATGAAAGTCTAACATTACATGGTTCTTCTTTAAAAAACTTCCATCTTTCCTTATTGTCTCTAGATGTAGATCCATCTCCATGCATTAGCATGACACCATCTGCACTTTTGTGTCATGACACCATCTGCACTTTTTTGTCATGCATGGTAATCCATAAATTCTACAATGTTTTTACACCTAAATAGTCGTTGAAAATGTGGAATTATCGAGATATGGTGAAGAAATTTAGGGGGCACCTTATTTATTACTAGATTCTTATGATATCTACTTATTCCACATTCAGAGCACTCACTATTTGATGGATGTTGTAAGTAATACATGATATAATCATTGGGAAATGCATCAATTGTGTTATACTCCACTCCTATATGTTATACCAAAATCCTGTCACCATCATGTGATAAGACTTTTGACATGCCTACTTGCCCTAAATCCCAGCTCTTGGAGTGGAAACTCATGCTAATTGTCGATCTTCCATGAAAATTACCAGCACCGCGCTTGTCCCTTTGTCCAGGAGTGGTACCTTGTTCACACCGCCTATCCCTTGTTGTCCACAAGCGGTGCCACCGCTTATGGTCCTTAGTCCATAAGTGGTTTTTACCAAAACCGCTCTGTTATTGAAGGAGAAACGTGGTACCCTAGGTAAAAAGGGAAAAAGAGAAGTTTTTTTAGGCTTCTAGATGATAAGCCTCGTGTCCTCCCTTATCCCTATCATTGTGGGTCAGTTGAGCTCGAGATCCCTCATCCTAGCATCTTAGAGGCCACTTCATCCACTAATCTCTCAACCATCCCTATCCATTGAGCCTTATAAATATAAGCTCATATCCATGGTTGAGGGGGAGAACTCTTAAGGTATTGTTATGCTGTTGGATTGATTACTTGGCCCAAGACCATTGGAGAGCATGGAGAGCTAGAGTCAGAGCTTATGGGGATGAGAATCCTTGGTTTCATGGAGATGCATGTCAACACTGAGGCTTGGTTGTAAAATTCTTCATATTTCTATATTAATGCAAGTTGATTTTTGTCCCACATATATTGTTGTTGTTTGATTTCGCATGTATGTCGTTAGATTTCTTAGTCGCTAACATGGATCAGGAGATTATATTCTGGTAGTTTCGATGTGTTTGCATGTTTAAGCTTATTGTAGGTACATGGGGTTACTATCGAAGCATCACATTCCATGTATCTACGGCGTCCAGGGAGAGTCTTCAACCTCTGTCCTTCATTTGTTCTGGATTTGAACCATTTAGACCAGTGGAACACCTTACTATCCGCAGAAGGTGAGCTATTCCAGCTAACAAATCTGGCGACTCCGCTGGGGAATAGATATATGCATCAGTTGTTCTGATCTTCCTCAGTTCTGCAATTCTTATCCGAATCCAGACTCCTTCTCCAACTCTCTTCAATTATATCTACTTTCTGACTTAATCTATTTGGGTTTGAAACTTCCAGATCTGTTCAAATATGATTCATTTCGACCTTTTATGCTCTCTTTCCATACTCAATCTAGCAATTTTCACCTTGATCTAGTCTTTTTCTGACTTGATTTATCGTTCTCTTTGTGTTTTGGTCTTCTACAGGGAACCTTGCCTATGCAGTGTACGAGGAGCGGTGCCACCGCCTAAACAAAGTGGGCAGTACATGGTGCCATCGCCTGTATCCAGTTGGTGAGAAGTGGTGCTGGGATAGAACCACCTTGTCAACACTAGAGAAGCGCGGTGCCAGGTAGGCATCATTCCAAGACCCCTTTTCTCAATTTTTTTTTGTAAAAATTTGAGCTGTGTTGCTTTTAGTTCTGCACTATCAGACTTGCGTGACAAAATCTGATGCTTGTGGCTTGAAATATTATGGTTTAAGATTGGTTTGATTCGGAAATTCAAGAGCTAGGTTAGGCTTTTTTATTGTTCATCTGCTTCTATGCTTGTTGGTTGTGTTTGCGAAAGGATTTCTTGTTTTTTGAAAAGCTTAGGGTGTTAGTAAGATCTCTTTTCGTTTCTATTATATAGACTAAAATAAGAACACTAGATTAGCTTTTAGGTTTCATTTCTTGTTTGCATAGTAAACTTCTTTTTTCTTCCTTTAAAAAAGAAATTTTCTTACCGAGACTAGGTTATCATCATTGAGCATTGGACATTGGTTCTCTGATTGGCTTCTCAAGCTTTCAGGATTTTTATGTTCTTTCGTCTGTTATGCATTTAGAACTATCTTGATCAAAATAAAAAAATATGGTAATTTTAAGTTAGATTTGCTTATGTTTTGAGAAAACTGAAAAAAAATAGAGTGCATTTGCATATAGTGTGCTCCTTGTTTTTCTTTTAGGAAAAGAGATTCTTCCCCTTCTCATTGCTTTCAAAAAAGAGAAATCAGTTTGGAAAAGTATTGCTTGTCTTTGATTTTATGTTCATGACTATTGCTTGGAAATATTTTTGGTTTTGAAACAAAAAGAAAATACTCTCTTTCCCTCCCGTAAGTAGGCATACTGAACGGTAAAGTGAAATATTTTGCATAAGCATATTGCATGGTTTTACTTTTCTATCAAAACATCATGCATTCAACTAACCGTCCACTTTAAAATTAACGGTAGTTATAGGTTAAAATTTACGTAGCAACTAGAGTGATAGGTTAGAGATGTGTTCGGGCGTCGTTAAGCGTAGGAGCTATTGTTATTTGTCTGCCTTACATCCCGGGAATCATGTGGTTCTTCCACATACCGTCGATATATCGAACATCCTTTCACGTACCCTTGAGGTATATAGAAAGGTACTTCACGTACTCGATTGTATATCGGAAAGCCCCTTGTGTACGATTAGGCATTAGACAACACTACTACCGATTCGAGCTCCCACGTACCTTGAGTATATCGGGAGACCCCACTAGGATACCCTATCTATCTGAGAAAATCCCTTTGGTCGTCTTGCTTGGAGCCATACATCGAAAACATCATTCAGGGAGATTACTACACATGTACCTTCGAGGTATATCGCGAGTGGCACCTTCCTAACAATCCTGGTGAGAGACCTGACTTTTGAACCCCTCCTATCATTTGAAGTGTGCTTGTTTTGACCTATAGCTTGTGTAGGGAAATTTTTTGGTGTGTTTTCTAGATTTTCATACCCTAGGTTAGATAGGAACTATACAAACTGGTTGAGTTAAGACAGTCCAAAAGAGTACGGGGCTTGCCACCCAATTTTACTCCTGGTTCAGGGGAAAATCCAATGGAAGCTATCGACCAAGGAGCTTCTACCACCTCTCAAGTGGGAGATAATGTGGTTGCAGAAAGTGGAGTACCATATTCTTCACACTCGCCTCCCTTGGTCCAACAGCCTTCTCGGGGAAATACCTTGTTCCATTCTCCCACGGAAGGTCATGTTGATGATACAACCCGTCCGGATTTTGGACCCAATGCTCCATTTTGGGATACCTCTATAGGACAGGCCATTGCCTCATTTGGCACCCGTTTAAACTCTTCAGAAGATGAAGAAGAACGTAGGCAATATTGTGCTGCCATTCTCCATGCACATGATATTGATAAGAAAATAGATGAAATATTAGGCCCAACACCATCACGTTCCACATTTGTTCCTATGGGATATCATTCACTTGTCGATTCTATGAGACCCATTGAACCGATTATAGATCGTGCAGTAACATCACACAATCCAGGTCAAATTACCACCCCTATCACCTCTCATGTTATGTCTGTTCCTAATCCTCCCAAGTCTTCTGCACCTAGGGCCCAACCTTCAGTTCTCGTTTCGTCGGTACCTTCTAGTGCCGGGGGGCAACCCCCGGCACGACCTACGTTATTTGGCACCGAAATTGTACCTAGTCAAGGGCAGACCTCCAACATAGAACCATCGACAATTTATGTCCCTCCCACCCATACTACTGCGGTAAATCTCTCATCTAGTTCAGGTCAGCCCTTGGGGGCACAACCTATAACCGTTCAATCTTCTAGAGGTTATGGTTATCAAATACCTATAGGTAATCATCCACCCAATCCTACAGGAATGCCTTATGCTGGAATTCCATAGCCTAGTAACACTTTTATGCCATGGGGGCAACCCAACTGGTCTTACATGCCAGCTATGGTGGGGATACCTATACATACTGCGGGAGGTTCCGGAGGACCACCTTATGGAGGTCCTCCCCCTGGGGGGCCTAATGGTCCTGGAGGATCTGGCAACTTTCCTCCTTTTGGTCCTAGTGGTCCTAGTGGTCCTAGGGGTCCTGGTGGCTTTCCTCCTTATGGCTCTGGAGGGTCTGGTGGCCCTCCGCCTAGTGGTTCCGGAGGCTCTGGAGGTTTACCTCCTGGGGGCTCTGGAGGGTCTGGTGGTCTGCCTCCTGGTGGTCCTGGTGGCCCTGGTGGTCTTGGTGGTCCCAGTGGCCCTGGTGGTCCTCCTCCTGGAGGCCCTAGCAGTCCTAGCGGTCCCGATCCCAGAAATCAACCCCCTATGGGCAGATTTTCCGTTAGTTCTTCGTCACAACAACTTGTTTTTCAATCAAACTATGGTCCTACTGGTAAATATATGCCATATCAATATTACCAGTATGTGCAACCCAACCGACAGTTAACTTTCCTAGCAAATTTGGACATGCCCGACTTGTCCAAGTTAATTAATGACCCCATTCGACACAATCCATCATGGTCTCCCATTCCAATAAAGTTACCATCAGATATCCCGAAATTCGATGGGAAGTAGGGAGACGATCCGAAGAACCATGTTATGAAATTCCATTTGTGGTGTTCTTCAAACTCCCTCATGGATGACTTCGTTTGGTTATGACTCTTTCAGTGAACTTTGACCGGTACGGCTGTGAAGTGGTACATTGAACTCCCACAACATTCGTTTGTAAATTTTGGCTCGTTGGCAACCGTGTTTCTTACACACTTTCAACTCCCTATTCGTTATGAAACGGGCACTGATCTTTTAACCTCTCTGCGACAGAACACATCCACCCACATTTTCGATCATATTCATGAGTGGAGAAGGCAGAGAAGGCTTATTAAGGCCCTTATTCCATATCAATTACTAGCTGATTGGTTTACCAAATCCTTGTTTCCTCCTATTGCCTGAGATGTGGCTATGGGTGGTGTCGTTACCGAAGAGCAGGCTATCAGTCGGGCTCGGTACCTAGACTAGGTCTATTCCCAGTCTACAACTCTTTATGACCTGTTTCCTCAAGCTCCTCACCTCAGCACCGATCCCGCCAATCCACCAGCAGAAGTACCTGTTGATGGGATTTTTGGTTCAATCCAGTCCCCGTCAGCAGCGAAGCCTGCCAAGCAACCCCAAACTGCCACCCCTATTCCTTCAACTCCTAAGGTTTCTACCGAAGTCAATTCTATTCAAAGTACTCAAACCTCGGGTAATAATAAAAAGAAAGGTAAAAATAGAAATAAAAAACCTAGAAACCAACAGGAGACTCCAAGACCAACCAACAACGATAACAATAAAGGGAAAAGGAAGGCAAAATATCCCTATCTTTTATGCGGTGGTGACCATTTTTCAAAGGAGTGTCCTCGTCAAGATGAAATCTCCCAGTTTCTGAAGTCCAATCCCGCACCTACAGTACTTACGGATCTGTTTCCCTCCCAACAACAACTGATAGACCACATGTCTAATCAGGGTAACTCTAGTTCGTCAAAGGAAATTCGTATGATGTCCTCATATACCATCAATATGCAAACTCAAAGTCGGAATTATGACAAACCCACAGATAAGAAAGAATATCATTCTTCTTCAGGGACAGCTCCCTCTACTAGTTCTATGGAATCCTCGTCTATTGTCCCCTTATCTATCAAGAAGCCTACTCTCGACATGATTTTGCGCCCACCTAAGAGTACTCTTCGGAAGGCTGTCTTTAATCCCAATGCCCGAGCTGCTCAATTTTATAATGTGGTTGAAGATCTCGCTCAGGAACCTTGCGCGATGTCTACTCTAGAGGTACTCCAAAGTTGCCCTACACAGCGCAAAAACTTGTTGACGGCACTAGGAGATTTAGACCCGGATAATACTAACTTGATTCATTTCAATGTTGAGAACTATAAGCCTAGATTACCACATAAAATTGCTTTTCAGATCATTACGAAAGTAGTGGGAAAGAAATTTTTTCTAACGGTACTAGATGAAGGAGCTTCGAACTTGATTTTTTCTCTGACTTCTTGGAAGGCTCTCGGCTCTCCCGAGCTTGTAACATCACCTATGACCCTTAAGGCCTTTAACAGATGGGGTTTCCAACCCCATGGCCTCATATCAGCCCTAGCAGTCGAGCTGGGGGGGGGAATTGTTTCCATACAAGTAGAAGTGGTATATGCCCCTTTAGATTACAACCTCCTTCTAGGAAGAAATTGGTTCTATGCCATGACTGTTGTTGCCTCAACAGTATTCCGAACAGTCCAATTTCCGCATCTATGGAGAATTGTTACTATTGACCAACTTGATTTATGTACGCCGGATGTTACTACCTCCATGACTAATAACATCCCCATGTTAGGCCAGTCCCCTCCTCCTTACCATTCGATTGGGGTAGGCATGTTGAAGGATTCATCCCTTATGGGGATTTTTCTATCCACTCCTCCTAGCATGGATACCGTGACAGTCCATATGATTGCCTCATTTTATTATGAGCCTAAGGGTAAACATGTTTTTGAGTTACCTCGTTGAGTCCACACGAAGCTATGTATGACACCATTCAAACCTTTTTCTGATGATCACACTAATGACCCTCATCTAGTGGCTTCCGATCCTTACCATCTACCGTATTGGTTAGAACCTTCTCTTCCCATTCTAGGTTATCTCTCTGAGACTTTTTATTCCAATGAGTCCATTATGGAGATCATGAATACAGATGAGCCCATTTGGGAGGATCACCATCATAGATCCATGTTCCTCCCCAACACCAGTTTGGTTAGCCATGATTTTGCATCCTTGTTTCCTACTGATATTGTCAATGTACCCCAAATTCCTATATTGTTGCAAGATACAGATTCTGAAGGAAACCTTTGCAACATTACTCAGACAAACCCGATTGACATATCATCCAAGCCTAATACTATCGAGCATGCTCATGTTGGGCACAACTGCTTAGCAAATGAATCTGAAGCATATAAGGCACTTTTTAAGGAATTCCGTGATATTTTTGCCTGGTCCTATGAAGAGATGTCATGGATTGACCCATCCATTGTGGTCCATGAGATTAAAACCTATCCCACAGCTAACCTGTCAGGCAAAAACTAAGGCAAATCCATCCTCGGAAGGCCACCGCTATTAAAGCTGAAATTGAGAAACTTGTCAAAGTTGGGTTTATCTATCCTGTACCCCTGGTGGAATGGGTATAGAACATTGTCATTGTCAATAAAAAGTAGGGCACCATTAGATTTTGCATTGATTTTAGGGCTTTGAATAAAGCTTGTCCCAAGGAAAACTTTCCTACTCCGCACATCGATCAAATTATTGACAACTGTGCTGGAAGTGTCATCTTTTCATTCATGGATGGCTTCTCTGGATATAATCAGATTGAGATATTACCCGCCGATCAGCATAAGATGGCATTCATTTGCCCATGGGGAACCTTTGCATATAAGAAGTTACCTTTTGTTTTGAAAAATGCTAGAGCCACTTTCCAACGCGTGATGTCCTATGCATTTCACGATATTAAACATATTGTTGAACCGTACCTTGACGACCTCCCTACTCATTCAAAGCGAAGGGAGGACCATCCTGGTCATCTTAGAGACATATTCCTGAGATGTCGTCATTATAATATACGGCTTAATCCACATAAATGTGTTTTTTGCGTTGAAACAGGACGTCTACTAGGCTTTGTGGTATCCAAAGATGGCATCTGGATCAATCCTTTGAAGATTGTCGCTATTTTATATCTACCAACCCCAACTAATCTCCTTGAACTCCAAAGTTTGCAAGGGAAGGCAAACTTTCTCCACCGTTTTGTGTGTAATTTCATAGAGAAAACGCACGGTTATATGCGTCTCCTCAAGAAGAACACTCCATTCTTCTGGGATGACCAGGCCGAACGCGCCTTTGATAATATTAAGCACGCTCTGACTCATTCACTCGTGATATACCCCCTGAATTATTCAAAGGACTTTCTCTTGTATATCGTTGCCTCTACTACTACCATCGCCATGGTTTTGGTGCAGGAAAATCTCCACGGTCAGGAGCAAGTGATTTATTACGCCAGTAAGAATCTCATGGATTCTTAAACTCGCTATTCACATGTGGAAAAGTTAGCATTGGCCACGGTCATTGCTGTACAAAAGTTTCATCACTACATTATGCTCTGCACTACCACTGTATTGGCAGACCAGAACCCGTTGTATTACATCTTGACTTGTCAGGTACTCGGGGGCAAGTACTCCCGTTGGATAGTTATACTTCAGGAGTTTGATCTAGAATTTGCCAAGGCCACATCAAAGAAATCCTTGGTCTTTGTCGAGCTTATGTGTGATCTTCCCTGTGCTTCGACGGAATCTGATTCCAGTGATTCATTTCCAGATGAATTCATGTTCCTAATTAGCACTACTGATCCTTGATATGGATATTTTCTTAGTTATCTCCAAACACAATGATTTCAGCCGCATTTATCTCGTGATGATTGCCGCCGTATCTGTCACCACGCAAAATACTATCTCATCCTGAATGATACCTTGTATAGACATGGGATTGACTCTATTCTCCGGCGATGCCTCACTCATGAGGAGGCTGAACATATGTTGAATGATTGCCACTCTGGAGCATGTGGCGGTCATTTATCTGGGATGGCTACAGCCCAAAAAATCCTTCACGCTGGCTATTTTTGGCCTTCTGTCTTCAAAGACTGTCATGAAGCTGTTAAGAAATGCCCACCTTGTCAACACTTTTATCCTAGAAAGCGCACCCATCCTGCTCCGCTACACCCTGTCATTGCCATTGGCCCATTTTCCAAATGGGAGATTGACTTCATGCATTGTAATCCTACCTCATCCAAGGGGCATGGTTACATCATCGTAGCCGTTGATTATTTCACAAAATGGGCTGAGGCCATGCCTACATACGCAGAAGATGGTAACGTTGCCGCTCTCTTCTTGTTCAATCATATCATAGCTAGATTTGGAGTTCCACAGTCCATTGTTACTGATCACGGATCCCATTTCTGTAATCAGATGATGGAGGAACTGAGTGCTAAGCTAGGTTTTCACCATGAAAACTCTACGCCATATTATCCACAAAATAATGGTCAGGTAGAGGCCATTAACAAAGTTTTGAAAACTATGCTTCGTCGGATGGTTGGAGATCATAAATCCAACTGGCACCACATTCTTTTCTACGCTCTGTGGGCTTATCGGACTTCTGTGAAAATAGCTACTGGTTTCACACCATTCCAGCTCATCCATGGACTCGAAGCTGTCTTACCGATCCAATGTAAGATTCCATCCTTACAACTTGTTGTCGAACTTCTCCCAAACACTTCCGCAGAGGAAGAAAGATTTTTGTACTTGAGTAACCCTGATGAGACTTGGAGAGATGTTTCCTTGGCTAGTGAGGCACATAAGAAACGCGTCAAGGCATAGTATGATAAATCCATCCAACCCCGTGTCTTTAACGAGGCTGACCTAGTCTTGACTTATGATCAGATATATGACAAACTAGGGAAGGGTAAGTTCGAATTCATGCGGTACGGACCTTTCGTTATTTCTAAGGTGTTAGAGAAAGGAGCTTACGAGCTCATTGATTATGATGGAATCCCTTTGGGGCGACCTCACAATGGGTTGTACCTGAAAAGGTACTATGTCTAGGTCTTTCTTGGATAGCATCTTGTATATATGTATATTGATTGGCTTTCAGTGTGCTTTTAGTATTTTCAAGATGGTTTTGAGTTTAGTGTTCGCATCTATTTATACCATGTTTTGGTCATGCATATGGCTTTCTACAGCTTTGCTGATGGTGCTTTCCGCCACACCTTGAATCTCACCTTGGCTGCTTGGGTCCTCTATTCCCCAGCTGAAGATTTGGTTAGTTCAGGAGCGGTTTTTACAGGTCCCGCTACTAATAACATCACTGAGTATGAAGCGGTTATCGGTCTTCTGACTGAAGTTGCCTCCCAGGATGTTCATGATCTAGTAGTCTTGATGGACTCACAACTCGTGGTTTGCCATTTAAACCATGTTTACACCATTAGGAACCCTGTGCTCCTCTGCCTCTTCCGGAGAGTATGTTTGCTAGAAAGATCATTTGAAACCATCACTTATAGACATATCCCTAGGGAACATAATGTAGTTGCTGACTCATTAACTAATTACATCCTAGACTGGCATATTGCCCATTCATGACATCGAAATCAAACATGGTACATTGTAAATAAACATTCATAAACACATAATACTCATAGAAAATGCATTTTCCATTTGAAACATATAAACACCGTGTAAAACTCTGTATATATATATATATATATATATATGCGAAAAAGTTTACAAAAAAAAGGTCCCGAGACCTCGTCTGAAGCACGTAGGATTTCAGGAAAAATCATCATACAAAATCCTAAAGTTGTCAGCTTTCAGTACATATCTCATACACTAGTGGTTCTCGTGATAGCACATCACTGCTCGAGCTACTATACGCAGCAGCCTACTGAATCGACCAAGTACTCCCGTTGTGGATCTCTGATATCTCATCGGGAGGTCATCAATGTCAGCATCTGGGATATCCAAGGTCAACCTCTCCATGCTTTCCTTTAGCTCCCCTGTGATATCATCACCCTGTGGTATGAAGCAGGCTCCAGCTCGCCTATCCAATGGAGATGCTCCTCCAAGTCGCGCTGCTCCCACATCTGCATGAGAATATACAGGTCTCGTCACTTAACATAAAAAATATAAAACATTAAAAAACATAAAAACATTTCATCCATTTTTAGGTTTTCTTACTTCTTACCGATGTCGCCCCACTATCGGCCAGGTGGGAGTGGTAGGTCGGGATCTTTGGTAAAGTCCATACCTGCGTAAGCATAATCCTCAACCATGAGGATCTGATCTCGGAGCCATCTAAAGAACGGGTCACCGAAGTTCACCCTTCCCCTACCCGCTCATGTGTGAGCCATGACCTAGAACCACCTCAGCATATGGGGATCCCGTGCTCTCAAACTCCAGAAGACCACCTGAGGTCTCATTTGTGGAACCCGCTCGAAGAAGAAGCAGGCTAAAATGGTACCAAAGCCAAACTGCTTTAGCTCTCCCTGCCGACACTTAGTCAGCTGATCTTTGAAGATTGGAAGCATGGATTCCGCCTAGTTGAACACCGTGGGTGCCATGGCCTCTATGTCGTACAGCATGTGTGCCCTAGAAGCCTAGTGCACACCCTGACTCCCAGCCACCCTCTGCATGGTAAATAGGATGGTATGTAGGGGCCTATCTGTCACTACTCTGATGGGGATCTTCTTCCCCGATGTACCCGTCCCTGGTGCACAGTGACGATTTATAAGCTCTCGAGTGGTAATATCCCCTCCGTGGGAACCTGTCAGTGAGATGGGGGCACCCCGTCTTGAGAGACTTGTCAAGAAGTATATGTCCTCTACTTCCACTGTAAGAATATGGGCCCCCACCTCGAAGTACTGCTGCTCTGGATTCCACATCTGCAGTATGCGTTCCAATAATCGCTCATGAGACACCATGCTTGGGGTCTGGAAGAACTTCAGGATCCCACAGTCCTGTAATGCGGCAATACAACCCGCATTTCTCTCAGAAAAATCATCCCTATTGTCATTTGTTCTTTCTTTCCATATCACCATGTTTTGAGCAACCTAGACCTGCCAAAAACAATCATAGTATGCATTAGAATCATCCCTAGTCATTAAAAATCAAAGGAATGAAGTTATATTGCTCATACTATTGGTTTAAATTATCCATGGCCGGCACCGCTTGTGCATCGTTGGAGACAGGCGGTGGCGCCACCTGTCCACCATGTTATAGGCGCGGTTCTCGGGTGGTACCGCGTATCCCACAAGGGATAGCCGTGGTGCCCGCTTTTAAGATTTTAGGGCTTGCCATATGAGCCCAAAACCCCACCAAAACTCAAAATAAAAGCTATGAAATGAAAGAGAAGGGTTTTAGCTGTTACCTGCAACTGGCGATGCTGAAAATGGATGGGGGAAACTCTCGGTATCAGCTGTTGAAGATCTAGCTAAGAAAATGCTCCAAATGCTCTCTGCTATGGGTAAATAGTGAAATGATTTGATTTTTTACTATTTACATGACTTATATAGGCATTTTTGGGTCTGACATACTATAGTTTTGAACTAAAATCATATTTTAGTCAAAGTTTATTTGTCATAATCCCTTAATGCTAGTTATGAATGCATTTAACACACGTTTCTCAGTCGATTGCAGGATAAGAGAACTATTGGAAGAAGCTTTGGAACTTTGTTTATGGCTTTTTCACACTTTCATAAAACGGAAAAGGTCGATGAGAATTTATTACAACACTTTGTCATGCTCTTTAAAATTTAGTATCAAAGGTCCGAGTCCATTTCAGTTTCTTTCCAAGCTCGTTAAAGATTGACATTGTGTAAAGAAGCGTCATGGAGTCTTCTTTTCACCTCTTTTTCAGGCTCCTTAAACACGAAAAGATGGTCGAGTCCATTTTCGATTCTTTCCAGGCTCGTAAAAAGTGACATTGTGTAAAGAAACCTCATGGAGTCCTCTTTAAACCCTTTTCAGGCTCCCTAAATATGAAAATATCGTCGAGCGATCTTGTCTTCTTCACACTCGTCAAAGTATTTGAAGAGTCGTCCGTCCGACGGTAGGTTATCTCTTTTTCGGTTTGGATAGGACTATTTACGAAAAAGGAACACTCCAGCCAATCATGACTGGAAGAGTTCTCTAAGTTATGATTTTACACTTTTTCAGGCCTTAGAGACTAATTCATATGAAAAAGTACCCCTTTGGAGTCTTCTTCTGTATTAGTTCAGAATCTCTAAACGTGAACGATGTCGAGTTTTCTTTCAGTGGACTCGTTAAATCAAACATTAAGAGACCCATTTTGGGAATGAACCCCTCCTCTCTCAAGTTCGTAAAACATATGAGTTTGGACTTGTCTTTCGACAAGCTATATCGAGTGTTTGTTACCCTCTTTGAACTCATAAAACCGAAAAGAGGCACTCATCAACCATGATGGGGGAAATGGGAAGGGAATCATTTTGTAAATAATGGCGGTTGTTTGTCGTTACCTTTGAACATGGCACTTGTCTACACATCATGTCAATCAATTGGGTATTCAGCTGATCTTCGTGACGATCCACTTTCATGAGTCATGTCACTCCTTTGAGTCTTTCAGAAGAATGCATTATCCACTGCCGCATTGTGTGTCTGTCCCGTTCATTCATGCTGCCATGTGTTTTTGTCGTGCCACCCGATGTTCAAAGGGAATTTGAAGAAGTTTTACCTCTGTGGTCAACGCAGTCTTTGTGTCAATATTTTTGAGTCAGTATTGTGGTTACTACATTCACATCATTCCATAACTATGTTTCGAGTTTCATGTCGTCGATGTGGGACTCATCATGGCCCTCCTTCGACGAGACTATTCCCGTCAACATCAGCTCATCATTCAGGAAATAGTCTTAGAAAAAATATTTAGTACCTTGAGATCTGTATGCTTTAATGATAGATTCTCTCACTCTCGACATAGGTTCACATCATCGACCTTTGATCGATAGAACCGACTGGGTGTTCAACATTAGGACATCTATTCACACTCAGTAGATTGTACTAGGGTACCTTGGGAATCATCGACATCAATGGTGATCTTCCTTGCACTTGTTAACGGTTCACATCATTGGCCGGTGATCAAGTGGTTTCTACCATGTTCGAATTCAGATAATTGTAATCACATGGATAGAATCGTACTTTGTGGAAGATGAGACGAAGACCTTGGGTATTTGTTTAAAGCGCTCATTGCTTTTCCCCAGGTTGCGATGGAGTTTTGTATATGTAGCATGGATCCAGATTTGTATGGTCGTGGCTATGCTCAAATTTGCATCTGTATGACATAGATCTACATTGTATGTCTGGTAGCTATGTCCAAGCTTGAGTCCTCTATCACATGGATCTACGTTGTATTCTAGTAGCCATGCTTGTTTATTCCTCTCATGGGTCTGCCTTGTATTGGTATGCAGCCATGAGTTTGGTTACTTGTGTCTATGAGTCAACATACTAATGTACTACAGATGCCTACTTGACAATATGCTCCGATCGAGCTGACATTTTCATCTCATGGCGACGAATTGTTCTCTCAAAGCTCTCGTTTATCATATCCCTCTAAGACTCATGCTTTGGGGGGCATCCTGTTATACCAAAATCCTGTCACCGTCATGTCATAAGACTTTTGACATGCCTACTTGCCCTGAATCCCAGCTCTTGGAGTGGAAACTCATGCTAATTGTCAATCTTCCATGAAAATTCCCAGCACCGCGCTTGTCCCTTTGTCCAGGAACGATACCTTGTTCGCACCGCCTATCCCTTGTTGTCCACAATCAGTGCCACTGCTTATGGCCCTTAGTCCATAAGCGGTTTTTACTATAACAACTCTGTCATTGAAGGAGAAACGAGGTACCCTGGGTAAAAAGGGAAAAAGAGAAGTTTCTCGAGGCTTCTAGATGATAAGCCTCGTGTCCTCCCTTATCCCTGTCATTGTGGGTCAGTTGAGCTCGAGATCCCTCATCCTAGGATCTTAGAGGCCACCTCATCCACTAATCTCTCAACCATCCCTATCCATTGAGCCTTATAAATACAAGCTCATATCCATGGTTGAGGGGGAGAGCTCTTGAGGTATTGTTATGCTTTTGGATTGACTACTTGACCCAAAACCATTGGAGAGCATGGAGAGCTAGAGTTAGAGCTTATGGGGATGAGAATCCTTGGTTTCATGGAGATGCATGTCAACACTAAGGCTTGGTTGTAAACTTCTTCATATTTCTATATTAATGCAAGTTGATTTTTGTCCCACATATATTGTTGTTGTTTGATTTTGCATGTATGTTGTTAGATTCCTTAGTCACTAACATGGATCAATAGATTATATTATGGTAGTTTCAATGTGTTTGCGTGTTTAAGCTTATTGCAGGTACACAGGGTTACTATCGAAGCATCACATTCCAGGAATCTACGGTGTCCAGGGAGAGTCTTCAACCTCTGTCCTTCATTTGTTCTGGATCTGAACCATTCAGACCAGTGGAACACCTTACTGTTCACAAAAGGTGAAATATTCCAGCTAACACTATACCTTTCAGGACGACACATATTTCTTAGTGTGTGTAAGGTAATGTATTTGACGATGGTGGAAGAGTATCACATAGCAATCTAAACAAAAAAATCAATGTGATGATCGTAATTACTACCTTAGCTTACATATCGAACAATGATAAATAAACAACAACATCCAATTTCAATTACAAATGTATTAATATGCAATGTAACAATCGTAATTACTACCTTAGCTTACATATGACAATGATAAATAAAAAACAACATCCAATTTCAATTACAAATGTATTAATCTTGCATACCTTAACAACTATGTCATTGTTGTGTTTGAAATACCATTCATGACCTTCAAGTTGACTAGCAACAAAAGAGCAGAGAGAAGACTTGTCTTTGAGTCTTTGTATAAGGCTTTTTTTGCCTTATAAATTAGAGGTACATCATGAATGTTTACGAAGATCTCATATGTAGCTGTGTTCTCATCTATGGAAACAAATGTGTCGTTGATCAACCTATTTTCCCTTTATTCTCAATACGGTTGGAGTCATTTTATTCTATTGTATCAACCTCAATGTCGTTGCCCTCACCGTCTCTATTATGAATTGTAGCGACTGGATTTGCAGGCATTGGTGCTCTTGTATGTGTAATAATTATGGTGAAATAAATCCAATTAATATCGAAATATAAATCAATATTAATCGTACTGCAAATGAGAAAAATATCATTTTTTTATATGTTACCAGGGGATGATATTATGTTCCACTTTCCAAGTGCCCATACTCCTAGCATTGTTTCCTTGTTGTTTCCATAACAACTCTTCTTCTTTTCATCCCTATGCATTGTGTACAAGGGAAATAACATTTTCCATCATTAATTATATATTTAACTTTAGAGGCTTGATTATGCTCATTTGCATTATGAGGGTTGCTTCTATGACCATATGTTGAATTGATAGTTGCTTGCATAGCAGCAATCCATTCGGATCTATTAGCAAATCGGTGGACATGATTGTCTGACATTGTTCTCTATTTCAATAAAATTCATTATCAAAGTAAGAGGAAAGACAAAAATTCATTAACCGAATGAAAATAAATTTATTCAAGGGATAATCTCATTAGTCCACAATTTGTTTTTACCTAAAATCAAAGTTATCCCTCCAAGATTCTTCCATGAAGTATTCTTTCCAAATTGAACCCAAAAAAATATAAATATGTGTTAAGGTTTGCTCGATTGAACTAAAAAAAACTCCCCCCAAAAAACCTAGATATGTGCTAAGTTTTGTCCAATTGAACTAGAAAAAAAAACTCCCAAAAAAAACCTAAATATGCATTAGATTTTGTCCAATTGAACCGAAAAAACCTAAATATATGGTGTGTCCAAATATGTTTCAAAACTTGTTGACTTTAACTGAAAAATGAGGAAAATAGATTCGGCGTTTACTCAACTCTTAAGTGACGCTAGGAATTATAGTTTTTTAGCTCAATGTTTGCATGCATAACGTCACTTAAGCGACCACATAGATTGTCGCTTAAGTGAATTCTCATCTGATGGTTCTTGAGTGATGTCAAGCGAATATCTTTCAAGTGCCGTCTAAAAAAACCTGATAATTGACGTTTTTTCCATGTTTAAAATGACTTTTAACTTTATACGTCAGTAGAAACGTTGAATTTTGACCCCATATCTAGTAGTGTAAGGACTGCTCCACAGTCATAAACCTCAAAGGTTTTGGGGAAAATCCCATTTCCCAAAATGTTCAAAGGTTCTCCTCAAAACCCTATGCATATTAACATCTAGTTTAGCCACAAAATCAACATAATCCCCCTTATCTAAATAATAACCTATGTTCAATGGAATTAAGACATTCATGGACTTGCCAACCAACTTCGACCACTTCTCCATCTATCGATTAGTGTTGCGACTCTCTTCTTAACCAATTAGTTGACAAGGAATAGGATATGGAGAAATAAAACCCTCATTACAACATTCTGAGTAGATGGACCTGGATCCCTTGGAGAGAAATCTTCCTTTTTTTGAAGTTGATAGCAAAAGGAGAGATCTCTCCCTCATAATTCCAATAGGGGCCTTTTATTATGGGGACAAAATAACCTTTTCTAAAAGTAATTCTTAACTACACTCCTTTTGAACCCATGTTTTGTTTTGAAAGGGTAATATCCACTTAGCTACCAAATGGTCATAATTATGACATCTAATACAATGAAATGGGATATTATAGTAGTTTAGATGTTGTATAATAGATTTGGGTCCTTTTTGAATCATAAATTGTGTTTCCAAATCATCTTTGAGATCTATATCCACTAGTATCTTAGCCAGAGAAAAGTTACTTATTGTGCAAAATCTCAAATCAACCTCAATGTACTTCCTTAATGGGTTCTCGATTTCTCTAGGAAATTCCTCCATATAAAATTCAATTGAAAGGATCAACAACTTCATAAATATCAAGGTGGGGTACATACTTTTGTTAAGAAGTAGAAGGAATCATACTACTCTTTAATGTTGAAGGAGTGTTTTTCCACTCCCAATGTAGCATCAAGATTATGTTGGCATCCTTTGACAATCAGAAATAGAAGGCCATCCAATTTCTTGATATAAATAAATGACTCAAGACAAAATCTAGAGGAGCTTCCTAGTTCTTTTGAACCCATTCACTAGAACTCTTATTGCAAAATATCCTTCCAACGAATCTTTCAACTAAAGTTTGAGACACCATGTGAACTACTTCATGCATCATGATATCTTCCCCTATAATGAGTTTAACTAATGCCTTCCTTTGCTTGATGCACTTTGTTCTCTTTCTTCCCATCGACCTCTCTCTAACAACCATTCTATCTTTTTTCCTTTGAAATTCCTCCCAAAAGACTCCCTTCATTAGCCTTTCCATAATCTTCTTTACTAGGCGCTTCTTTATATGTCTTACCTCTGATAACCCCTAAATAAGCTTTGAGAAAGGAAGAGGAGAAACAAAACCCAATCCTTGTTCCTTCAACAACCTTCTATTTTTTAGTGTCGGAATTAAACTTGAAACCCCTACATCTCATGGATTGTCCAAAAGACCAAAAAAAATCACTTATCCATCAAACTAGAGGAAATTGTACCAAAGAACTTACTAAAGACAATGTTCTCAAACGAAAAACAATTAGTTTCATTTTCCACCTCACAAGGCTTATTCAAATCCTTATTCAAGACCAAACCGTCAAAAATACCTCCCTTTGGAATCCCTATACCTCTCTCCAATCCTTTCCAAAAAAAAAACTAAACATAACACATCAATCCACCTGACCAACACCTTGAAAAACTTAACTAAGTCCATAAATTAATTTGTACTAAATATGAGTTAAAATATTTAGAGTGAACCTTTTTGTTACCTAAACACTCATACCTAAAAAATATACCTTTTTGTTGGTTGTGGAGCCTAATCTTCTAGATCCAGAGATATTATTCAATCATGTTTGTAACCCAGGTGTACTGTACACTCATTCCCCCTACCTTGGGGTTCGGGGGCGGTGCCCTCAAGACACGGGGGTTCGGGGGTAGCGCCCCCAAGATACGAGAGTTCGGGGGCAGAGCCCCTGAGAAATTTTTTTGGGATGTGTGTTGGCCAACATTTTTGCAGACCCATGGTATTGGGTTAACCCTATAATTTTCCCATTGTATTTCCCCTATAAAAGAAAGCATTGTAAAATGACTGAGCATGGTATTGTATTGTATTGGAAGAGAGACTATGAGGGCATGAAGAGGAAGTGCAACGGTTTTGCTGCAGGTTGTATCCCTTCACCTTTCTGGACTGTAATAAAAGGACTGGCAATTTATTTGTGGACGTAGGCCATTGTTTGGGTGAACCATGTTATATATGTGTTTCTCTGTAATGTTTTAATGTGTTTTGCATCTTGTTAATGATTTAACTGTATATCTGTTATTGCTCTGTGGTCTTGTTTTCTAACAATTGGTATCAGAGCCAAAAGGTCTATTTGGTTGGTAAACTCGCAGGAAAGAAGGGTTCCTGGTTCGAGTGGGAGCAATGGCGAAAGAAGGAAAGTTTAGGGTCGAGAAATTTAACAGCCAAAACTATCAGTTATGGAAGATGCAAATGGAGGAATATCTGTACCAAAAGGATATGTACCTACCGTTGGGCGGAAAAGCAAAACAGCCGGCAGCTATGAAGGATGAATAATGGGAGGTTCTTGACAGAAAGGCACTGGGAACAATACGGCTGTGCCTGACTTCGTCGGTGGCCTTCAATATTTCGAAAGAAAAAACAACAGAGGGTGTGATGAGCGCATTGAGTAAGCTCTACAAAAAACCCTCAGCTTCTAACTAGGTATTTTTAATGAAGCGTTTATTTAATATGAAGATGTCGAAGGTGGATATGTTGCTGACCATTTAAATGAGTTTAATACACTTACCAGTCAGTTAAGTTCCGTAAAAGTGAGCTTTGATGATAAGGTTAGGGATCTTCTAATCTTGTGATCATTGCCCGAAAGCTGGAATAGCTTGGTCATGGATGTAAGTAACTCTGTCCCTAGTTCAAACACTCTTAAGTTTGATGATGTTGTTGGTGTTACTCTTAGCGAGGAAATGCGAAGAAAAAGCACAGGTGAGACATCAGGTAATGCATTGACCATGGAGAGCAAAGGGAGACAAAACAAGAGAGGAAGAAGCCCAAGAAATCGCGACAAGTCTAAAAAGGGAAGATCCAAGTCCAGATTCGGAAAAATAGAGTGCTAGAACTGTGGTAAGAAAGGACACCTGAAGAAAGACTGCAGAGCACCAAAGAAGAAAGGTGAGAGACAGCAAGAGACTACCCAGGAAGCCAATGTAGCAGGTGATGTGTTACAAGATGCTTTGATTCGTGCATTAGATAATACTAGTGATTACTGTGTAGTCGATTCAAGGGCTTCATGTGATGCTACACCTCATAGGAAATTCTTTCATGATTATGTTCAACGTGATTTTGGGAATGTGTTATTAGGGGATGATGAACCATGTAAAATTATTGGAAAGGGTAGGGTACGGATTAAGTTAAATAATGGAAATGACTGGTTGCTAAAGGATGTAAGGCACATTCCTGCTATGAAAAGAAATTTGATCTCAACAGGGAAGTTGGGAGATGGCAGCTATTTGTCTGCCTTTGGAGAAACGTGGTGGAAGGTCACTAAAGGATCAACGGTAATTGCAAAAGGAGATAGGATAGGTACGTTATATTTATGTCCTCACAATACTGATTATTCTATGTCTGTAGCTTCCATAGAAATAGGTGCAGTATTGTGGAATCATAGGCTTGGACACATGAGTGAGAAGGGGATGCATATTATCCACTCAAGGAAACTGCTTCCAGATTTGAAGCAGGTAAGTTTGGAATTCTGTGAGAACTGTGTTTATGGAAAACAGAAGAGAGTTAGATTTCTCAGGGTTGGGAAACAAAAGAAGAGTGAAAAGTTAGAGCTTGTCCATACAGATGTATGGGGACCAGCTCAGGTACAATCTCTTGGTGGCTCTTGTTATTATGTTACTTTTATTGATGAGGCAACTAGAAAAACTTGGGTTTATTGCATTAGACAGAAATGTGATGTGTTTGATACTTTTAAGAAGTGGAAAGATTTGGCTGAGAATGAGACAGGAAAAAGGTTGAAATGTCTCAGATCTGATAATGGAGGCGAGTGTTGCAGCAAATAGTTTGACAGTTACTGTTCACACAATGGGATTCGTAGAGAGAAGACAGTCCCTGGAACACCACAAGAAAATGGTGTGTCAGAAAGGATGAACAGAACCATCATGGAACGTGCAAGGTGTATGAGATTGCATGCAGGGTTGCCCTTACAGTTTTGGGCTGATGCTGTAAACACTATTGTTTATTTAATAAACATAGGGCCTTCAAGCACTTTGGATGGTGGCATTCCAGAGGAGGCATGGACAGGTAAACAGGTAAAATACTCATTTTTGAGAACTTTTGGTTGTGAAGCATTTTTCCATATTGATAAAGATGATAGAACAAAGCTTGAGGCTAAATCCAAGAAATGTACCTTTATTGGATACGAGGTTGATGATTTTGGTTATCGCTTATGGGATCTTAAAAATCGCAAAATAATTAGGAGTAGAGATGTAGTATTCAATGAAAAGGTCATGTACAAATATCAGTTGCAGGGAAAGAAAGAAGAAAAGGAAAGCATAGAGTACACAGTGCTTAATGAAATCAAATAAAATGAAGTTCCAAAGGCACCAGAAAATCAAGAGCAGTAGCAAGTACCTGAAATTCTGGCAAATGTAAGAAAATCTACCAGGTTAAGTAGAACCCCTAAACGATTCTCTCCTTCACGGTATTATTTATTGATGACTGATTCTGGTGAAGCATAATGTTTTGATGAAGCAATGCAGGTAGAAACTAGAAAGAAGTGGGAGCAAGGCATGGATGAGGAGATGGAATCATTGGTAAGAAACCAGACTTGGGATCTAGTTAAGTTGCCTACAGAAAAAAGGGCATTGCAGAATAAATGGGTTTACAGGTTGAAGGAAGAAGATGGAGGAAAGAAGTGGTACAAGGCTAGACTTGTTGTAAAGGGGTTTGCACAAAAGAAAGGTATAGACTTTGATGAAATATTTTCTCCTATTGTTAAAATGACTTCAATTAGAACTATTTTAAGTCTAGTGGTGGTAGAATATTTGCATATTGAACAGTTAGATGTAAAAACAGCCTTTCTCCATGGGGATTTGGAGGAAGAGATTTATATGCAGCAGCCACAAGGGTATGAGGTCAAAGGGAAGGAGAATTTGGTTTGCAGGTTGAAGAAGAGCTTGTATGGCCTGAAGTAAGCTCCAAGGCAGTGGTATTTAAAATTTGATAAGTTTATGACAGAACAAGGTTATGATAGATGTCATTCTGACCACTGTGTTTATTTCAAGAGGCTAGATAACGGAAGATATATTATCTTGTTATTGTATGTGGATGACATGCTTGTTGCAGGGTCTAACATGCAGGATATAAATGTGCTCAAAAGAAAACTAGCTAAATCATTTGCGATGAAGGATTTGAGTGTTACAAAGCAAATCCTTGGTATGAAAATAACAAGAGATAGGAAAAATCGCAAATTGACGTTGTCTCAAGGTGAGTACATAGAAAAGGTGTTGCAGAGGTTTAGAATGCAGAATGCAAAACCAGTCAGTACATCTTTGGCCATCCATTTCAAACTAAGCAAGGATATGTGTCCAGAGACACGGGAAGAGATAGATTACATGTCCAAGATTCCCTATTCATCAGTGATTGGAAGCTTGATGTATGCCATGGTGTGCACAAGACCAGATATTGCACATGTAGTGGGAGTTGTGAGCAGGTATATTAATAATCCAGGTAAAGAGCATTTGAAAGCAGTACAGTGGATTCTCAGGTATTTGAGAGGTATGACTTCTCATGCATTATGTTTTGGAGGTTCAGACATTGTTCTACAGGGATATGTTGATGCAGATATGGCTGGTGATAAAGACAGTAGGAGGAGCACCATAGGGTATGTGTTTACTGTGGGTGGAACAGTAGTAAGTTGGATTTCAAAACTACAACAGGTTGTTGCAATTTCAACAATGGAAGTAGAGCATGTTGCTGCTACAGAGGCTAGTAAGGAGATGATTTGGTTGTAGAGGTTCATGGAATAATTGGGTAAGAAGCAGGAGAATAGTAGGTTGTACAGTGACAGCTAGAGTGCCATTCATCTTGCAAAGAACTTAGCCTTTCATTCGAGGACTAACCATATACAACTCAAGTACCACATCATAAGATTTGTTCTAGATGAAGAACTATTAAAACTGGAAAAGATACAGACTCGCCAGAATCTTGCATACATGTTGACAAAGGGAGTAACCTAAGAGAAACTGAGTTCCTGCTCGGTTTCTGTTGGCCTTCAAGCATGAAGGTGAAAATAAGAAATTTGCCAAGTCCAAGGTCTAGAGCATAGTCCAGCAAGTGCAGTAGCGATGGAGTTGTTGTGATCAGTCTCCAAGTGGGAGATTGTTGGTTGTGGAGCCTAATCTTCTAGATCCAGAGATATTATTCAGTCGTGTTTGTAACCCAGTTGTACTATACACTCATTCCCCCTGCCTTGGGATTTGGGGGCGAAGCCCCTGAGAAATTTTGTTGGGATGTGTGTTGGCCAACAGTTTTGCGGATCCATGGTATTGGTTTAACCCTAGAATTTTCCCATTGTATTTCCTCTATAAAAGAAAGCATTGTAAAACGATTGAGTATGGTATTGTATTGTATTGGAAGAGAGACTGTGAGGGCGTGAAGAGGAAGTGCAACAGTTTTGCTGCAAGTTGTATCCCTTCACATTTCTAGACTATAATAAAAGGGCTGGCAATTTCTTTGTGGACGTAGCCCATCGTTTGGGTGAACCACATTATATATGTGTCTCTCTGTAATGTTTTAATGTGCTTTTCATCTTGTTAATGATTTAACTGTATATATGTTATTGCTCTGTGGTCCTGTTTTCTAACAATTTTGTATATGGGTCAATGAAAATACCTCGACTAAACAAACCTCGATTAAAGTGAGAAAAAACAAACCTCGACTAAAGTGAGACCTCATCCCCTAGGGCATGGTCTCAGACCCATCCTGTCTTAAAATTATTTATATTTCAAATAAAGTGTAGATTTCCTTCTCATCCAATAATTCTTCACAAAATTCTAGGGTTTCTTAGTACCTTTCTATCTTTTCTCCTATAAAACATTTACCTATTTTTCTACAATATCAACCATATTAAAGAATTTACTATTGCTATTATTTATTTGCTTACTCCAATTCCCATAGCTTTTTATACCTTATCATTATGTTCACTTTTCTCTATTATAAAAAAATAGAATTTATTTATTATGTCGAACGCGTTATTTAAGGGGATGATTCCTTTGGACACTTTGTCATATGTCGATGCCTATGAGGAGATGCCCCATATCATCAATCAACAATAGATCGACACCATTAGATGAAATTTTGAAAACACAAACGAGACCTGAAGCTCAGAAATTAAGAATCGAGGCAGTGCTTACATTAGGTAGGTGGATGTTCTATCTGATGATGACGTTATAGTTGGGTAGAAGACACTAACATGAATTGATCAGTCCTACACCGACAAGCCCATAAGGATATTTGGGACCACTTTTTTTTTTATAATCATGGAGAGACTGGAACATAATAAACATACTAATATTATAAGGTTGAGGACAATAATAGTCAAGGATAGAATTAAGGTGAGAGACATAGTTCATATTAAGGTAAAGTATTGCCTCATAAGGCAAGGGATTTCCCATCAGTTGTCGATCCTACTGGCTTACATGTGTAAAACAATAGTGGGTTTAAGAAATACCCATGAAGCACTACAGCATGTCCCTAAAATTTGAAGCGACGGTGTTCAACGGCATTGTCAGCACTCCCCTTAAAGCTTTGGATCATTTCTTTCCCACCTTGGTGTTTCCTTCGCTATTCACAGATAGACTCGATGAGGTTTCGATACCGACATAATGAGGAAGTCGTAGCTCTATGGTTATCATCGACATTGCTTATGAGAACTCGAAATTGGTGGTCATGGGTGTGTAGATGTGTAGATGTTGAAATTCCTCTGCACCATTGCTTGAGATCATGAATCCCTATGTCTCTTCATGGATACACTCGTTGCCTGTGTACTTCTTCTGGTGACATTGACAGATCTGGAGGCCCAAAGTTGTTGTTCATCAAAGGGGGATTAGAGATGGAGTCTCTTTCTGCATTAAACAAAAACTCCATTGTTATGAAAATCCTTCCTCTCCTCCCGACAAAGTAAGGGGGCAGTTCTTATGGCCTATTTGTCATTTGTCGACAACCTATGAGGATCCACCCCCTATCGTCATTCAAAAAACATGGCATGTCATCCATAATCGATCATAATCGTTCAAGGGTTCCCAAACCAAAAATGCATTGATGGCTTCATGACAAGAAGTGGAGGTCCATATTATTACTAACATGTTGTTGGGACTCTTTATAGCAGTCGTACCAAGTGTGGTTGGCATGCAACCCTTCCATCAAATTGCATCCATCGATTTTCATTCATCGATTAGGCACTAGGTGAGGTTGGTATGCAACAGGGTGTAGGTCGATTGGTTAATACAGAAGGACTTGATATTAACGTGCAATCAAAAATTAATGCCATGCTCCAACATTCAATGAAATCCAACATGACAAGATGAAGGTTGGATGGCATGTGTGTATTGATTGGAATGCTTGTCCAATCTTGTTGTTTCTTAGCCCAGACTATCTGCAGGAAATTCAGGTGGAGTCGCTACTTTCAGGTTTGCCACTTCAAGTGCTCTCTCAGGTCAGCCTCTTCAAGTACTCTCTTTCCTCCTATAAATAAATTGATGCATGCTCGTATTTGCTTCCATATATATTCATGTACTTGGTCGATTTAATTCTCTTATATCAACCTACCATTTAGTAATATAAGATAAGAGATACAACTAGGATCACTTACTATATCCCCTTTGCAAAGATGGTAGTAATATAAGAGCATTCTTGTTATTTTGGAGTAAATAATTGCATCGTATTTTGTCCAAGACATAAACCATTTGCAATCGATATTCAAACGTTTCTTTGAATAGAAATAGTTGAATTTAAAGTTTTGAAATAGGATTAGTGATAAAGGTTGGTGTTTTTCACAGCCATAATAATGTTTTTGGATAACTTTGTCACTATTCAAAATTTTAAAAATTATAGATTATTGTTTAAAGTAGGCAAATTATAGATGACGGTTTAAAGTAGGCAACA
The DNA here is from genome assembly GCA_001517045.1 of Pseudotsuga menziesii. Classification (NCBI taxonomy): domain Eukaryota; kingdom Viridiplantae; phylum Streptophyta; class Pinopsida; order Pinales; family Pinaceae; genus Pseudotsuga; species Pseudotsuga menziesii. Next base: position 542,538 of record LPNX010750625.1, read on the forward strand.
CTAAGGCTAAGTACCAACAAAAAAATAGCATGCATACATGCTTGGTTTTATATTTTATTTTATTCTTTAGATGGCACCCTTTTGTTCATTAATACACACTACAATATTGTTGAACCTATTGATTTCTTGGCCAAAATAAAGAGAAGTATGATCAATGAATTTTCTTTGAATAGGAATCCAATATAGTTCTTGTTTATCTAAGAAGGAAGATGTCCTAAATGTGTCAAAATGTGGTAGATTTTGGAATCTTGCTTAGAATATTAGTCATAGATAGCTTATGAAGATTACGATTTCTAATGTCTCAGGTAATCCATCGAGCAATTAGTTGCATGAAACATTTAAATCTTCTCAATAGTGCATTTTGCCAAACCCTTATGGAATGTATCTAGTAGGGTTATTGTTTGACATATTCAAAGAATATAAGCTCTCGAAATATCCCATGTTCACAAGGATGTCACTGCTAAGTTTGCTTATCAAGAGATCCAGAGAAATGACGACATAGAAAATGTTTTTATATGCCCATTCTTAACCCTTTGTCATCAAGGAAACTTCTTCTCTGTGGTAATTTCCATAGCTAAGAGTGAATGGTGAATTTCTGAGATATTAATTTCTCAATGTTGATAAGTTTGAGAAATATACTGGTATTTAGCCCAAAAAGGTTGATTTCTAGGTCAAATATTTTGCAATTTATGATGGTAGCAAACCTAGATCGATATCACCTTTTCAAAATCATTTGAATTTAAAAGGAAGTATGCAAATCTTGAAAAATTTCGCTATCCATTTAAGCATATTGCCTATATATATATATATATATATATATATATATATATATATATTCATATTCTAACCTTGTACAATCTTTGTGAAATATCTCATCACTTGAGGATGTTTGAGAGTTACTAAGACTTACAACCCATTTTCTTATACTCCTACTAGTGTCTATGCACAGATAAATGCTCAAGATAATTATAGCCACAAAGGAAATTACCATGTCATTGGTATGCAAGAATATTGCATTTGTTTATTATGAAGATCTTTGGTGAAGTGCGGTGTGTTTTTCTTTGTAGCTCCTATAATATCCCCTTGTACGCCTATGTTGAAATATCGCAGACATTTCTCTTTATGAAAATTACTTGGGAGTGAAAATATTTAAAAACATTGTGCATGGGATACTTCAATACCTGCACATTGGATAGTTCTATATCTATGCACTTAATACTCCAAGGTATGCACATGGTATTAATACAAGGTTTGCACTATTATATTCAAGGTTGTAGATGGATTTCATCTACCTCTACGCTTCGCATTGGATGATTTTTCTTCATCATATAATATAATCATGTGTGCAATATTGGATATTCTATGAATCCTATATGCATGGATTAAACAAATCCTTTGTGCGTTGAGTTTGATCTCATCACTGCATGTGGGAAATATGATCTATCTTGTGCATTAATAAGTTTTTAGTAGGTGAACAAATGAGTTAACATTTTTTTGTTTGAAGAAACAATTTTATCTTATATTTATATATACTCAAATAAAGAATGAGGGTATTGGTACTATGTTAATATTATATTTGGTTGTCTTACATGGCTTAGTAAACCTTATGTCATTCTACATTGGTTGGCCAATTATCCTCTAAATTCATTCCTTAAGACATAAAGAAAAGTATTCAATTTTAACCGTTCATCATTTTTATAACCATTTCTAAAAAAAATTGAAACATAATATATAAAAAACAAAAACAATAAGAAAAAATAGTACTCAATATGAGATTCTAATTGTTGGTATCGTTTCTAAAAAAAGGAGATGTATAGGTATATTGACATGAACATCCCACTGATTTGTGTTCATGATAAAAGGAGGCAAATTGCATGTTGTAAGTTCTAAGAAAGAGGCAAGTTAGTGGAGAACATGTTCTCATGTAAAAAAACCAAAACCAATTATTCTTTCTAAAGAGGGGTTACCAAACTTGCTCCAAAAATAAGGAGTAAATATAAATAATATTTTAAATGATTGTAATTTATTTTATTATTATTAACCTGAGCTTTAGATATTAATTTACATAATTTCATTGTGGAAATAGAAATGTTGCTTTACTTTTAATTATAAGAAATGCAATTGGATGTGGCATCCAAGTGAAACACTATACTCGAAAAGGATTCTTTCTTCAGTTGTCTATGTAAAACATGTATATTTTTAATAGAATAACATGTATTCTAGAAAATGTTTATAAATATTATTTTTTAGAATGCTTTTATTTAAAAATGATTGTACTATATTAATATTATATAGGGTTGTACTATTTTTAATTTAGATAGAATATGATGTCTATTGATTTATTGATTTTTAAGTGCAATGAAGATACTTCAAACAATTAATGAGGATTGATTTTAATATTTTTGTGGACTTTTCACCAAAAAAATTACTAATTGTAACTTTCAAGTTTGGAGATGAGGAAATGATATTTTAAAGAGAACGGCCTTCCAATTATATATACAGAATGATAGGTTCAAAATTGCTAAGAGGTTTCCAATGGATTTGAAAGTATTTCAACTATTTTCAAAATAGGTATTAAAAATGTGTTTGTAAATGTAACAATAAAAAGCTAATTGATAGTGAGACCATACTTAATTATACATAGTGGTTTTTGGAACTAAAAATTTGTTGCACTCAATAGTGTGTGGACACATATAGTATTTCAAAAGAAAAATTCATGGACAATCTCATTTCTCCCTAAATAAAAACAATGGATTTTAAAACTTGGTCCTATACCATGACTAACACCATATTGACAAATAAGAGAGAAAAAATCGCTAAGAATCGACATAATCAAAGGAGGTAGGGTATTGTGAGATGCCTCCAACTAAATAGATTGGTAGGCATGAAAGAAAAAAAATGCTACAATAGGACTTATTTCTTGTTATAACTTGCACTTAATATACTTACTATTCCTTCACATATTGTTTGCAAAAATATATGTTTACATTTTTGTAAATTGATTTTGCTTATGTTCAATTTATAGATATATAATGTTCCTTGCTATATTTTACATATTTTTAAAAGCAAAATGAAAGATTTTTTAAATATTTCTTAAATCAAAATTTCATATTTTAAGATATTTTTACATTTTCTTCATATTTTTGAAAGCAAAATTAAAGTTTTTAAAAATATTTCTTAAAGCAAAATTTCTTATTTTAGTATATTTTTATTTTAGTCTTCTTCTTATATTGATGGAAACATAATAGAATAGTATTTAGCAATGTTACTGAAACACGAAATTTGATGGCTGAGAAATGTTATCTTACATTAGAAGTAAGGGTTGTGTCGACTTATGCAGCCCCCCTTACACATCCCAAGTTGGATGGTAGACTAACAATGGACATTTAGTTGACCCCATCTAACGAGGGCCCTGCCATCAATCATATAAAACATTGTGCATCTTAGTTTTTAGCTCATAAATCCACTTAGATTGTTCAATGTCATTAGAAATCATACACATGTTAAATTTGTTCTTCAACTTTCACATATATTTGTCAATATTTTTTTCACACTTGCCTATTTTTTTCTCCATATCTTCACACCTAAATATTTAGTATCATACATTTTGTTTCTTTGAACTCCTTTTATTTTCTTTTTATTTACCATTGTTTTTTCACAAGGTTATCTACAATTGTTTTTATTTACCATTATGCAAAGAACCTTACTATGTTGTTTCCTTTGTTGCAAGCTTTTTACTCATAAAAAACTTTCACATATAAAAATACCAACTAAATTAGCAATGGTGGAACTAGTCAAAAGACATACAGTTTGCACTCGACACCTTGTGGATAACATCCATCTACATAGAAGGCAATTCCAAATCCATGTTATTCATCCTTGAAGGGGTAATATTTATAGGTCGGAGTTGAAAGAACTTGCAAAGAAATTTGTTGTTTCGGATACACAAGCTATATTAATTTATGGTTTCTAAACAAAAGGCCCATTCTCCAAAGGCTTTGGCATAATATATGACAGTTTAGAAGACACACTGAAAAATAAACCAAAACCTTGCTTAGCTCAAAATGACCTTACTACTCATGTTGACAAGACATCCGAAGAGAGTAAAAATAGAGCCAAAAAAAATGTGGCATTAAAACCACACACACAACAAAAAAAAAGATCTAAATAAAGACATGGTTAAGTTAAAGAAATGTTTTGCAACATGCTTGAAGCATGTAGATTTTTCTACTATTTTAACTCAATCATATCCTATTAGTTATCTAGCTTGTACACATATTTATATTTCTATAATTTTTTCTACAATTTTAACTCAGTCATCCTATTAGTTATCTATCATGTACGCATCTTTGTATTTCTAGTTGTAATTAAATGTATACCTCTTATGTATATTATTTGAATAACTAAATATTTGATGTTTAAAAAAAACAATTTCAATGTTTTATCCACCTTTTTACTTGTATTTGAAATTAAAAGTTTTTTTTTAATTACTTTTTTTTTGTAAATTCCGTGGCCAAATTTGTTGTGAATATTTAAATCGTATTATTAATTATAAATAAATAAATTTTTAGTTACTAAGGTGAAACAGTGTAACCCTTCACTATACATGCTCAAGCCTTATAAAGGTGAGCCTCATTGTAATATTTTATCATCATCTATCAATATAGTATTATTTCATTATCAATCATGGAAGTCTAACTCGCTTCTTAACTGTCCAACCAGATATGGTTGTACCAAAATTATATTAATATACATAAAATAAAGTACAATCACAAGCGTTCTTAAGAGTTTCAGTCACTACACTTACATAATTAACATTGCATTCTATCCTGAGATTGAAATTTATGAGTAGGACCTCATGTTTGAGAAATGTCGTTTCTAAGGCATTGTCTAAGATGATTATCTTGAGGCCGGTGAGAGCACGATTTCGCTCCAAGAAGATTTTGAACGCTAAACTAGGCTGAGGTGAAGCTCGACTCATCCACCATCTCATTAGGATTTTTTGCAGGTTCTGATATTAGCAGCGATCTGAGTGTAGCTTCCATGGACAGAGGAGGGGGCTCTTCCCCTCCCCCTAAACTCACTGCTTTTAGGAGATTGGTAGCAGTAAGCAGCAAGACAAAGCTCAGTCTAAATCAGTAAAAATATGTCAATAAAATAGACAACATTCCTTCAGAGGATCTACCTGCAGAACAACCTTGCCGAACAGTCATGAATATTACAGATCGGGGTCTTATTGGCCAGTTTACTGGTCTCTAGCCATCCCCCAAGGAAATCAATGGGTACCTTCAGAGGAATTGGAAGCCCCTTATCTTAGAAGGCATTCACAGTAATCTGGTAGGCAAAGGATATTATGCATCTCTCTGAAAAATCAGAAGACAAAGACTCAATATTTAAAAACGGTCCATATTTCATGGGACCTTAAGGGCTGTACCTGAACAAGTGTATGACGGACTTTGATCTGAGTCAAGATGTTCCTTCAACTGTTCTTGTCTGGGTTAGGCTACCACATCTCCCTCTTCATTGTTAGAATCTGGAGTCTTTAGAAGCTATAGGGAACAAATTGGGGAAGTATAAATATTCTTGTGCAAGAATATGTGTTGAAGTTGATTTGGAGGTAGGGCTTCGTGAAGTGATTAAATTGACAGTAGTATATTGGTCGCATGTGCACGAGCTAGATTATGAGAAACTTTATTTTTAAGTGTAGAAATTACCATGGCTATGGTAATTTCGCTAGATCATGTAAGAAGAAAGCAGAGGAAGAAGTTGTCAAAGAGAAGGGAGAACGATGGACACAAGTTCAAAAAACAAGTACATCAAAGCAGGGTAATAAATCAAAAGGAAAAAGAGGAGAAATGGGGTCGGGTAGTAATCCCATCGGGCATAAGCATAATGAAAATGGGGCAGCTATGAAGGAAATAACATCACAAAACAATTTTGAAGTGTTGAGCAATACATAAGAACAAGTGCTCCCAGTGCTTGAAGAGGTTGAAGTTCAACAATATCAAGATCTGATAAGAGAAAAAATAAAGTTTCAATTGAGAAGTATTTTGATACTCTTGGTGGTGGTTCCTCCCCCATATATGCAGAAATGGAAAAAAAATAAACCTATGGATAACTCTGGTTCATCTAAAGAAGAATCCCTTGAGAGGTCTTCAAAAAAAGGGTGTAAATATCTTAAGAAGGTTCGGAAAGAAGAAGTCAAACATCTGAAGATGCAAGGAAGTCAAGATACAATAGAGATGTCAATTGGCAGGAATACTCAAGCTAGACCTATAAAAGGAGGCCCTCTACCTTCTATCAATAATAAATAAGGAACATTGTCTCTTGGAATAGCAGGGGGCTGGGAAATCCTTCGAAAGTTGAAGTTGTTAAAGATCTTATAAAAATGGCTTCACTCGATGTTCTACTGCTCCAAGAGACAAAAATAGAACAAGAAACTCTTCTTTCCTTAAGCAAAAAAAATTGAAACAAGAATGCAGGGAAGGTTGTGAGTGCACGGGGTTCATCTGGTGGACTAGAAACCCTGTAGAAAGAGGAAATGTTTTCAATGGTAAACTCATTTGAAACACAACACTAGATATTTACTGAGCTCCAACATATTCACAGTAAGATCTCTCTAGCTATTTTTAATCTTTATGTTCCTGCAAATTTTCAAGAGAAAAAAGGATGTTGGAATTCCCTTGCATATTTTGTTGTTGCAAATACTCTCAAATATCATTGCGGCTGGTGATATAAATATTACATTTGATCCAAAAGAGAGAAAAAAAAAGGAGGATTTTGTGGGAGAGACCCCATGCATAAATCGGTGGAGAATTTCATTATATTATGGGATATGTTAGAATTAAGCCAAAGAAATGCAAATACACTTGGACTAACAATTGAACAGGAGAAGCCAATATCTCAGCAAGGTTGGATCGATTCTTGGTTCAGAGCTCTTTTTCGATGGAGAAAAAAATTATATCCTCTAGTATCTTGCCCAAACTTTCTTTGGATCATAAGCCAATATTGTTGTAGCTTGATGATGAAGAAGATCTTGGCCCCATTCCATTTTGGCTTAGTCCTCTTTGGATATATCGAGATGGTTTTATGAATGCAATTACCAAGGCATGGAGTACCCCAGTCATAGGATCGTCGAATTATGTGTGGGAGAGAAAATTAAAAAAATACTAAGTTAACACTTAACGAATGGTTCAAACGTTCTCTTAAAACTCCAATCAGGGACATAAAAGAGGCTCTAGAAAAATTGGAGGAGATTCAATTGGAAATGGAAGAAAAAGAAATCACCTCTGTTATGCTAGAAAAAGAGCAAAAAGCACAATTTAACTCCGTTTGAGCTTTTAGGTAGGAAGAAGAATACTGGAGATTGAAGCCTCGCAGCATATGGTTGAAATCGGGAGATCGGAATGCCTCATTTTTCCACAAACAGTATAGAGCCAGACTCTCCCTTAATCATATTTTGGAAATATCCTCATTGACTGGTGAATCTTTTAAAGGCATTTCTCAAATAAAACAGGCGGTTGAAACACATTTTCAGTGTCTATTTAGAGAGGATGGTTTAATTGAAAAAAAATTAACCTAATAATTTTTGTCCAACATTCATTGTTTGGTCCGTGAGGAGGAAAATGGAAAGCTAATGAAGACTTTAACAGAGGAAGAGATCATAGATGTTCTATGTTCTATGGAACCGGATAAAGCCCCAGGCCCAGACATATTCTCTTTTCATTTTTATAGAGTTTGTTGGTTAGTAATTAGAACATATTTACTCAAGATGATCAAATAATTTCAGTTAAAACCCAAAGTTGGTGCATGTACCGACTCCACCTCCCTTGTATTAATTCCTAAAGAAGTCAATCCAACTACTTTTGATCGATTCATACCTATTTCGCTTTGTAATGCATCTTATAAAATATGTTTTAAACTCTTAGCTAATCAGCTCAAGCCTTTGTTGGGGAAGTTTATTTCCCCTCTTCAAGGTGGGTTTGTAAAAGGGAGACACATTCTGAATAATGTGATTCAAGTTCAGGAAGCCATGCATTCCAACTTTTAAAGACAGGAGAAGGGCATGATAATCAAACTTGATATGGAAAATGCTTTTGATAGGGTAAAGCTATCCTTTCTTTACGAAGTTCTTCGTTCGTTTGGATTCAGCTCTGCATTTGTAAATTTGATAAAATCTTGTACGGATAAACCATGGATAACACGATTAGTAAATGGAAGACCAACAAAATTCTTTCAAACAACTAGGGGTCTTCGACGAGGTTGTTCGCTTTCGCCATTCTTGTATATTTTGATGGTTAATACTTTGAGTATAAAGTTATTTGCAGGAAAAGATTTTGGGATTATTTCGGGCATCAAGTCGGCAAGTAGGGTAGACTCTCTCAATCATGCTCTCTTTGTGGATGATTCACTGCTTTTTGGAGGGGCTTCGCTAAGGATGGCAAGAGATTTTAAACAAATTTTGCAAATTTTTTGTCTTATTTCAGGGGCTCTTATCATCAATAGAACGAGCACAGTGTATGGTTGGAACAACGATCACTCAACAATTGTGTACATATCACACATTTTAGACTTTGTTGGATATGACACATAGGACCAGATTAAATATTTGGCTCTTCCATTAACTCTGGGCCAAAACAATCCTTCTCTCTGGCTGAAAATAATTAGCAAGATAAAAGCAAAAATTGCCTCGTGGGGTGGTTAATGGCTCACGAAGGAATGGAAGCTTATAATGATTAATTCAATACTATCAGCTCTCCTAATTTACCAATCCTCTCTTCTTCTAGCTCCAAAATCAATTATGGATCAAATATCCAAGTTGATTCAAGATTTCCTCCAAAGAGGCCAAAAAGGAAACCATAATAGAATGCATTTGGTTAAATGGGATATTGTTAAAAGAACTATTCTAGAAGGTGAATTACCAATCAAAGATCCGAGATTGGCTAATCTTGTTATGGGAGGAAAACTTCTGTGGCAACTCTTCTCTAACAGACAACACCCGGTTAGTCAAATATTATGGAAAAAATATCTTAATAGAGGAACTCTAAGAAATTTACAGGTAAAAAATACTCCTAAAGGTTTTATAACTTGGAATTTATGTAGAAGAGGATTAGAATTCTTTCAACAGCAGTTATATCGCATTCCAGGGAATGGAAGGAAAAATTTTCTATGGGATGACAATATAAAAGGCCACGCTCCATGAAATGATGATATATCCATCATAGAGATCAAGCTCTGGCTTGTCAACAAAGGTTTTTTAAGGTTATCTGATATTTCAACTTGTGACAAAAAAGGAAATTGGGTAACGTGGAACTTCCCAGAACGCCTTAACACACAAAAAAATGTTGTTGTTTAATTTGTCAGGGGTGGCTCCAGTCCATTCAATAATCAAGGATGTTTGGGGATGGGGAAAAACATGTAGGTATACATCAGCGCAAGGTTTCCAGGCACTACTGTCAAATCTGATTCCAATCCAAAACACTTCTTTCTGGAAAGTAGTATGGAATTATCCAAGTATTCCAAAAGTTAATTTTTTACATGGATATTAATGCAAAAGAAAGCTCTAACAGGTGAAAACATGTTAAGAAGGGGATTTTTTGGGTCGTTTAGATATTACCTATGTAATCAAGCCGTAGAGACTTCAGACCATGTATTTGTTGGATGTGTTTCTCTCAAAAGGCCTAGGCGCATATCTTGAGTGGGTTTTCGGTTCCATCTCCTTCGAATATAGAATTTGTAATCCTATTTGCAAGCTGGATGTCAAGGTACCCAAGGATTCTCTCAATCAATCATGAATGGAGAAAAATTTGGCAATACATTCCAAAATTTTTATGGTGGAAACTCTGGTTAGCAAGAAATGAATTGATTTTTAACAGTAAGCTCGCAAAACCAGAAATTGTAGCAACAAAAGAAAAGGCTATGCTATTGGAAGTTGTGGGAAATCAATTTCAAATTGATCCCATTGAATTCACAGCTGAGCATAATTTGATTGGACCAATATATCTGGATAAAATTCAGTTGGGTTTTGGCAGGCCTTTTACCAAACCAAGTTGGCAGGTGAGACTTTCGGCAAAAAAAAAAATCTTTCAGAATGGTGGCAAAGAAAAAATCGAGTCTCAATCTTCTTCGATGGAGTGTCAAAATGAAATCCAGGGAAAGCTGGGGTAGGGGGACTGATATTCTACCCAAGGGGAAGGTTAGAAACTAGCTTCAGCTGGGGTTTAGGACAAATTACGAATAATCAGGTAGAAATATTTGCTCTTTTAAAATCTTTCCAACTCGTGAAGGAAGCGGGACATAACAACCTTCAAATATTTGGTGATTCATAAATTATAATAAAAGCTTTAAACTCTGCTACAAAGTTCAACAATCCAAGCTTTAATGTGACTATACAAAGGTTGCATTTCATCTTGTTAGAATTTATCTTTGTTACCTCTTATCACATTCTTCGAGAATTGAATAAGATGGAGGACTTCAAAGCTAATCAGGGTTGTCAACTACCTCTAGGAATGCTAAGTTTGAATGAAGGACCTAGCTTGATGCATCATATTCCATAAGCGAGAATTGATGGGCGGTGTCAAAAGTACTAAACTAGGAATGAGAAGTTTTGGAAACAACGAATTGTATATCTTGGAATAGATGTAATTGGGTGAAGGCCCAACTAATTTTTTTCAATACAAAATAATAATAATAATAAATAATATTCGTTTTAGTTAAAAAAAATATCTTCGGTCACTACAAGCTACTATGGAGTCTCTAACTTCTGCCATAAATCTTAATACTAGCTACCTAGGCATACCTGCCTATCCCAAGTTTGTCATGGATTGTCCTCGTACTAAAAATTTTCAAAAAAGTGCTAAAAATACTTAGGCCTCAATCCAAAACCTTGAAATACTTCTGATAAAAAAATCCATGCAGGGCTATAGAAACAAGACTGTAAAAACTATCAGCAATAAAAGGCATAAAAACTAGAAAACTTGAAAATTTGTGAAAATAAAGGTCGTGGAGACTGTTCACATTACTTGGTGTTGAATCCTGCTTCTCCTCCTCAATGGGTCATCTGTATGCAGTTGAGTCTAAAGAATCATCCACGACCTCTTTGGTCGGTAGGGATTGTGTCTGTAAGAGTCAAGATTGATTTGTCCACTCCTCTCCACCTTCCTCCTCTTGTAACACTTGGTGGAAGCAGTATCAGTTCTGACCAATTCAAAAGTAGGATCGTCCAACTTTTGGTTCCCAGCATCCTCCTCCACCCGGTTTCCTATATATATGTATATGTATATGTATATGTATATGTGTGTGTGTGTGTGTGTGTGTGTGTGTGTGTGTGTACATATGTATATACATATATGCATATACATGTATATGTATACGTATCTGTATATATGTATGTATGTATATATGTATATGTATATGTATATGTATATGTATATGTATGTATGTATGTATGTATGTATGTATGTATGTATGTATGTATATGTATATATGTATATACGTATGTACGTATGTATATGCGTATATACGTATGTATATATGTATATGTACATACATAGATATATACCCGAAAGAGAATGCTGGGAACCAAAAGTTGGACGATCCTACTTTTGAATTGGTCAGAACTGATATTGCTTCCACCAAGTGTTACAAGAGGAGGAAGGTGGAGAGGAATGGACAAATCAATCTTGACTCTTACAGACACAATCCCTACCGACCAAAGAGGTCGTGGATGATTCTTCAGACTCAACTGCATACAGATGACCCATTGAGGAGGAGAAGCAGGATTCAACACCATGTATTGTGCATAGTCTCCACAACCTTTATACATATATGTATATGTATATATATTACATTCATATTTTCTCTAATACCTTGATGCAAAGTTGTTTTTCTTATTCAATTATTCTCAAGTATACAAACTATTATTGTTCAAATAGTTTTACACATACTTCAAAAAAATATTTATCACTTTGTTGATATATATACTCTTTCTAAATTACATTATATATACTTTACCTAATACGTTGATGCAACATTGTTTTTCCTTAGTTGTCATTTTTCTACCCTTGTTCTAAACTTTCGTGAAACAGCATGCCTACAATTATGACTTCAATTTTAGCAATGAACTTTATTACAAGGATTGGAAATGGAGAGATCTTTGCAGTACTATTCTACAAATTTTGGGCTTCAATCCAATTTCAGAAGACCGCTATTATGTGCACCTATCTGATGGAAACAGTACAATACACAACTTATTTTCCTTGGCTCTCAACTCGTTTTTCACATCATCACAGATGGAAGTTGGATCCTTAGTTCAAATAGATAGCGTCACCTGTAAATCTATTCAGAATAACAAGTATATATTCAAACTATCTACTTTTTCTTGTGTTTCTTTTTTCTGTAACACATCCCATTCCAAATCACATATATCATACACACTACCCACTCTTTGCACAATAATTTAAATGCCTGTACTTTTTTTACACTGTTTTGCAAGATTCTTATAGTTCAAGGAATACAAGTGCATACGTTGACTTCAAAGATTATTGGTGGACCATCGTTGAGCAAAGATGTAAGTCCTCTTATAAAAAAACAATAGAAACAACCCCTAACATCACTCCTATTAAAAATTTGCATCCATACCTACAAGAATGGACATTGAAAATCATAATCCTTACAAAAACTGACCTTTGCACCTTTACAATTGCCAAGGGGCCTGGACATGTCTTTAGCTTTGATGTTATTGACATTGAAGGAATTGAAATACATATTGCATACTTCAATATCCATGGAACACACTTCCATCTGTCCATAGATATTAGTTAAGTTTACATAATATCAAACAGGATCATCAAACTTGCAAAAAATAATTCAATCATTTAAAAATGAATTGGAAATAAATCTTAGCAGTACCTTCACCGTAGAAGCTTTCTTACAGGATGAACATTCAAATGCAAACCATGACTTCATTTTCACTCCTATTAATGAATTATCAACTCTAACTAACAACTCTATAGTTGATATACTTGGAGTTGTTATATCCATCAACCTTTTAGTAACTATCACAAGGAAAAATGGAATAGAGACACATAAGAGAACCCTTCAACTAAAGGACATGTCAAGTTATAGTATAGAGTTCACACTTTGGGGGGTCTTATGCACTAAAGATAATCTAGAGCAATATGCCATCACAAATAGATTTCCAATAATTCCTATAAAGGCTAGAAAAAAAAGACTTCAATCAGCTATTAATTACTACAACCTTTTCATCCCAAATTTACATCAATCCTGGTCTTAAAGAAACTCAGGATTTGTGAACCTGGTTTGAGAAGCCAACAACATGCCTCCAATCCCACTCATTATCTACACATGGTGCTTCAGAAGGTCATCCGTCCATATGAAAGAAATTGTCTAACATTAAAAATGAAGGAATTTGTACAGGTCCAAAACCCACATACAATTTAGTGAAGGAAACTATTGCCTCAATTGATACATACAATTGTTGGTATTTTGCATGTCCTCTTACATTTAAAGACTGACTTTGCAAAAATAAACTCACACCTATTGAGGATGTTGTCTAGAATTGCCAAAGGTGAAATCAACATGTCTATTAATGTGAATATAGGTACATTTTCCAATTCAACATTGAATACCAAACAAGCAAAATCAATGCAACTGCATTCCAATATGTTGCCAAACATATTATCGGCATACTGCTCAAAATTTGAAGGAAATTCCAAAGAGACCACAAACATCTTTGCCAAGTTGTTCTTCAATAGTTACTTGTTCAAACTAGTCATACATGAAGAAACATTTGCCAATCAGAAACAAATCAAACAAATTGTAATTGCATGTGATAAAATGAACTGCATGAAAAATCCGAAAGAAAACATGCCTTCCCTTGAAATGTTGCCTAAATAGTGAAGGGATGTGTTAGGGTTTTTTCTTTGAAGTAAGAAGTTGTATTTTTCCCCTTCTTTGTACAGTTACATATTAATTGTTGCCTAAATCATGAAGGTGTGTGCTAGGGTTTTTTCTTCGAAGCCAAAACTTGTATTTTGGCCTGCTTTGTACAAAGTTACATATTAAATGTTGCACAAATAGTGAAGGCTTGTGTTAGGCTTTTTCTTTCAACCACTAAGTTGTATTTTGGCCTACTTTGTACAGTTACATATTAAATAAAACATCGATATTATAAAGTTAGCTTATTTATTTCACAACCTATGCATCCATATCCAACATGTCATAAAATTAAACTTTCATTTTCATAAAATATTACTCCTATATGTGTCAAATTAGATGTTATCAAACAACTTATATGCAATATAGAATTTAATAACATATATTTGCAAATTGTTCATTGATTTCCTTCACATATTGAAATAGAAAGCATGGACAATGATTTTCATCCTAAAGAGCATGCCCTCCTCCTCCAAACAATACCGACATTCACCAAATCACCACAAATTCCTACTATATTCCAACAACTCATTCCAACAGGTCTAGCAAGTATATAATCTCTAGAGTATGAGATTCATAGTAAGAACAAACCAACAGTCATGGACATAAATTCCAAGCTACAAAAATAAACAAGAAAAGAAGAGTTGAATGGAACAAAGAAAGTGTCACTATCAAAGATGTTGACCCAATTGCTACAAAAACATCTGCTTCTAAGGTCCAAAAAAATGAACAACATAGGAGAAGATATGCCAAAAAGAAAGTTGAAACAAATAGAATTCGAGAGACTACAATGCATATTAATCAATAATCTCTTTTTCATTTTCCAACATAAACTCTTCAACATCATGGCCATCCAAATGCTACCCAGTCTTTTCGAAAACTGATTGATTCCTTGTCTATCATGCATACATGTACTACTTGTATGGAATCTTATCCTAGATTTCTTACTCATTTGTCTCTCAATGGACAAATTCACAATCAATGCCATAGAGAAACTTATGGTCATCAATTCTCAAAATGGAACAATATGGACCTAGATGACCAACCCATTGTACTATCCATACTTACTCAAATTGAAGAAATGCTCATTGCTCATGTTAGCTCAATTTCGCGGGTTAGGCATGCTCATGGTGGACAATACAAGTACAATGTTCACACTATTAGTTTCCCCCAACAAATTGTGCACATTCCAAATTGCCTTCCACACACCCTTTCAACTATTGATATTTTAGTTGTGAGGAGGCATAGAATGGAAGGTAAATTTTATGATTGTTATGTGACTAAATCATAGGTTGTCAATGCATTGCTCTATAAGACACAGAATGATAGATAATGTAGTGTTGTCCAACTTGAACATAATACAATTGCATCAATTACAGAATCGTGTACCAATGTCTCCTCTCAGCTGCATTCTATATCTACAGAGTTTGGATGCCCTCTTGTAAAGATTCAAATATACCCAATTTGAATAA
The DNA here is from genome assembly GCA_001517045.1 of Pseudotsuga menziesii. NCBI lineage: Eukaryota > Viridiplantae > Streptophyta > Pinopsida > Pinales > Pinaceae > Pseudotsuga > Pseudotsuga menziesii. The sequence continues at coordinate 557,966 of LPNX010750625.1, forward strand.
CCAAAGTGTTACCCAACCATCACAAGAAGTATCTTCTTCTACATTCAGATTTCCTAATGCAGAGCAAGAAATGGAAACAATTAAAGAATTTGTTTAAGTTGCATCCAATGCTCCACCTACTATACTTGATTGGCCAACTATTGGCTCATCACCAGTCAATGAGTATAACACAGAGAGTCTATTCGACATGGAAATCCCAATTCATTTCCTAAATGGGGATGCACTACCTCGCCAAGCACATATCAAAAGCATTCCACTTGATATATATTTAGTACACTTAATGAGATACCATGACAACAGATTTGGAAGTCATCCCCGCTTCAGATACTAATTGTACAATTTAATTATGTGCCACATAAGTCAAGCAACATCCAACTTCTTTATGAAGCGAATACAAGAGCATAACACACCAACCACAATTGAGGAGTTGTGTGCACATATACACGAAATGCCTACAAACAACCTCCCAAAACATGTCGTGCGCTTCGGAGTGCACCTTCATGGGACCAGAGCATACTGGACATTATACAAGAGCGAGTTGACAAATATGATCACACAATTGCAATGTCCTACACTATGCTTCACTCTTAGTGCAATAGACACAAATGGCCAGACCTACATGCACTTATGCAAGAGGATCGCCCTTCTGACCCAGCAACTCAATAGTATTGGAATAATCGTAACATCATTGATATGACCCATACCGTGGTTACATACATGCATAAAATATTTTCAATATTCGATGAGGAGATGCTTACAAAAATCATACATGCAACAGATCATGGGTATAGGTACACATTATGTCCTACCTACACGTGTCTCTTCATAACCTTTAAATATTGGTCACTCTTTCTAATCTTCTAACATTCCTTCTGTAGGTATGAATGTCAACATCATGGATATGCACTTATACATGGTTTCCTTTGGCTTGAAGGATCTCCTAACATGGAAATATTAAATTGGCAAGACTCACATCAAATCAATGTTGCAATACTTTCTTTGATAAATATGTTACAACATCAAACCCAAGAGAAAACCACGACACATAGATTTATATGCATCAATCCATTGATGACACCCTTGCTTGCTAGATACAAAGTGTATACTTTCAACCAACTCACTTAAGGACTATGAACAACTCTTGAACAGAGTACAAAGACATACAGAGTGCAATGAAAAATCGTGTTTATGCAGAAAAGGGACTACTCTTGAACGCATATATAAATTCCCTTGGAATGTATACCATGAATAATCACTCTACATTGATGAAAAGGGTTAAAAATCATACCACCCTACAAACAATGATGCTCAATTGAACATCCATATTCCTAGAATACTTCAAAAATGGTGAGCAAATGTGGATTGCCAACCAGTGCTCTCACGTTGTCCTGTCTTGAAATACATAGCCAAATATGCTTCCAAAGCAGAAGGAAAATTAGAGACCAACCATCATATTCTGGCTAGAATCAAGATACATTATCTCCACAGGATCCAACCTCATATGCCTACCGTCGCTTGCACTCAAAAAAAATTGTTGATCGAGACATCGACGCTCAAGAAACTTTCCATATGTTGTAAAAATGACGCCTTGTCACATGGAATCGAGCTTTCACCAAAATAAATCTTGGTCTCCAAGTATTCCACCATGTATCTCTTGACTCAAACAATTGCTTATCTAGCTCTAGTTTCATAAATGTGTACTTGCAACACCCTCCAACATTGGATCCTTTCTACCTTATAGACCTTGCACAACAATGGTCATATAACAAGGGACGTAAAATTGAAAAGTGGAAGAAGAGAATTGTCCCTGTAATCGTCCATGGATGGCCTCGCTTTACTTCGATTCCAACCAAATATTCCAATGCCTTTCTTGATTTCTATAGAAGTGAGCTACTTTTATATAATCCCTTTCCATTCGTTCACTAGAAACATCGGCCTTACAGAACATGACATTCTGTCCAACTGGGAGCACATACAAAATGCCTACTATGCATGGCATGTAGATTGCATCCCTTCACCCACTCCTGGTGAGCACACCTCTGAAGACGAGGATACCAATCATAATATACATCCTGACATGGACTTGAATGAACGGAAATTTTTGTTCATATTAGTCCCTATATGCAATATCCACATCAATGAGTTTGACATGCTTTCCCTCAAAGATTTTGACACCAATCATACATGGAATCATCTAGAAGCATCAACATATACATTGGAGCGTACACCAAACCACATTGACCACAGCCGAAGGAATGGGGAATTAATACAAGATAACACCCCCATTCCTACTTCCACAAATACATTATCTCACATTCAACAACTTTCTTTTGACATAGTCCTACAACATTCACAAGTTCAAGGAACTAAATAGCCATTGAGAATGATCATCCAAGGAGCTGCAGGCACAGGAAAATCCTACCTTATAATCACTATATAAAAAGCACTATCTTCTCAAGCAACCTCTTTCCATAGCCCACTACTACTCCTCGCCCCGATTGGTGTTGTAGTGTTTAAAAAACATGTAGGGACCCAGATTCCTATAAAGGACATCAAGCCTTGACAGGGACAGGCCCTATTGGTGTTCAAGAAGAGATGAAAAATATTCAATACATTCTCATTGATGAGAAGAGCGTCACAAGAGTTAAATTATTTTTTCAAATTGAGAGTTGCTTGCATGAGTGTTTTCCAAAACAAAACATGTGTTCATTCAACAACCGTTCAATGATTCTTGTCAGTGATTTGGTCCAACTCCCACGTATGACAGACAAACCTCTATATGCAAGAGAAACTTTTGGGAAGTGTTTTTGGAAAAACTTTACCACTCTCATCATTTTTGAAATAATATTCCATCAAAGGGGCACTCATGCCACCCAACTTCGTTTCTAGCAACTATTGAGAAACATCCACAATGCTACACCAACCTCAGAAGACTAGAGCATCCTCCAGTCTAGGAGTAATGGATTCTTGTCAACATAGGAGAGTTCAAACTTTTGCACAAAAATCCACCTCTTTACAATGAACATTCTTGCAAACAACCATAACAAATACATGCTCCAAGAATTGGTTATGCCTATTGCACGATCTATTGTAGATTTGACCAATGGTTCAGATGCACAATAATATGATGACCATCAACTAGAAAAATATATATTTCTAAGTGTGGGGAAATAAGTAATGCTATCTTGCAATTTATGGGTCCAATTAGGATTAGTGAATGGCGCACTTGGGGTGGTCATGCGAATTGTATACACACATGGATCTGTCCCTCCTAAGTTGTCAACCTATGCTATTGTGGAATTTGATAAATACATTGGCCCTCCATGGGACCAATCTCAACCAAAGCACATGTCAACTCCACCCATAAATCGAAGTAACAAGAAACAAATCCCCTTCAAGATGGATTGGTCATTGACTATCCATAAATCCCAAGGATTGACATTAACAAGGTAAACCATTGACATTGGTAACATTGTATGTCAAGGCTTGACCTTCACGGCAATGTCACACATTACAAAATTAGAAGGAATGTAAATTGAACCATCATTCTCATTTGACCACTATGCAAAGATGAAATACACTTCATGTGTCACACTTCGCAAAAAGGAAGAGGCACGCCTTCATTCTCTATCATTTTCACACTTAAAATTGCAACCCTCATTCCCTACATTCAATCACTGTGTTGGAGCAGGCATTAAAAGATAGAAAGAGAAAATAGATTCCAAAATAATGGTGGTGTCAAAGACATCGATTGGCACTTAAGTAAAGGATCAATGATCCATAGTGATCACCATGATCAACTATGGTGATTGACCAACCAAGAAGGATATCTATAAATAGGTTTTGGTAGGGACCCAAACTAGCAACCACAGGACCACGGCTCCATTAAGGTGGATTAAAAAATCCAAGGTAGTCCAAAGTGGACATCATTAATTCATATTTTATTCAGTGGTTGACACCCTTAACGACCGAACCCTCGATGGTTGGCTACCTCGGCGATCAACTCCCTACAATGGTCGAATCCTGCGTATAATAAGGTGAGGTTACTAATGAACCAAAGGTTCCAACACCCCTCCCTTGATGAACTCAACTTGGATGAAAGAACAAATTATACATCATTCCCCCCTTCATTTGATCTGAACTACAAACAGTGATCAAACATGGCCAACAACGCATAACTATCACACCAAACTGATTAATCACTCGTACAATAAACACTTCATGAAGAAGTTTGAAACGTTGTCACTTTCATAGTTGTTAACTATTCTGCAATATTGCAGTTTAAGTATAGTCCCAGTTGGCCAAGCAACTAGACAAAAAACAACACAAACCAATCAAGTAGTCGACTAGTCGATAGTAGAATAAATAAAGACCATTTCTGTCAATCCATCAAATTGATATTGGCATGTAAGGCAGTACTCAAATATACGTCTCCCAATAAATTATAAGCAACACAACCGAACAAGGTTCAATCGATTAAGTCGATTCAACAAGAATAGTCGAGTCATCAATAGTTGGGTTTACCTCATAGTAAGGTCTTCAAGCAAATCTCTAGTTCTCACCCCTTTAAACACAACTGAGAAGAAAAGTGATAACAAATCAGATGAAACTTTCATTCATCGATCACCATATGTCGAATGTTAGTCAACCACAACCAATCAAATCAATAAAGCAAAGAAGTAGGATACACCATGACCATTCCAGTCAGTTCGATAAACATCTTCACTCATGCCATTAGGAGACCATCTCGGTCATATATTAGCATTTGAGTTATTTGTCGACAACCTCATCGGTCGAGCATCAATCGACCACTTCCAAATAATCAAAAGCATGCAAAAGGAGAAATGTATGGCAATAGAGTTGAAGATATATGTATGGTGTCCTCAAGCATATGCTCAAATGATTCCATGACCAATCATCAATCCAGCTACAGTCTATCTGAGTAGTTGGAAATGGTACACAATTTTGTCTTTCACATCTTTTCCGCAAAGTTTTGAATGAATAGTTTCCATCTTTCCAAGAATTTTGATTCCTAGGAAAAATCCTCCAAGTCTTTTGATGAGGATGTCTATATGGCACATTTTTTTGTTATGATGGAACAAAGGATGCAGGATCAGGTTGTAGTTCACCAATAGGAGTAGAACAACCCTACACATTAGCAACGATGTCATCTACAACATCATTCTCAAGGTCTGGCACATAAGAGACAACCAACTCAGCAACACATTCATCAATAGGTTACGCTTTAGTTTGAATTCCTCCATCAACAAACAACACTTTCCTAGTGTTATCAAAGCTAGGTGTAGCACCATCATATCCAAGACCAACTCTGGATATATGCATCTCAAGGGCAACAGGAACAATAATTCCCTATTCATTCTTCCCAAGTCCTCCTTTAGAATATCCCATTTTGCTCAGCAGTTGGGACCCAATACTAGTAGTATGCTTTTCAAAGCTAGGAGAAACCACGTCATGAGATGAAACAAAAACATCATCTTTCTTATAATTAGTTTATTCACAAATAATTGGGCTACAAGCAAGAGCATCAAAAGTGGAAGAAGTAATGGGTGATCATGTTGACTCAACAACGGTAGTCTTCTACTCAATAGTCAAGACCATGACAATCTTCTTCTCATAAGTTTTCTTCTCAATAAATGTATGCTCAATAGCATTCAGTCTACACACCTCCAGTTCAAGACTATTCTTGCAATCTTGCAATCCATTGATAGCCTCATCCTTTTCAATAAGTTGCAGCAACAGAGCAACATAATATTCTTTCAAAGCTTGATATTACTCAAACAAAAGATTATTGTCTTCTTGAAGTGGGGAAACATCATCACGAAGCTCATCAACATAGGCATGCAAGTGAGTAGCCTCATTAGTTAGTTGGACATTCTCTACTTCCATTCTACCAATCTTTATCTTCAAGCCGTTAATATCTTCACACGAGAGGGATTTCACCTCTGCTTCCAAGCCATCAACCAAATCTGAATTATCTTGAGATTTGTCTGCTTAATGTTGGAAAATGATTTCCATGGTACTTTATAGCACATAAATCTTTTGATATTTCTCATCAAACCGTTGTAAAACACTGGTTTGAAAAAGGGGAGCCTCTTCTTTTGACCAGGTATGGGAAGTCACTGATTCATTCTTCAATTGTTGCTTCTCAGTTTGTAACTATGCAATGACATTCTGTAATTCTTATACTTCTTGATGAAGTCAATTATGATATTCTTCTAAGGCGATGTCCTTCTTTTCCCGAATCTCCTAATTTATTTGGAAAATGAGAGATTCAGCTTCTTCTTCATCAATCATGCCCATCTTAAATAGGATTTCAATGCATAGTGAAGACATGGTTGTCTTAAATTTCACTGTTGACTTATACCAAGTCGAGCATATGATAGTCGACCAAATAATCGACAACTCAATAAGTTGATTAACCAAAGGAAACCAAGCAAACTGCAGTCGTTAGTTGATGTTCAATCAATGGCATTTAGAAATTCATGCAAGTCAATAGTTCCAAGATGCAAGTCATTCATCCGGTCGATTCACCATTCGGTCATTCACACGACAAGATCATATACAATTGAAAAGTTATCATCAGTCGATATTCCATCAAACAATACAAATCGACCAAAAAATTTGATATGAATCACTCAATCAAATAACAATGCCCCGCCAAAAAATAAATATAGGGCATCGTAATTCTAAAGAAATAACACTTAAGACATGTCCAAAACTCATTGTCTAGGGAACACCGATGTTACATCTTCAAGCCCATAGAAATGTGTTGATCCTTAAATACCCAAAATATTCATATCACACCAAAGTTAGGGTACAATGGTCAAATACAGGGATTCACGATTCTCCTCAACACAATAAACAAAATGTAGCTCATCAAACCACAAACAAACCTCTCTTCATTCTGCAAAATATAGGTCACGGACACCATCAAGCTCTAATACCATGTTGGAGCAGGAGTTAAACAACAAAAAGAGAAAAGAGATTCCCAAAATAATGGTGGTGTCAATAGACACCGATTAGCTCTTGAGCAAAGGATCAACAATCAATAATGAGCACCATGATCAACTATGGTGATAGACCAACCAAGAAGGATATCTATAAATAGGTTTGGGTAGGGACCCAAACTAACAACCACATGACCAAGGGTCCATAAAATGTGGATTAAAAAATCCAACGTAGTCCAAAGTGGACATCATTAATTCATATTTTAGTCGGTGTTCGACACCCTTTGTTAGGATTTATAATCCTCCCTTGTCCATACTTAGTCTATTAGATTATATTTTCCTAACTTAGGAGTCATTTATTAATATTGGATCCACTAGTATCATTGGGTCCACTTGGGCTAATGGAGCACCAGTACCAGTCACTAGAGTTTGGGGAACACATATAGAGGTTAACTGCAAATGAGTACACCTTCATGCATCAGTTTATGTGCCTCTGAGACAAATCCCTACAATTTAGGAGCCACTAAGAGTACCACCACCAACCTCCTTCAGTTATTGGTAGTTGGTAACTAGTTAAGCTAAGTTATGCTCCAGTTACATTCAGTCAGATGTATTCCAGTTCGGTTAGCGCCAGTTTTGCATGGTTGCATGTGGGTAGGCAACTTTTCTCACCTACCTCTTCAGTTTAACTGGTTTAACTGATTGTAACTAATTACGAGACTGAATTAGACATCTGGAGTTAGACTGGTGATCTTCGATAGTGATTTAGACACTTCTAGTTATCCATGCAGTCAGATTGAGTTAATAGATTCGAATCATATTGACATGACTCAAATTCTCCTTTATGTAACATTGTTGTATACTGTTGGGATTAATGAAGTTCATACTGTAATTATACTGGACAATACTTATCTATTTCCTGTGAAATTTGTCTTGTTCAGTGTGTATTTTTTTATTCCATTACAATGCATAATAATATAATCCAATTGCACTCATTGCCTGGAGATCAATGGCACAATAATTCTAAACACCCTTAACGGTTGAACCCTCGGTAGTTGGATACCTCGACGGTCAACTCCCTCCAATGGTTGGCTCCTGCATCGGATAAGGTGAGGTTACCAATGAACCAAAGTTTCCAACAGCCCGTACCAAATGAAAATACCAATGTTGCTTACCAATATAATTAGAGTCAAACTTTATAACGCTAATTATATTACATATGTATACTTTCTCTTATGATAAATTAATGGACATTTCATTTTACTTTCCATTGATTGCATGGGTTTATGTTTATTGCTTATTAGTGTTTGCACTCTAATTTCCATAGATTCACCATACTTACTTTCAAAACATAAATTTACATTATCCACTTACACACAACTTTTTCTCATTTTAGACATACTGAAGTTCTTTTCAGCGTTTCATTTCCCCTGCTTCAGAGGTATCGTAGTTAGCGATGAGTGGAGTATTAGCATACATTTCAAAACTTTGAGAAAATTCCTTTGTAAGAGATTAATGATGGCATGCAATTAAACACATGTTTTAAGGGCACCAAGCATAGTGGTCTTGAATATATACAATGTGTCATCAAACCATTAACTATATTTTTGTAGGATGGAATTAATACACTACACATTGAAGGATTTGGGTGGATGATGGAAGCGTGCTCGGGCAACGATCGACATGCGGAGGAAGGAGTTGTAGTGCAGTTGACTTACAACATGCAATAAATCTACCTTGGCTATGACTTAATTCTTATAAAATCTTAGTCTTGTCATCTATTGCATGACTTAGCTCGTGTGTATAACTTGAGTGGGGGGTAGGGTGTGCACACCTTTATATAATTTAATAGTTACATCATTGCACAGAAGGGGGTCCCTTGTTCCGCAAACAAGGGGGTCTCATACACCAAATTGGTGCCTGGCCTGGTTGTGACCTTAAAAATAGATTATTATTATTATTATTTTAAGAGGAATTATGAGGAGAAGTGGGTAGCAAATGATGCAGGGAAGTTAAAGTATGGTTTAGGCATGGCCTTGGGCATTAACGCTTTTTTATCCTAAGTGAGGCTTTTTTCTAAGATGAGGAGTGAAATGCAAAAATAATGGCAAGGAGAGGGTAATCCTGGTGGCTTTTCCTCGTGCACATGGAGATAATGATTGAGTTGATTTAGTTTTATACACTTGGCTAATTCTGAACGAAGGTTCATGCATTTTGAGGTCGCTATTGTAGGCATGGAGGATATATTGGAAGGGGTTAAGAATGACTCTTAGCACATTCATTATTCCCTTGGGGAAATTTGTATTCTCAAAAAATTGGCTTGAGACAACTTGGAGCATTTGGACAACTCAAGCAAACTATGGAACAATGAAGTTGTCAGGTTGGGCTAGTTGAACAGAAGAGGGAGCAACATGATCGATGGATTGTGGAGCAAGGCAAACAATTGAGGTAGTTGAAGAACAATAAAAATTATCTGAAGGAGTATATTTGACAATTGGCTTAAGGCAGGCATTTGAGCATGGCAGAAACTCAAGAAAAAGACATGAAACAAGACACGGTCCAACAAAAAACTCTAATTAGACTTGACGATGTCAATTCCTTAGCTCTAGTGGAAAAAGTGGATACCTAAAATGATGTTTGTTTTAATCCCCATTAGACTATGTTTTAAATTATGTATTGTTGTTACTGATTAATATTTGGACGGTATGTTAGATGGTATAGGAGTGAATATAGGATTTGTGATTTTTGGCAAACCTGAAAAGACAAATTTAAATCTATTTTGAAGTCCCTGAAAGAACGAAGGGAATTTCTATAAAGAATCGTGATGTTGAATGGACAAAGGGAATTTCTATAAAGAATCGTGATGTTGAATGGACAAAGGGAATTTCTATAAACAAACATGATGTTGAACTTTAGTTGTTTAGATATGCCTAAGTCTGCTTTCAATACAAGTCTTTAAATGTTCTTGTTAAAAAATAAAATATGTAAACATCGCTCCTGTAATAAAATCACTAACTATGTGACCACCTTCATTAAGGATGGTTGTTTTGAATGGAGCATTATATTTATTCTATGTTTTGGACTTTCTGGTGTGTTTTGGTTAGAATCCAGTAAAAAAAAATTGGTAAAATTTAAATCTAGAAGAGTTCAAATTGTGTTTTTGAAATCATAAATAGATTTAGCACCCTCAAATATCCCCACAACACTTAGATTATGTAATTTTTATAGCTAATATATGTGATTCTAATTTTTTTTATAGATTTTCAACCAGGACTCCAAACAAAACAAGACAACAAATATACTCATAAAATATTGAAAACGTAGAGTATTTAAACTACACCGTTTATATATATTACACACTAAAGAAAAAAAAACAAAACAAAACTTTTTATATTAAGAAATTTTGTATAAGCAAATACATCTAAACAAAGAGAAGATAGAACTTCTCAACTCCAAAAACTGCAAAAAAAACTTGTGCTTGTATTATCATCTAACTTCTGATCTTCTTAGCTAAGCAGGAGCAAAATACAAAGTGCATTCTTTTCATGTTGTCTAACTTAAAACAAAACAAGAGTACAATATCCTCAAAAACTAAAACTAAAACACTTTTCACCTATAACTCGGTCCTTCTTTAAAGAAAGGAACTAACTTCAAAATAAGTCGAAACATCTTAGACTACCATAGTCTAGGATAGATCCATCTTTGTATTCTTCAAAAAAAATACAACCATCCATAATTCCAATCGCCTTCTTTGAAAGATTATTCGATCCTTCGTTGTCCTCCATGCATATGTGTTTGAAAGAAACGTGATCAAACTCAATAATTAAATTTTTTACTCTTTGTAACCAATGATCCAAACTTAAAGAGTGAAGAGAGATGTATCCTATAGCCCAATTAATGATTTTTTTTAATCCCCAACTATCATGATAGATTCCGAACTTTTTTCCTTAGCATACCAAAGTAATCCCCACAACTCTAAGAGTTTTGATTTTGTGTTTGTGCCTTTACCTGCTCCCATCCAAAGATTTATAACATGCTTTGAATTTAATCTCACCATCATTTGTGTAGCCCTTCTACTCTACTCCATCAAAGAAAATGACAATCTGATTTAAATCTATAACTGGAAAGGGAGCCTTCCTATTACAAATCTTATCTCTATTTCTAGAGCATTCACCAATACACAATGAGAAATTAGTGACTAGAAAATGACTGAAATTCGGATATAAACGACTATTTTTGAGTCGGCGACTGATAGTAGCTAATTTCCACTATATTATAGCTTGACGAACTTAGTCGTATTTAACTTAGTCATCAATTGGTTGACTTATTAGCCATTGATTTAGTCATTAATTGCCACAATTAATGACCAAATATATGACTAAATAAACTACTAGATGATAAATCAAGGTAACATATTAATAACTAAGTCAAACACAACTAAATGTTAGTCACGCTATAAGACACTGGAAATTAGCTACTAATAGTCGTGTATATGCGAATTTTAGTCATTTTCTTAGTCAAAAATTTATGATAGGGCATGGAGGAATCAAGCCACCAACCTCCTATCTATAAGGCAGTTTCTCTTCCATTGAGATAACACCCTTTAGGAATTGAGGTATAAATAACAATTCATTTTACACTTTAATAGAGAGATCAAGAACTAGCTTGACATTTCTATTTGTGACCTATAGAATCCAAGGTTCCAAAAAGATGAGACCCACAAGTGATTCTCAGGTATCCAACAAACCTTTATGAGAAAGAGGGTCCATGAGAGGATTTCTTAATTATGACTAAGTTGGCTAGTCAAATATTTGAAAAATATTCCCCAATCTTTATTTCCCATGTAAAGCTATTAGCCACCACATGTCCTTTGTACAACAAAGCAGAGATCCAAAGAATAAGGTTGAAACTCTTGCTCAAAGTTAGCAGAGATGCCTTAAGAATTGATTCAAAAAGCTTTTTGTGGACTATCATTTTTCAGTTTTAACCTTTTTTGAGATGGCATTTATGATGAAATTGTTTTCAATTGAAATTGCTAGAAGTTTTGAATTTATGCTGTTATTTTTCTGTCAAGGGATCTAAAAGAATGGTCTTAACATTATAATGATGAAAGATAAAGGAACAAAACTATAACTTATTATTACATCTGTGAAAGGTAGTAGGATAGACTAGTAGTCTTGTATATATGTGATAACAAAATTTCCTTATATTTACTTTATAAAAAAATTACAGATGAATTTGGTTAGAGCCATGTTAATTCAAAGTAATATAAACTACCAAACATTTGAAAAACAAAACATTGTACTGAATCTATTGATAAAAGAAACATTGACAAAATCCTAAAACAATTCGTGATCTATACGATGAAATATGGATGTCTTAACAACAACAGACATAAATTATAAGAACTAAATGGTGTTTATCACACAACATTTATGAAGTAAAGTTTCAAGGAATAAGGAATAATATTACCATATCCTTTATCCTAGCTCATGCTATTGTTAAAGACTTCATGTCTTGTGTTTCTTTTAAAGATTCAAAAGCATTATGCCGTTTAGAAATAACCATGTTGAATGTGGGTTAGTTCATAGTTGATGCAATAGGGGCACAAATGAGACTTTGGAATACATTGTCATGGATGACTTTGGATTCTACATGAAATAATCCTGAAGATGGTGTTAAATTCCTTATAGAGTTACTACTAAAGTATGATTGACTTCACTTTAGTCTCTAATTATTCTTGCTCAGAAGCAAATATCCACAATTCTCTATCATTAATGAAAAGGGCCATTTTTTACCTTGAATTTTTTCTATTCGCGGTAGATACTAATTCAGGTCGCTGACCCGAGAAAATATAATGGAAAATCTCAAGTAAAAATAAATTATCTTGTTTAAGGAAACCATGCAAGCCAACAACATGTTGAGTTAGTTCTAAAAGAAGGTCCATTACATTTTCATAAAAAAAATGCTACAAGAAACTATCCCTTAAAATTAGAAATTGGGAATTAGATCTACCTACCATCTATTGTGGTAAAGGATACTGAATAGTTAATAGATTACGAAATAGAGTGAGTACTAATTGGATCACCTTCCAATAATCCTCTATATAATATCCATTGTTCACCATATACACATACATAAAAACAATCATAGAATTCCATGTTCTAATAATACCCTTAACAGTTCAATGAAAAATAAACCTCTGGTTAGACCTTGCCATTCTAAGTGTTCCATCGGTTCTTCTAAAAGAGAGACAATGACTACAATTGCATCATTGCTGGGCATAGTGAAGCCTTGAAGCTCCAAATATATTCCATTTGTAGTGAAATGTCATCAGAGGAAGGATCAATGGGCATAGTGAGGAAAACTATAACCTTCACAACAAAAAGAAGACTAATGAATAGTATTAACATGGAGAAAGGCACAAAAGATATTCGTTGCTTGATGCAAATTTTGTTGAGGTTATAGTTAAAAGAAACTTGTTATAGCGGGTATGCTTCAAGAGCACATCAACACACTACATAACAATATCTATGCTTCATTCACTCCCAAAATACAATGAATGAGCTATAATGAGTTCTTGGCACAGATTTGTGCAGAGTGCTCAAAAGTGGAAACTTGTCTAACAATAAATTTGAGTTTTGTATAAATCCACTTACACAACACTCATCAAGCAACAAATTATGGGCACAACCATTATGGAAACAATCAGATTGCATCAAATAGGCATTTTCCTTATGCTAATTACAAAAACTTGGTTCAAACAAACTAAGCTTCTAGATTGTTACAATAAAAAATAATGCAAGCCAAAGCCAACCTTAGTACCTAGGCAGAAATTTGGGAGTCATTTTTGGGGACCTCATAAAAAAGAAGGCTTTAGTAAGCATCGAAACATCAATATATATGTTCTGCCAAGAATTTAACCCTATACATATCAGTTTCAGAATGGAGTGAAATACACTTCATTGAGTATTAACATGCATCTTTTGTGAATCAATGAAATCAATTGAAACATGTATGCATAACGTCCTTCACTAAAGCTTGATTTTTATGAAGGAGATTGAACATATGAATTTTCTCATAAGAAAAAACGGTAGCATACATTTTCCACAATGAAGAACATAACATAAATTGAGAAAGAATTATCATACAGATAGACAATTGTTACAATAGCTAGAAAAGGGTCTAGAATTATTTTAAATTTAATGTCACTTTGGACTGCTAAGTTAGATAATAGAAGACAATTGAGCTCATATCGATATTCATTACAAGTTTAGTTTCATCTCGATATTTCTCAATGATGGGTAACAAGTCCTAACACACAGTATTATGTTTTCCAATCGCTTTGAACATCTCTACTTTGTGGGTGGCCTTTGTGAAGAAATCGCTACTAGTCCTTCAAGTTCTATGCACATAATGATATAAGAATCCAGAAGTTAGTCTTTGTTTCTTGGAATATTAAAAGTATCCTAGTAACCAACATTGATATAATTAGAGAGTCCATGTCATTTGTTTTGCATGTCTTAAAATTAATTTGATGTAATACAATGTTCATATAGACATTCATTTATGGTTATTGGTTTGGACCAGTAATCTAACTTTTCTAACCACATTATCTAAAATAATGACTCAAGAAGGACCACCCAGTACCAATTAGGACAATCAGGGTAAAAAGCATAATACCCTTGAAAAAAATTAAAAATATAAAAAACGACATCCCACCCATGGGCACTCTTTGTTCTTTTAATAAAAGACTTTTCCTTTGCCTCGCAAATCATGTTCAAAGCCTTCAAGTAGACCAATGCACCTATCAATATATGGATCCTATGGAAAAAGAGTCTATTCTTCACATATGTGTATACGCAAACCATTTGAATTGACTTGGGCACATACCTCATCCATCCACAACCTCTAAAATGAAGAAGCATAACTACATGAATACTCAAATATACACATAAAATATAAGAATGTCTACAAGTGGATGAAATAATGTACAATCATGATGACGACATCCTATTGATGTTGAAGCTGTGATAAGGTCTAAAATTCAATAATATTTGGCATATTTTATAAGTATAAATTGTTTGACTTTGACTTAGGTACCTACCTCATCGATAAACAACCTCTAAAATGAATAAGCAGAACTACAACAATCCTCAAATATATACATACAAAGCAGTTTCCATAGGGAAAATAAAGCATCCACTTGAATCCAGCACCATAGTCCAACATAACAAATGAGAATGAGAGAGTTGGAGTCCCTGGGAAGAGCTTCTCTCCAATGATGGCACCATGTCATATAGGAAAACTTATATGGAACTTACTTCCAGTTGTGGCATGCAAATTGGCAATCCTTTAATATATGCTTGAGTGTCTCAGTCTTACAACAAAAAATACATTGATTATTTGTGAATCCACTCTTTTGTGAATCTATCCTTAGCAAGAATTCCTTGGAAAATAACCATCCATGAAAAATGTTTGAGTGTGTAGGAGAGTTTATCTGACCAAAATTTAGTTAGCTTAGTAATCCATGGAGATTCATCCTCTACAAAAGACCACCTAGCATTAAAAATTATGGGAGCCAGAGGTGACTTTTCATGCTTGAGATGATATGATTTTTGTTGTTGAATAAGAGTTTGTCAACTACTTTGGTTTTTTGCCTTCAGATTTAGGGGAATGAAGATGCAATGTTGTAGATATGTCTAACTAACACTTGAGCATGCAACATGGATTTCTTGTCATATATAATCCCAAATAGACACAATGGATGTTGGAGCTACACATTGTGATCAGACATGTAGAAATAAAAGCATAGAAACCTCTGGTGCAATAATGTACTTTTTGCATACGTTATATGGGCAATGGAGCTAGATAAAGCCCCCTGGGTCGAATGGTTTCTCCATTCATTTCTACAGAGTTTGTTGGCACGTTATAAAATCATATATTTTCCGTATGCTTTCATCCTTTCTTAAAAAATCCAAAGTGGGAGGGTGTACTAATTCTACTTTCCTTGCTTTAATTCCAAAGGAAGTTAATCCAACAATTTTTTACAGGTTTCGGCCTATCTTGCTTTGTAACGCTTCATATAAACTCCTGGCCAAACTCTTAGCCAACAGACTTAAGCCCTTGTTGGGAAATTTAATATCTCCTCTCCAGGGGGGTTTGTTAAAGGTAGGCATCTTGTAGACAATGTGATATAAGTGCAAGAATCCCTTCACTCCAACTTCCATAGGAAGGAGAAAGGTATGATCATCAAGCTAGATATGAAAAATGCCTTCAACCGTTTTAAGCTCTGCTTTCTCTATCAAGTTCTTCTCTCTTTTGGTTTTAGTGTGGAATTTGTTGTTTGATAAAATCCTGCACATATAGGCCCTAGATAGCGCCCCTTGTTAATGGTAGACCTTCAGATTTTTTCCAAGCCTCAAGAGGACTCCATCAAGGGTGTCCTTTGTCACCTTTCCTTTATATATTGATGGTTGAATCTTTAAGTAGAAAACTTTCAGCAGAATTGGTAGCATGTTATATTCCAGGAATTAACGCAGCAAGAGGTGTGAATTCTATAAATCATGCTCTTTTTGTTGATGAATCTCTTCTTCTAGGAGGGGTTTCATTAAATATTGCTCAAGCCTTCAAGGAAATTTTACAAAATTTATGTTTAATCTCGAGAGCTTTAATCAACAAAAGAAAGATTGTTATATACCGTTGGATGTAGATCATATGACAATTATTCAAATAGCTCGTTCCTTGGGCTTTCCTGGATTTGAAAAGTGGGACAAGATCAAATACTTGGGACTCCCATTAACCTTGGGACCAAGTCCTCCTTCACTTTCGATGGAAGTTATAAGTAAAATAAAAGCCAAAATAGTATCTTGGGGTGGCCATTGGTTAACAAAGGTTGGAAAGCTAGTTTTGATTAAGGCGGTCCTTTCAACCCACCCCATCTTCCAGTCCTCTTTGCTCCTTGCTCCCAATTCCATCACTGCTCATATTTCCAAGCTTCTCCAATACTTTCTTTGGAATGGTGGAAAAGGCAATCGGAATAAGATGCACCTAGTTAGCTGGGACATTCTCAAAAGACCTCTTTCAGAAGGTGGATTGGCAAATCTGGCTCTAGGAGGAAAAATCATTTGGCAGTTGTTTGCAAATAAAAAACATACGGTAAGCAATATTCTATGGATGAAATACCTTAAGGGAGGTTCTTTGAGAAATTTAAAATTAGTAAATACACCTACAGGTACAGCAATCTGGAACTTGTGCATAAGAGGCATTGATCATATTCAACAACATCTCTATAGAATCCCTGGCAATGGGATGAGGATCTTATTGTGGGAAGATAATATTTTAGGGAACCCTCCTCTTTCCACTTTAAAATCGTTAAATGAGATCAAGTTATGGTTAATTAATAAAGGTATCCTCCGGCTTGCATACATCTGCTCTTGGGATAGCAATGGGAATTGGGCAAGTTGGTCTTTTCCAGAGATTTCAAAACCTCTTCTCCTTCAACAGAACTTGTTGATATCAACACTTTCAGGACTGGCTCCTTCCCATCACTCTTCTAAAGATAAATGGGGATGGTGTCGGTCAAGAAACTATTCATATGCTCAAGGATTCTCCGCATTACAAACTTCTCAAGCTTCTTTTTTATCCCATGCGCAATGGAATTTTGTTTGGTCATCATTCAACCTTCTCAAGGTGAATTTATTCACGTGTCTACTCATGCATAAAATGGCATCAGCATGTGAAAACTTGGATAAACACGGGTTTCATGGACTGTTTAGATGTTGTTTTTGCAATTCTACCTCAGAAATGTCATATCATATTTTTGTTGATTGTGTTTTCACTCAAACAGTGTGAGGGTCGGTTCTCCATGGTCTGAATGTCATTGCTCCCTCTCATATGGCAGCAATCCCATTGTTTATCTCCTAGAAAGATCGGATTCCTGAGATAAAAGGAAAAAACACAGATTGGAGTAAAATTTGGTAAGCAATCCCAAAAGGTATCTGGTGGAAATTGTGGTTGGCCAGAAATGACTAGATTTTTAATAATAGCTCATCGACTCCCAAGGACATGGCTAGCAAAGCGAAATCACTTATTTTGGAATCTGTTAGTAAAATAATTACAAATTCCTCTTTGCCTCCAGAGATTGTTGCGTGGTTGGGATCCTCTAGGGTTGGGAGAAGGTCAATCAGCTTCAAACCGTTGCCTCCTCCTTCCTGGTGCGTGAGAGTATGTGTTGTTGCCTTTCCATTGTGCTAGAAGAGCACCTATACTGCTTCTATCTTCTTCGAGGGTGCATCCAAGGGGAATCCTTGGATTGCAAGTGCCGGTGGGTTGATCATTTATTCAAACTATATGAGTGGAAGCTGCTTTAGTTGGGGTCTAGGAACAAGTTCGAATAATCAGGAAGAAAGCTACAACCTTTTTAAGGTGTGCCATACTGAAAAGGAGATCAAATACAAGTCAATTCAAATTTTTGGGGATTCAGAGATACTAATCAAATTGTTAAACTCTGAAGATAATTTTTACAATCCTTCTTTGAATAAAACCCTGCAGGGAATCCGAAATACCTTGAAAGACTTTGAAAGGGTTCCTTATTTTCATATTTTTCGAGAGCTAACCAAACATGCAGACTCTCTAGCAAATAAAGCTTGCTTGCTGCCACAAGGAAATCTCAGTATCAATGGAGATCCTAGTATATTGCAGTCGCTTCCTTAATTGAGTTTCATCAAGTAGTTATCCACCATTAATGGAGAAATATTTTCAAATTATAAGATCTCTGTAATAATTCTTGGTCTTCTCAAAGTATACCTTCTGTTATTTTTGTAAATGGTTGATTAGGCAATTGCTAAATCATACCCGGTTTTTTTCATAAATAAAAAATAAAAATTTATTTGTTTGAGTTAAAAAAAATAATGGGCTTTTTGCATGGGAACATGATGCCATCTTAGAGAAATGGTCAATAAGTAGAAAGACACAAAATAATAGGTTGTGCCCAATAAGAGTTACACCATATAAGAAAAACACATTAGACTCCCATTGACATCATGGGGAAAGAAGTGTATACATAGAAAGTTTCCTATTTGGGAGTTTGGCAATTTTTGCAAGGGATGCAAGATAGTATTTGTATTTCAACATCCCATTGCATCAATTACCAATAGAAATGGGGTTGGAATGCTACAAGTGTCTTACTAATGCTACAGTAGTTTTCAGTGTTAAAGTTCAAGGTTAGGTTAGGATTTGATATACTATAATGCATAAACAAAATGAAAACCATGGTTAGATCCATAATAGTACTGTATTTCATACATAATGTTCATCTCTTTCAACTTTAACACTCCATTGGTCATTGTGATAAAGTTGTTCCTTTAGATGATTTACCAAATTACATGTATAGTAACAATAATCTAACTGATGAAACAAAACAATAACAATGTACAGGAAATAACAACAGTACTAAATAGTAACAATGCTTATCTAGAATCGTTTTGGATCAGTCTTATACTCATATACTTTTAGGTTGTAATATTGTCACCAAAAGGACAAGTCACCTAGATGAACAAATAACGTACCTTGAGAGACAGCTTAAGAGGGTTAGAGTAGTAAGGAAACATACCTCGGATTCTTAATCAACATGAAGAGAAACTTCAATCCTTTATCAAGGATTCAACAACACTTAAGAAGGAAAAGACACAAGTCATAGTTCAGTCAAACACAGTCACGTGAGAAGAGAGACACAAAATCACTCCAGCAGAGAGACACATAGTCATGCCCAACAGAGAAACACAATCACGCCAGCAGAGAAGACACACAGTCAATCTAGCAGAGAAGACATAGTCACGCTAGCAGCAGAGACACACAGTCATGCCAACAGAGATACATGCAGTCATGCCCAGGAGAGAAACACAATCACGCTAGCAAAGAAGACACGCAATCAAGTAGCAGAGAAGAAACAGTCACGTTGGCAGCAGATAAGACACAGTCATACAAGGAAAGAAAGCACATAGTCAAACCAACAGAGAAGACAGTCATGTTGGCAATAGAGAAGACACAGTCATGCTGGTATAGAAGACACATAGTCAAGCCAACAAAGAAGACACGGTCATGCTGGCAATAGAGAAGACAAAGTCACACAGGTAGAGAAGACACATAGTCAAGCTAGTAGAGAAGACATAGTCATGTTGGCATCATAGAAGATATAGTCATGCTAGCATAGAAGAAACGACCACACTGGCAGAGAAGACACAAGTCAAGACAACAGAGAAGAGATAGTCACACTCGCAGCAGAGAAGACACAGTCACGCTGGCAGAGAAGACACACAGTCAAGCCAACAAAGAAGACATAGTCACCCTGGTAGTAGAGAAGACACAGTCACGATGGCAGAGAAGACACATAATCAATCCAACGGAGAAGACATAATCACGCCGGCAGCTGACAAGACATAGTCACACTGGCAGCAGAGAAGACACAATCACGCTAGTAGAGAAGACACATAGTCACAACCAGTCCAAGTGCATCAATAAGTTTACGACCCACTTCAAGAGTAGCAGGTACCCTATACGTCAAGAAAATAGTAACATCAAGCTCCAAAGGCAAACAAAGAATCAAATCCAAATCATGATCTGCTCAAGAATGAAGTTGAGTACTTAATTTATAATTTTGATAAGCCTTTTAGAAAGGTCACTTAGGAAACCCCTAAGTTTTAGGATCGTTACCAATAAAAGCATAAAAAAATAAATTAAGTGAACTTAAGATAGGGTACCAATGGTCCAAAAATAAAAACCATAAAATAAAAGTCATCATACCAAAGTACACACAATAGGGGGCTAGGACCACGTAAACATATAAAGGACCATAAGTCAACCAAATGGAGTCACAATAAGAATATAAGGAAACCCTCATACCCATAAGACCAAGGTGTACCATAAAGGTGGATAACCAACCCCTTTTACCCATAGGGCCAACAAGACCAAGGACTTTAATATTTTCTCTCTCTCAAGGTACATTGTTTCATATATTTGTATCATCACTGTATAAGGACAAGATCCAAACTAAATGATGTGATCCTTTGGTCCTCAATACTACTCCTCAAGGTTAGGTGCTAGTGACATCATCAAGGGGAAGCCAGTCCCTTGAGAAACAACCTAGAAATAACTGATTAGGATAGATGGCATCGCACGTCAACATTTTGGTAATCTTGACAAATATTCACCTGGTTAACTGACCAGGAATGCTCCTACAAGAACTGCTTGGTACTAGACCAAAATTTGCCTAGCCTCAGACCAGGAAGTCTTTGTATCAACCTACGGGATCTGCTTGTACATCATGTCCAAGAAACTATTTGGTCCCAAACCAGAATAACCTAGAGACATATAGGGGCCCTAACCATATGTTAGGGATTTTTCCATGGCATCAATCTGCTTGGTCCCAGACCAAGAACCCCATGAGACTACATGGGGGGATAAGGTACCTTCTAGGGTCTTACTCTGCCCTAGTTAATTGAATAGGGTACCATCTTCCGTGGGAATGGGTCTCACAACTACACTAGTTTTAACATTCAATGAAGTCAATGTTGTCAAGGTATCCTTAACAAAGGAAAAATGTAAAATTCAATAGAGCAACTTGACCCGTGAAGCATTCTGGAGATTGATGTAGTTAATTGAAAGATTGGATATGTTGCATAGAGATTGGCCCATTTGTTAAAACTTAAAAGTGACATGCTCAAGCTAGAGCATTAAGCATTGTTTGTTGTAATTTTTGTAAAAGGTCAACTTAGGGCCTTCTTGTCTCCACATTTCTTGAGTCTAAGTGGAATTTATACAAGTAGGTCATCCACTCCATATGTCTTCCTTTCTTCAACCTACACTTGAGTTTGCAAGAACCACAAAGCCTAATGATCTTAATGAATAATGATATCCTTGCCAAGGTGGCGGTGTCTTCATTGCTAGACAACATGCACAATAGAATACAATGCCAATCATCTTTTGAGTACAACATAATGTCCCACAAGGGCTATACATGATAGATTATTGAATATCCAGGTAATGTGAGTATAGTGTTCAAAGAATAATCAAACACATATATTTAAAAACCATAGAAAATCTTTTCTTCAATTCATTGAACATCTATTGTTGCTTGTTGGTCCAAAAGAAGGTGATACTCTTATTGTTCCCACAAATGATCTAATTTAATGGCTAAGGTATGTGGGAGAATATGAGGAGAGACCTTTTGTAGAAGTTAGCTAACCAAAGAAAACTATAAATATCAACTAAACCATTAGGTCTCAACGAGTCTCTAATGACTTGGATCTTTCTAGGATCAACATGCACGCGAGCGTCTTTGATGATAAAATACGCTAAATCTACTTCATGGTAAAAATCACTCTTCACCAAGTTTCCTCACCATTTATGTTCTTGGATGGTTTGCAACAACGGTCAAATATTATGGTACATGCTCCAACCTAGCTCAACAGAAAAACCAAAATGCTGCCTAAGCAGGTTATGACAAACTTGTTAATGTATAGTTGAGGAATATTGTTGCTCACTAGACACATGAAAGTATCATCAATGCATTGTTCAATCCAAAGTCCATAACCAACTGTTCATAAATTATCTCCTTAGTCTAGAAAGTGGCCTTCAATTCATTGTCAGGATTCTTCTGAACTTAATGATATCCCAAGCAGAGGTCATTTTAAGGGAAATACTTTGACCCCTCAACACTAGTCTAAGTGGTGCTTGACCCAAGGAAGAAGGTACATGTTCTTAACTATGATTTTCTTTAGGAAACCTGTAGTCAATACAAAGGAACCATGAACCATCATTCTTTGGAGCAAGAACTACTGGGCAATGTTGCAATAACGTGTCAACATAAATATTGTTGAATGCCTATAAATAAACTTATAAAAAATATCAAGGAAATATTGGAAAGTATCAATAAAATTTAAAAACATACAAAAATATCCATTTTTCCATTTTTATAAATAAAATCAACAACAACATCGAATAAATTCATTACCATGTAACTATGAAAATAAAATTGTTATGCAAGATGTATAAGAAGTCAAGTAATACCTCGTACATCCATACAAAACCTCGTCCTTAGTCCTCACTCCTACAAAGCTCAAAAATCAATAAACAACACAAAATTACATCCAAAAAATTGAAATAAACAACAAATTTTGCATTTTGAATTCTTTCCAATTATAATTTTGAAAAAACTAGAAAAAAATATTAAAAAAATTAAAAACAAATAAATTTTGTATGTTAATAATTATCATGGTTTGTTGGTATTTGCTAATCTTTTGTTAATTTTCGATGTCTCAACCCTCAACAACTTTTTGTCATTGTCAATGTTTGTAGTGAAACAAGGTGAGGCAAATCTCCGCACAAAATTCCCAAGCATGGCATAAAAATTGAAAAAATCTTCAAAATATCCAAAAAAATCAAAACTTCCCACAATACTTGGCATAACTCATAAATATAATCATGTCTTAGAGATTATAGGGCCCAAAAAGTCGTGGGATGCATGAGATATGCAAACAATGGACAATGGAAGCCTCCAAATTTTGGGGACCTCCTGTTGAGGCCTGGATAATCGCAGGCGGCAACAGTAAGGGATTCTCCCCAATCAACGTTCCCAACTAGCCCGTTGACTGTTTGGTATAGGGAATCTATCCGGTTTGCGGTCCGGCTACCATAGGTCAAGAAACAAAATAAAGGGGTTTACCGGTTGCGGCCTGGCCCACTGAGTTTTTTGTATTTTGACTTAAGATATGAAATGCAAGTGCCTAACTAAATGCAGGGTGATCCAGATGCAAGGAACTGTCACAAAGTGATGCGCATGTTCTTACCTCTCGTCTTAGGCTCACAAGCAGTTGAATCACATACAACAGGAAAATAAACTAACTATCTAATCTATCCCTAGGGAGCAAGGTTATCATTCAATGGTGAGTAATACATTTTATACATGCATTATAAAAAGTTGCAGATAGCTGAAACTTCCTTCAAAACACATGAACAATTAAAGATGTTTCAACAACCAGATAGCCAATTGTTTATGAACAACGTTTATTACTCACAGTGGAAAA
>LPNX010750625.1:582134-624247 GCA_001517045.1 Pseudotsuga menziesii
ATATTTAAACTACAGCAGCTGATCGTTTGGGCTGCCTCCCAATGCATGACTTTTTAGTTCCCCGATGCTTCAAATGCCTCTCTCTTTTTTGCGTATGCTCATGAGCAGTTGAGTGACTGCTGGACTTTTCAGATCTCGTTCGGTTGCCTTCGACTTTGTCCTTTTCCTAGTGACCTTGTCGTCATTGCATCCTACCTGCAATCAATTCCTATGCATCATTCTTTGGAAAAGCGTTTTTTAAACATTGGAATTGTCCATCTGAAACGGCTAACCACAAGAAAACAGCCAAGTGGACCTACTAATCTGGAAAGATTTTGACTGAGCCTTGAGCGGGAAAGATATAAATCGGTCGTCGACCAGCTTCGGCATTGGACAAGGAAAGACTTCCCTGGCCGCAACGGTGGGAAAGCAAAGGGCTAAAGTGATGGGAAAACGCGGGCTAGAGAACTTAAATCGGAAGTCGGATGGCTTTTGACTTCGGAAGCTAAAGGACTTTCCCAGCCGCAACGGCGGCAAGACAAGGGTTATGCGGACGGGAGAAGTCTTTGATCGGAAGTCGGATGGATTTACGTTTCGGAAGCTAAACGATTCTCCCAGCTGCAATGACGGAAAAGACAAGGCCAAAGACACTCGACACGGGCCGGAAAAGCTTCGATCGGAGGTCAGAAAGATTTGGACATCGGAAGCCAAAAGACTTTGGGAGCCAAAACGGCGGAAGGAAAAGACTAAGACATGCGACCTTTGACGGCAAAACTCCCAATCGGAAACCGGAACACTTTGCACTTCGTACGCTAAACTGCTTTGGCAGCCACAACGGCGGAAGAGAAAAAGATTAAATCTTTCGATCTAGCAAAGAAAGACGCCAAATCACGAGAAAACTTAAAGTGTATGAAAACTCGAAATCCACGAACGGTTTATTCAAGGGTGACTGGTCTGACGAGTCCTTGGCTAGCAGTCCAAAAATCAATTCAGCAACCCGCACAAAATCTTTAACACAAACGACTTCTGAAAACAAAACGCAATCTAATATTCAGGATCAATCCAAGTTAAAGCAAGACCTAACGAGATCAAAACAACTTTGAATGATAAGGAGGGACCCGAAATTCAAGGAATTAGGGGAGAATAGTTGCGGCTGCAACAACTGGCGATTACCGGGTGAACCTAGATCTCTGGGCGATTATTCTTTGAGTAACAGGCTGTTTAACAACCAATGCATCTATTGAATTCTCCCAGCTATCTGGATTTCTCAAATGACGGAAGTGTGTACCTTAATCATTGATGGTAGTCCAATTTGGGAAAGTGGAAACCAAGATTTCCAAGTCCAGATCGCTCTGTGGAGGCCAGAAGATGAGTTTCATTATTAATTTTGTCTTCAGGTAGCTGACAGCTTGGATACCATAGGATTGTAGCGTATGGTGAACAGAAATATTCGTTTGTTTTGCATTCCCATGCCACTTTAGCACTTTTTTGTGCCCTTGGACTTTTGTCCCTTTTCATATGAGTCCTCTTGCATGCCTTTCTTACTGAATTTTAATTCAGGATCCTCTATCCCATAGTGCCCTTTTGTGTGAGTGGTTTACTTTATGTTTCAACTCACGGACGGAGAGGATCTTTCGGCCATTTAGTACTTATGGTTTAGCATTTACTTTAATGTATGATGTTTTCAGGGGAGTTTTTTTACTCTTATTTGCCTTTTGACATTCCTCTCTTGGCATGGGATCATTTATATTTAACATACTGTTCACCTTGCTCTTTTCCAATGGGTCTCCTGCTGTCGCTCCTTAGAACATTTAAGTTTGAAGTGGATGGAGCCTCAACATAGCATTCCGGACTCTTTGAATCTGGTTTATTTTATAGGGGTTAAGCAGGACTTCAATGCACACAGAGATATTCGAGACAACTGCTAACTGGAAGAAGTTCAATCAGCAACACTCAGCCTGATGCTCAACATATTTATCATACCCAAAAAATTTGATGTTTCCCAAATGACCACGACTTCATTCCTTTATTGAAATCGACAAACTCAAACTTAAACAAAATGAAAACATGACCCAAAAGACAGCCAAACAACTTATTTATATACAAGACAGAAACTCAAGAAAAATAAGGCTTGAGAACCAGACCATTAACTGGCAAGTTCTCTTCCCAACCCTATAAATCTTGCAGCTTATAAGTAAAAGGACCGAGTTTTGCTGCGACCTGAAAAGGGCCAACCCACAACTGCTGGAATTTAGTATGCTTTCCCTTCTCATCATGGGGATGATCCCATTTGAGGACCAAGTCTCCCACTGCAAAATCCTTTGTTCCAGCTTTATGCTTGTCGAACCATCTTTTTACTACCTCCTGCTATTGCTTAAAACGTTCTCTGGCTTTGGACCTAGCCTCTTCTGCTTTCAGCAGATTGCATATCCTCGTCTATAAGACTTCATTCTCCGATCCACTAGACTCTTGGGCTAAAATGGACGACGGTAGCATGATGTTGGCGGGGATAATGGCTTCTTTACCATACACAAGGGTATACGGTGACACTCCTATTGCGGACTTGGGGGTGACTCTATCAGCTCAAAGGGCGTTTGGTAGTGCAGAGTGCCAACTCCTCTGGTTTTCTATTACAGTCTTCTTTAGAATTCTAATGAGGTTTTTATTAGAGGATTCAGCCAGGCCATTCCCTTGTGAATAGTAGTTAGCAGAATAATGCAATTTTATTCCTTTATCATGAGCAAAGGCAATTAATTTAATTGACGAAAAGTATTTAGCATTATCAAAAACTAACGAAATTGGAACTCCAAACCTGGTCATGATATGATCTTGCAGGAAACTGATGACCTCGTCTTCATTTATCTTGCGCAGAGGTACTGCTTCAACCCAGCGAGTGAAATAATCCGTCGCGGTCAGAATGTACTTGTGTTGTAGCGAGGAATTTGGTTTTATTTCTCCAATGATGTCCAATCCCCATTGCTCAAATGGTTCTATGATCCTCACAGGCTTTAGGGGTGCTGCTGCTTTTGGTTGTCTCCCACCACACCTTTGGCAGATATCACACTTTCTAACGTGTGCATGTGCATCTTTGAAGAGCGTGGGCCAATAGTAACCAGCTCTGAGGATCTTGTGGGCTGTAGTATCCCCTGAATAATGTCCCCCAGCCGGACTGTCGTGCAATTCAGTCATTACTTTCTTAGCATCTTCTTTCTCCAAGCACCTCAGAAGAACTTCGTCATAGTTTTTTTTGAATAATATGCCTTCAACGATTTGATAGGAAGCTGATTTCAGACGTAGCGCCCTTCTTTGCTTGGAGTTCCAATGTTCCAGCAACAGTCCTCACTGTAGATAATGTACAAGGTCTCTATACCAAGACTCAGGAGCTGTAAATAAAGGACAGACATCTGTTAAATGCAATTCGGCTTCATCTTCCCAGTTGTGTTCTTCATTTTTTTCATTCTCAGTCATTAATTTGCACAACCCTTGACCTTTAACTATTGAGGCTGGTTTGAATTCAAGGTCGTACTCTTGAAGAGTTGTTACCCAGTTGCCTCTTCTTTCTCCTAACTCCTTCTGTATGAGAAGGGACCTTACAGCTGGGTAGGGGACGATTACCTTGGTCCGATTTTTTAGAATGTAAGGCCTGAATTGCTTCACTGCTTTAAATACTATGTAAGCTTGTTTCTCAATGGTTGGGTAATTTAACTCAGCCCCCTGTAGAGCAGTGCTCATAAAAGATATCGGGAATTCATCCCCCCCCGTCTTCCTTTTGCGTAAGCACCGCTGCTAGCGAATCATCAGATGCAAAGGTGTATAGAATAAAATCTTTATCGAAGTTTGGGCTTTTCAAAGAGGGTGCATGTGCAACAGCAGTCTTAATTTTGCTGAATGCGTCCTTTTCCATTTTAGTCCACTTGAATTGTGCATTTTGTTTGACCATCTGCTACAATGGCTTAACGATCTGAGCGAAATCAGGCACAAATCTTCTCACGAAGTTTATAGTTCCCATAAAGGACTGCATCCCTTTTTTGTTATGGGGCAAGGGGATTTGCTCAATAGCCTTAATCCTTTCTGTATCAATGGTGATTCCTTGCTTTGACACTATGTGACCCAGCAACTTGCCCTCTGTGACAGCGAACACGCACTTCTTAGGATTGAGTGAAATGCCATACTTCCGACAGCGTTCAAAAATCTGTCTTAAGTGAAATGCGTGCTCTTCCCTTTTCTTTGAGAATATCGTACTATCGTCCAGGTACACTACAACGCTGCGACCAATCAATTTGTGGAATGCTATGTCCATAGCCCTTTGAAACGTCACTCCAGCATTAATAAGCCCAAATGGCATTCTTCTGTAGGAAAAGGTTCCCCATTTGGTTCTGAACGTTGTCTTTAATCTGTCTTCTTCGGCCACTAATACTTGATTATAGCCATAGAAACCGTCTAACAATGAGAACAGTTCAGAACCAGAGACCATTTGTAGCAATTGCTCCATGGGCGGCACAGGGTAGTTGCCTTTATCCGAGGCTCGGTTCAGATTTCTGAAATCAACGCATAATCTGATTTCACCTGACTTTTTCCTGACTGGTACCAGATTTGATACCCACTCAGAGTGTCTGACCTTAAAGATGATTCTAGCATCTAGTAGTTTCTTCACTTCACTCTGAATCAGCGGTTCTAGTTTTGGATGCATCTTCCTTAACGGTTGATGATACGGCTTGACGCCAGCTTTGATGGGGATGACATGTTTGATGATGTTGGTGTCGTAGGCTTTCAGATCTTCGTATGTCCATGCGAATACATCCTTGTATTGTTTAAACAAACTGACGAACTTATCTCTTTCCGTTGGTGAACAACATTTTCCAAGATTCACAAACTTAGGATCCGTCTCAGTCCCTAAGTTTATCAGCTCGAACTGTAGAGTTGAGTTGTGAGTCTTCACGTTAGCGGGTCTTCTAAACTTTTCATTCAAGTCAAACATCTTTTCTAACGTTCTGACCCCTTTAGGGATGAAATTGTCAAATTTCATCTCGGCCTGGTGTTCTGCATCATCTATAATCGCTCCTTTGAATACCTCGTCATTTGTTAAACACTCTATAATTTGCTGGTCGTCATCAAACACTCGCAGTTTGGTAATCATGTCAGGTACTGAAGGCCTGAAAAGAAATTCAACAGTACATCTATTATTAGTAGGGACCAACCGAGCGGCCGATGTAGCTAGCAGGTCAGCCGCTGCATTTTTCAGTCTTGGAATTGAAATAATATTGAATGCATCAAAACATTTAAGTAAGTCCCAAACCTCATTTTGGTAAGCTTTCAAGTGAGGAGAAACACAATGTATTTGATTTCTTATTTGCTTTACAATTATTTCTGAATCTCCAAAAACTTTTAAATTACATACCTTTAGTTCAATCGCTTTCCTTAAGCCCTGCACCAGTGCTTCATATTCAGCTGTATTATTTGTGCATTCAAATTCTAATCTACATGCAAGAAAGTGCTTATTCTTTTGGGGGTCAATTAGGACACAGCCGGCCCCTGACCCTTCTAAAGTCTTAGATCCATCAAAAAACAAAGTCCAAAAATCACTAACTGCTAAATGCGAATCTACTCCTATGGCTAAATCTACTATTTTACAGTCAATTTCATCAGCCTGCGAAAACCGAAGGAGATCAGGCTGGGTGTCAGATGTGTTGCTGGCCTCTTCTGCTTGGTAATTTCCAGGTTCTAATTCAAGAAAATAGTTTCCCAAGACAGAATCCATCGGTTCATTCTTTTCTTCAAGTCGGGTAACATTATATTTCATGTGTGGTTCCCTTAAAATCTTAATCTGGTTTGGACTTCCTTTGTAGGGCAACCACAAATGTGACCAATCAGAAGCGAAATATCCATTCAGTTTCGTTGACCAATCTCTGCTCAGAACAAGACCGTAAGCATCTGGTATATCTACCACTACGATATTAATGACTTGGCATACTTTATCATTCGATGCCAGGCGGATCAAGACATTCTCCATCTCACCCAGTACTTTTACATCCATCATGTCCAACTGAACAACTCTCCACGTGGAGGGTTTAGGCTGTCCATTTATCTTTTTACATACTGATATTGGCATGACAGTGATCGATGCCCCTGAGTCTACCAGACAATTATGTATGTTATGATTGAAAATTTCAAACGTTAGGAGGAAAGGTGGATGTTTACACTTAGACTTACCTCCACTGCTGGTTTCTCTGATTTCTTCTTCCTCTTCAGTCCGATTGTCAATGGATAGCCTTTCATCCGGTGCTTTGAGTGCTTTTAGCATCCTTTCCTTTTGTTGCGGCACTTTGCACATTTCAAACAGTGGAACATTTGCTTTTATCTTCTTTAAATCTTCCACGATGTTATAATCCAGCTGTTGCCCAATGGGGTGAGATTTATTAGCACCCACCTGTTCTTCATTTGGCTTGGGCCATGTTTTGTTCTACTTAGGGCTTTGGTTGGTAATAGTGAACTCTGGAATCTTATCAGCCAAGGATTTATCTTGAAATTTCTTCTTAATATTTCTCTGCAGCCTCTTAATCTTCAGGAGTATCAGACTATCTTCCCTAATTGTCCCTTGGCTCCTTGTGGTCACGTTGGTTTCCACGACGCCTTTGTATCCTTGATTCCTTTCCCCTTCAGCCTTGAATACTAAGACTGAATTCCACAATGCCATGGTCTCCTCTTCCTATTCTTTAATAGAAGTAGCAGCAGAATTCTCTTTTCTCTCTTCATCGTCTTCTTCTGTCAATTTCGAATCCAACATCTGATTCATGACCAGTGTCATCGAATTTATCCATTGCGAGCAATTCTTTTCGGAATGCGGTTGTTGGTGAAAGGTGCAGAAATTATCCATCCCTATATCTGTCAAATTCATGGATACAAAATTGTGTGGAGGGGGTTGAGACTGATTGTTATCCTCCCTTTTCTTATAATAGGGCCTGTAAAACTTTTGTGTTTCTTTTTCTTTCTCCAAGTCAATGATCTTATTAGAAAGTTTCTGCATCATTTTGGCCATACTTTCATAATCTGGTGCTTTCTCCTCTTTAGGCTTGGTAAACAATAAGGCCTTCCTTCCCCCACCCTTCTCTCCTGAGTGTTCAGGGTAATCTTCAATGCTCTCTCTTTCAGCCTCTACTACTTTTGCCTCTGCATAAGTTTCTGCCAAAGTAGGCTTGGCCCTGCCTTTGGCAAACATGGCCAAATCAGGGCCTTAGGTTGATGTATCAATCAGGACCTTGTCCGAAGGTTTGTCAGCGTCAGAAAAATTCTTAATGTATGCCGCAAATCTTTGCGTAAAACTATGCACCTTCTCCTTTTTCTCTTTCTTTAAGGCGCATAATCCTTTCATAAGGGCTGCGTGAGTCTTTTGGACTGCATACTTACTTCTGAAAATTCTCTCGAAGGTATCCCAGTCAGGTATAGAGTTAGCGAGCAACCCAAAATACCATGAGGCCACAGCTCCTTTGAGGGTATGCGGGAATAGTCTACAAACCACATCTTCATGCTCCCCAGCCCTTGAGCCTTCTATTGCCAAATAAAAACTCTGCAAATGATCATCTACTAATATCTTCTCATTGGGGTCGAATTTAGGCAACAACTTTTCAAAGGCTTGAGGTAGATCATGTAAAGGAGGGGTTAGGTTCAGAGGTGATCTGGCTCTCCATGCGGGTGGTGGGTTCGGTGGATTAGGAGGAGGTAGGTTGGCGTTAACGCCCGCCATGAGTAGGGGTGGAGAGTGAGGAGGTGAGCCAACAGGAGTGTGGGTAGGAAAAATATAAGGGGTATCGGGGCCCTCTTCGTTCAACGGTATCACAAATTCTTGTAAAGCTGTTTCCACAAGCTCTTCCCAGTCTCCAACTAGCACTGAGTCTTCTGTTATAGGACGATCTTTCTTTTTATACTCTCTTCTGGGCAAATCAGGGATAATTGGCAATCCTCCAATTTTCTTTACATAAGCCTTGGTATGTCTTCTTAGGTAATTTACAACTTCGTTTCCAACAGAATATAGTTGTTCTCTACAAAGTTCACTGCTTTCAGAATTGTTACTGGTGGAAAAGTTTCGGGAAAACGGGTTTCCTCGGCCACCCATGCACTGGCGGCCCTCCTTCTAGCGCCAAAAATGTTGAGGCCTGGATAATCGCAGGCGGCAACAGTAAGGTATTCTCCCCAATCAACGTTCCCAACTAGCCCATTGACTGTTTGGTATAGGGAATCCGTCCGGTTTGCGGTCCGGCTACCGTAGGTCAAGAAACAAAACAAAGGGGTTTACCGGTTGCGGCCCGGCCCACCGAGTTTTTTGTATTTTGACTTAAGATATGAAATGCAAGTGCCTAACTAAATGTAGGGTGATCCGGATGAAAGGAACTGTCACAAAGTGATGCGCAGGTTCTTACCTCTCGTCATAGGCTCGCAAGCAGCTGAATCACATACAACAGGAAAATAAACTAACTATCTAATCTATCCCTAGGGAGCAAGGTTATCATTCAATGGTGAGTAATACATTTTATACATGCATTATGAAAAGTTGCAGATAGCTGAAACTTCCTTCAAAACACATGAACAATTAAAGATGTTTCAACAACCAGATAGCCAATTGTTTATGAACAACGTTTATTACTCACAGTGGAAAAAACATCATAAAATCAACTGAAGAATATTCCAGCAAGAACATAGGTTCAGGAAATTAGAACAATCTCACAGTTAATGAGACACAGCTAAAAACGAATTAGTTCCCCTTCAACATTGCTCATTTAATTACATTTGACGCATTCCATATTTCACTTCTTCCAGCATCTAAAAAATTTGCAGTCTCTGCTTGTAAAACGAAATAGTTCCTCTTACAATAGACGGTTTTACAAAAAATTTCAAGGGAAAAAGCCCAAAAAAGTCCCCTTCAAGTCCTATCTTTACAATATTTAAACTACAACAGCTGATCGTTTGGGCTTCCTCCCAATGCATGAGTTTTCAATTCCCCAACGCTTCAAATGCCTCTCTCTTTTTTGCGTATGCTCATGAGCAGTTGAGTGACTGCTGGACTTTTTGGATCTCGTTCGGTTGCCTTCGACTTTGTCCTTTT
The DNA here is from genome assembly GCA_001517045.1 of Pseudotsuga menziesii. Lineage (NCBI taxonomy): Eukaryota > Viridiplantae > Streptophyta > Pinopsida > Pinales > Pinaceae > Pseudotsuga > Pseudotsuga menziesii. The sequence goes on from LPNX010750625.1 coordinate 591,211, forward strand.
CCTAGTGACCTTGCCGGCATTGCGTCCTACCTGCAGTCAATTCCTATGCATCATTCTTTGGAAAAGCGTTTTTTAAACATTGGAACTGTCCATCTGAAACGGCTAACCACAAGAAAATAGCCAAGTGCACGTACTAATCTGGAAAGATTTTGACTGAGCCTTGAGCGGGAAAGATATAAATTGGTCGTCGGCCAGCTTCGGCATCAGACAAGGAAAGACTTCCCTGGCCGCAACGGCGAGAAAGAAAAGGGCTAAAGTGATGGGAAAACGTGGGCTAGAGAACTTAAATCGGAAGTCGGACGGCTTTTGACTTCGGAAGCTAAAGGACTTTCCCAGCCGCAACGGCGGCAAGACAAGGGTTATGCGGACAGGAGAAGTCTTTGATCGGAAGTCGGATGGCTTTACGTTTCGAAGGCTAAACGATTCTCCCAACCGCAACGGCGGAAAAGAGAAGGCCAAAGACACTCGACACGGGCCGGAAAAGCTTCGGTCGGAGGTCGAAAAGATTTGGACATCGGAAGCCAAAAGACTTTGGGAGCCAAAACGGCGGAAGGAAAAGACTAAGACATGCGACCTTTGACGGCAAAACTCCCAATCGGAAACCGAAACACTTTGCATTTCAGACGCTAAACTGCTTTGGCAGCCGCAACGGCGGAAAAGAAAAAGATTAAAGCTTCCGATCTAGCAAAGAAAGACGCCAAATCACGAGAAAACTTAAAGTATATGAAAACTCAAAATCCACGAACGGTTTATTCAAGGGTGACTGGTCTGACGAGTCCTTTGCTAGCAGTCCAAAAATCAATTCAGCAACCCACACAAAATCTTTAACACAAACGACTTCTAAAAACAAAACGCAATCTAATATTCAGGATCAATCCAAGTTAAAGCAAGACCTAACGAGATCAAAACAACTTTGAATGATAAGGAGGGACCCGAAATTCAAGGAATTAGGGGAGAACAGTTGCGGCTGCAACGCCTCCATAATGTCCCCAAAGTTGTTCCTTACCCATTGGGATGTCCCCATTGTTACAAGTACAAGGGAATTAAAAGGGAAAGTCCCATATACACATGGACATGTCCTCATGCAACATTGGTGGTATATTTTGAAGCTTTGTATAAGGAAACTTATGTTAAATATAAGAATATATAATTAGTGATAGTATCAATTAAGCTATATATAAACCTACTTACCCCATGGATATGTGCATGGACATGTCCTCATGGAACATTAGTGATATATTTTGAAGCATTGTAAAAGGGAACTTCTGTTAAATATAAAAAATATATAATTAGTGATAGTATCAATTAAGCTATATATAAACCTACTTACCCCATGGATATGTGCATGGACATGTCCTCATGCAACATTAGTGATATATTTTGAAGCATTGTAAAAGGGAACTTCTGTTAAATATGAAAATATATAATTAGTGTTTAGTATCAATTAAGTTATATAAAACCTACTTACCCCATAAAGGTTGTTTAGGAAACAGATCATATTTTTATTTGTATAAACAAGGGTTCACACCTCTCTTTGTATAAATTTCTATCTATCAATAAAATACTACTTTTCCTTTCTCCAAGAAACTCACATGGAGAACTCTTCCTTTGAATCTTAGGAACCAAAGTTGCATTCCATCTCTTTTACGGTTTAGTACAATTTTCATGAGTATCTTTCACATCGAATGACTCTTACCTCAAGCTATTTGAGTTTCATTTGTGCTATTTGAGATTAGATTGAAGGAATCTCTACAAGTATTTTCAATCCATATATGCATTTCCAATGGTAGACTACCAAATTTCATTTTGACATGAATTGTATGTGACAACTGTTATGAATTCATATGGAGTTATTCCATTTGAAGATTCACATGAAAAAAAGAATGGGACACGACAACCAGTAATTGTCTTAAGGGGGTTAGCTCAAACAATTGTCACCAATGTTTTTGGGCATTTAGCTAGCTCCATGCCAACATGTTCTCATTTTGAATCCCCATGGGTGAGGGGCATTTGTGGTAAGTTTTCAACAAGGGACTAATTATAATTACAAATGAAACTTTGAAGAAACCTTTCTAGTGCCGACATAAATGAACACAACAGATCCATTGTAGCTCATTTCAAGAAAACCATTGATTAAATGGATATAAAAAATGCCTATATAAATGGGAATTTATAGTTAAACATGCAACAATCCCAAGGATTTGTGCAAAAATGGAAAAGAGCATCTAGTGCATGAGCTTATGAGTTAAAACAAGTTCATAGAGCATAAAATGCGAAAACAGATGGGCACTTTACATGGAATGCATTTAAAAGTCCAAAATTGTGCTTAAAATATGCATCGTCGTGATATTGTGATCCCAATATTGTACATTGATGGTCTCCTTATTATAGCCAACAATGAAGGTGATTGAGGAACTAAAAGGTGAGTTGCAAAGAACTTTGAAACAACAGATTTAAGTTACGTCATTGTTTAGGGTCAAATTCAAATCTATACATAGAAATCAAAGGTGATAAAGATTTGAGGTTGTGGTTTTTTTTGTTTCTATTGATGGGCACATTATTATAGGCAACAATACAAATATGATTCCATAAGCAAATGGTGTTGCTTTCATTGGTTTTCTTGACAATGTTAATGCTACCTTTTCAGACAATGCTAATGCTATAAAAAGCTAAACGTTAGATTATGCAAAAAGTTCTTAAGGATTTTTTACTATTTGCAACACCAGTTGATCTTAATCAATTGAGAATTAATGGACACTCAAAACAAAAAGGAAGAATTGGCAAGAGGGTTGGGAGTAGTACAACAAAAAGTTCACAATCAAAATATCATGTTGAGTTAGTTGTTGAACTCTTAGAATTGGCTTCTTTGGTTATTGACTTTACTACTATAAAAATGAAGATGTATGAAAAAAGACTCGCATATATTCTTTTGTGAGGTATAGGACTTCATTCTTGATTCATGTTTTATGGGTTACTGTAACAAATAAAGCAAGAGAAATGGTACTTGATGTGGCCCCAAATGGCAATAGTTAAAATTGAACATGAAAGACATGTAATAAAAAATGGTAGATTGCTATGATTAATATTTATTATTCTTTGAAACTATCATAGAACACCAAAGTATGCTTCTATGTGCTCATATTATTTTACAATTAAAATTGTTTTCTCATGGTCAATATGATTATATAAAAATCACCAAACTATTTAGGAAGCCATGTTCCAAAAGCATTAATATAGATTGGGATCTAAAGAATTCTTTATTAGCACTTTGTCCTAAAGGAGGCAATAAATATAAATGTGAATATATTGGAAAGGAGGCAATCAATAGAAATGTGAATATATTGGAGGATAAAACATGCCTCAAAAACCAGCACCATCATCGTCCAAGCAAGCGCCCTGCAAAATCATAAGTAATATCCTCTATGGAATTGTTGAAAAAGGGTACCACTCCCTTCTCGAAAATGAATTCCCTACAAATCATATTTTGGGGAGGAAGGATACCAATATGAAATAATCCCAAGGCTCATTGGATGAGCACCAAACTCTTTCTGAATGATGCCCTATGGAACTATCCACTTACATAGAATCATGCATTGGATCATAAACAATTGGACTCTCTTAACTAACTCTCTCAAGGCGATATAAGTGACCAATTAATAGTAAATACAATATAGAAAAAGAAAGAGAATCGTTATATATCATCAAGAAGAGAAGAAAAAGTAGAGTGGGCTTTAATGTTGAATTGAACATCAATGCCAAAACCAAATGGAAGTGATTGTCAAGATTATATCTCCAAAGATGTCAGTAAGATTGCCACCAAAATGGGAATTACTTACCGTATTAATTTTGATATAAGGGTCAAATATTCCCAATTAACCAATTTATAGACTAAACTTGAGGGAGAATGAAGAAGTGGAAAGAGAAATCAAAAAATTGCCTGATAAAAGGATTTTTCCACATTTTAACTTAATGGAAAATATGTTTGGATCTCACCATATAAGGCTAATAAGTAAGGTCAAAGAAGAAGAAAGGTTATACAACCTTTCATGACTATTCCACGACTTTCTAAGAAACAACAACAATCCTTCTGAAACTATCCATGTGCAGTTTTGTTGCATGTTTCAAGTGGATGCATCAAGGTATGTGAAAAAAACTTCCTTGGCTTATGAAGACCTACACTATTAATCAACCAATAAAGATGGTGCACAACTATATTCAAGAATTCTAAAATGGATCAATATAATTATGGCACATGTATGTAGTAGTAAGTTTCAATGGTATAGCATAATGCTTTCATAGGTTTGCAAGTCACCTTTCTCCAACACAAGGGTGTAATCACCAAAAAACTATCTCAAAAACTTCATGTGACATCGATTCTGCAACAACCATATGATAACGAGATTATGGATAACCAACAGAGATGACGGCCTAATCTTGTGCGAGGTGTGGAAACCAATCATTCATGCCATAAGATTAAATAAAGATCATAATAATAATAATGATAGTAATATAAATTGACATAAATTGATAATAATGATAATTAATAACAAGTAAAACGTTCAATAGTAAATAGGGATATAATAATAGACATACATAATAAAATTAAAAACAAATAATATTCGAAAAATACATAATAAAGATTAAATAGTTAATAATAAAAACTAAATAATAATATAAATTAAATAGTAAATAAAGCTTAGGTAAATAATCAATTATTAATATAATTTGATAATAATGATAACTAATAACAAATAAAACATTTAATAGCAAATGATTTTTTCAATGTACTTAATAGCAAATGATATAATAAAAGACATACATAATAAAATAAAAAAATACAAATAATAATTTAAATAAACAATAAAGACTAAATAATTGATAATAAAAACTAAAGAGTTTATAAAGCTTAAACTAAATATTCAGTTGTTAAAAACAAGCCGATACATTCACTATTAATAAAAAACAATTAGGCATTTAATCAAATAATTATTTATAACATTTAATGAACCTAAATGTTTTTTTGAGAAACAATCATTCTCCTATCAAAGTTATATTTTATATTAGTACAAGAATTTTTTTTGGCTCCAAGAATGCTTTGAATTCTTGTAGGTTTTCTTGCTTTTTCTCTGGTCTGATCTGGGAGAGCCTGGGTCTGTTGGAGGACCTCGCTGCATCGTTGGACTTCTAGACTTATGTCGAGTCGTTTTGTATAGGATCTTCCTTTAGTTTCTCTGGATCTGAGCCTGGTGGAGGAGCTCGTTCGTTGGAGTTCTATTGGCTGGTTTGTAGAGCATTCAAGATCTTGTCTTGGTGAAGTTTATGTGGGTTCAGCTACGTGGCTCCTTTGGAGTTGCTCTGTTTTAATGTGAAAGCCTACATTTCTTGTATCCAAGAAGTCTTTGGTTTGTTTCCTTCTTTTTGGATCAAACTTTGTCTTTTTCCCGGGTTTGCATCTATATTTTTTTCTCCCAAGCGAATCAGTTATGGCCTCTGGAGGAGGCCCCCCTCCTCTCCCCCCTGAGATTGATGCTTTTAAACATCTCATTTCTACATGTAGGAAGAGAAAGGGAAGCTCTCTAGGGCATTCCTTTGTGAAGAAGGCAGATATACCTTCGGTTGATCTTCCGGTAGAGCGTCCCTGTTGGATTGCCTTGAACTTAGCAGAAAGAGGACTTATAGGCCAATTCACTGGGTTGTGGCCATCCCCGAAGGCTGTTGATGGATGGGTCCAATGAAATTGGAGACCATTGGTCTCATATGGAATTCACAATCATCTAGTTGGTAGAGGGTACTTTTTTTTTGTCTTTGAATCAGCAGATGACAAAGACCTAATCTTCCGAAATGGCCCTTATTTTATGGGTCCTCAGGGCCCATATATGAACAAATGGAAGTTGGACTTTGATCCAACCCAGGATGTTCCTACCGCTGTTCCAATTTGGGTTAGACTCCCCCATCTTCCCCTCCATTGTTGGAATTCCGAATCCTTGGAAGCTATAGGGAATACGCTCGGAAATTACATTGATAGGGCAGAAATAAAAAGCAATATTCATGTGCCAAGATTTGTGTAGAGGTTGATTTGGAGATTGGGTTGCCTGAGGAAATCAGGCTTAATGTAGCTGATTGGTCTCATATTCAGGAATTAGACTATGAACAACTCCCTTTTAAGTGTCGGTTCTGTCATGAATATGGACATTTCGCTCGTAATTGTAAAAAAAAAAACCTAATGAGATCTAGTTTTAGACAAGCCTAATCAATGGAAACAAGTTCAGAAATAAGGTTCTTCTAAGCATGTAAATAAAAAAGAGGGCAATGTTGGTAGTGGAACTAATTTTGAAGTAAAGAAATCTTCTCTCCTCTTGAAGGATGGAAAGGATTCAAGTTCTTCAAATCCCTTTAAGGTGTTAAGCTCTGCTGATGACCAGATATCTCCTATCCTAGAAGAAGGTGAAATTCAGCTTTCTATGGTCAATATTGACGAAGGAATCGGGTCTAATCTAGTTAAACCCAGGGAAGAGGCTTGTTCACAGGATCTATCTCCAATTATACCTCCAATTTCCCCCTATCATGTTGACGCTATCAAGAATAAAGTTGAGTCCTCGGGCTCCTCAGAAGATGATGAGAAATTCGCTAAAACGTTTGGAAGGAAATCTAGAAAGGAAATTAGAGAGGTAGAAGCCGAGAGGCTCAAGATGTAGGGTAGCCAAGATACTATTGAATTGTCATTTGGCCGAAGTAAGCGTAATAGGCCCCGAAAAGGAGGAGCAACTCCCTGTCCCTCAGGTAAATAATGCAGATAAATTCTTGGAATTGTAGGGGTTTGGGGAATCCTCTGAAGGCTAAGGCAGTAAAAGACATGCTCAAAATGAATCCCTTGGACATACTCCTACTCCAAAAAACTATGATAGAAGACGAAGCTCTTTTATCAATCAGTAGTGCAAAATGGAATAAAAAGGCTGGAATCGCCATAAGTGCTCTGGGCACTTCTGGTGGTCTTGCCACTCTATGGTCACATGAAAACTTTCTCCTTCAATCCTCTCATTCAACGCATCATTTGATATTCTATGAATTACATCATCTGTCGAGTAAGACTACCATCTCTCTTTTCAACCTTTATGTGCCTCCCAACTACCTTGAGAAAAAAATCTGTTGGCAAACTCTGTCACTTTTCTTGGAAAATCATGCTCTCAGAAATATAGTTGTGGCTGGCGATCTCAGTATTGTTTTGGATCCCAAGGAGAAGCGAGGTGGTAATATTGGTAAGGATCCATTTCAGGAGATGGTAGACTCCTTGATTCATTCCCACAATTTTCTAGATCTTAAACCAAAGAAGGGTTGTTTTACATGGACAAATAATAGATTGGGTTTGTCACGAATTTCTGCCCGCATAGATCATTTTTTAGTTCAAAGCTTGTTGTTGGACATTGGCATTTTATCTTCAACAATTTTGCCTAAGCTCACATCAGACCATCACCCTATCGCTTTTCTATTGGAAAGAGAAGAAAATATAGGCCTCTTACTTTTTCGTTTTAATTCTCTTTGGGCTGGAAGGGACGGTTTTGGGGATTTAATCTCTCATGTGCGGACTCAGTTCATCGACGGCTCACCCAGTTTCGTCTAGGAGCAAAAATTGAATCTCACTAAGGCTGCTCTGAAACGTTGGATCAAATTGCCCATCAAAACTCCTTCGAAAAGCAGGGAAGAGACTATCCAGGTTCTAGCCGATATTCAGCTCATCATGGAAAATTAGGTAATTTCTTATTCTCAATTGGCTATTGAACATGTTGCGCAATCTTCAGCCTCTCTTTCCTTTCACCAGGAGGAAGTGCATTTGAGTCTTAAATCCTATAGTCTTTGGCTGCTAGCAGAGGATCAAAATTATGCTTTTTCCATCGGCAATACAAGTCCAGGCTTTCCTGTAACCACATTTCAAAGATATGTTCTTCTTCAGGGGAGATTATTAAAGGTAAATTGCAATTGCAATCTGCAGCTAATGAGCATTTTCAGATTTTGTTTCATGAGGATAGTAAAACCGACATCAAGTTAAATTCTGATTTTCTCTCTTATATCCCTTCATTAGTCAGTCAAGAAGACAATCCAGGACTTGTGAAAATATTCTCTAAGAAAGAAGTGGTTGATGTCATTTGGGATATGGAGCCTGATAAGGCCCCAAGACTGGATGGATTTTCTATCCATTTCTATAGATTATGTTGGAATGTTATCAAATTTGATCTCCTCCAGATGATCTCATCTTTCCTCAAAAAATCCAAAGTCGGAGGAAACACCAACTCTACCTTCCTGGCCTTGATTCCAAAGGAAGCTAATCCCGTGTCTTTTGATAGATTTCGACCAATTTCTCTCTGTAATGCTTCTTATAAAATCTTGGACAAATTATTAGCCTATAGACTGAAACCTTTCCTAGGAGCTCTAATTTCTCCTCTTCATGGAGGGTTCGTTAAAGGCAGACATTTAATAGATAACGTGATCCAAGTTCAGGAGGCCCTTCATTCCAGCTTCCAAAGAAAGGAGAAATGCATGCTGATAAAGCTAGACATGAAAAATGATTTTGATCAAGTCAACCTTTCCTTCCTCTATCAAGTCTTAAGCTCTTTTGGATTTAGTGCAGAGTTTGTTGCTTTGATAAAAGCTTGCATAGACAAGCCATGGATTTTGTCGGTTGTTAATGGAAGGCCGGCTAAATTCTTTCAAGCTTCGAGAGGGTTGCGACAAGGGTGTCCATTGTCCCCCTTTCTGTATATTTTGATGTTGGAAGTGCTAAGTAGAAAGCTTTCTTCTGAAATGACTGCTGGAGTCCTTCCTGAAATTAAGATTGCAAGAGGGGTGTCTCCCATTAACCACGCCCTTTTTGTAGATGACTCTCTCTTATTGGGAGGGGCATCCCTTATCATTTCCTGGGCTTTTAATGTAATATTGCAAAAATATTGTTCAATCTCTGGTGCACTGATCAATAACAACAAGAGTGTTGTTTATGGATGGAATATAGACCATCAGTCTCTTCATAGAAAAGCTCATTATTTGGGCTTCCCTAGTTTCAATAAATGGGATAAAATCAAGTATTTGGGGCTTCCCTTAACTCGAGGACCCAGCCCTCCTTCCCTGTGGTTGGATGTGATTGGTAAAATCAAAGCTAAAATCGTCTCTTGGTGTGGGTATTGGTTAACAAAGGCGGGCAAATTGCTTTTAAGTAAGTCTGTACTTTCATCCCTCCCTATCTTCCAGCTTTCCTTGCTTCTTGCACCCAAGTCCATATCCGCTCAAATCTCCAAACTCTTTCGTGATTTTCTCTAGGAAGGTGGCAAAGGAAACCATAAGAAGATGCATTTAGTTAATTGGGAAACCCTCAAAAGACCCATCTTGGTGGTCTTCAAATTCGAGATCCTGAGTTAGCTAATTTGGCTCTGGGAGGAAAGCTAGTATGGCAATTGTTTTTAGACAAACACCATCCAGTCAGCATGATCTTTTGGAAGAAATACTTAAAAGGAGGATCTATGAGAAATATTAAGATAGCTAATACACCTACAGGAACAACAGTTTGGAATCTTTTCTGAAAATGATTCAATAACATTCAGTCTAAGCTCTATAGAATTCCAGGAAGTGGAAAAATATTTTTCTTTGGGAGGATAAGATCTTAGGAAATCTTCCTCTCTCTTCTATTAATTCTCTGTCAGAATTTAAGATTTGGTTAACTAATAAAGGGCTCCTTAGACTGGCAGACATTTGTAATTGGGATAGAGATGGGAATTGGGTTGGCTGGGTCTTTCCTGAGACTCTGGCTCATCTTATTTCTCAACAGAATTTGTCGATCCTTCACCTAACTAGTATGGCTCCAGTTAACTACTTTTCCAAAGATGTTTGGGGGTGGGGAAGTATAGGAAAATATTCAGCTAGCTTAGGCTTCTCTGTTCTTCAATCCTCAGGTCCTTGCTCTTATCCAGCTATTTGGAAGAACGTATGGTCCTCTCCTTGCCTCCCAAAGGCAATTTTTTTTACTTGGATCCTTCTTCATAGTCGAGTTTTGACCAATGAGAATTTGCAAAGGTGAGGATTCAACTGGTCGTTTATATGATGTTTCTGTAATAATGCAGGGGAAACAATCGATCACATCTTCATCAAGTGCGCTTTTGCTCAACAAGTTTAGGAAATGGTTCTTCATGGTATATCTATTACAACTTCATTTCATAGCTCTATTTTTTCATTCTTCTCCACATGGCATGAAAGGATTCCTAGCTGTCAAGAGCGTTCTGGCAATTCGGTCATCAGCAAGGATTGGAAAAATATTTTGTTGGTAATTCCAAAATTAATCTGGTGGTCTCTGTGGCTCTCTCGCAACGACTGGATTTTCAACGATAAGAAGTCTACCCCTGGAAACGTAGCTGCTAAATCCAAATTGTTTATTTATGAATTAGTTTGAATTTTTTTTTCTCTGACCGATTTGCCCGCTGAAGCTTGTGTTTGGCTGGGAAATAGTTCTGTTCTCAAGAAAATGAAAAATGTTAAACCAAATTGCCCCCTAGTCTGGAAAATTCAATGCAATCAGAGTGATTTTTGAAAGTAGTAGACAATTTCTTCAAGTGCATGTATTTTTTTCGACGGCGTGTCAAAGGGAAATCCCGGGTTATCTAGAGCTGGGGGGTTGCTAATCTCGCTTGACCGGTTGATTGTAACTAGTTTCAATTGGGGACTAGGTAAAATGTCTAATAATCAAGCTGAGAGTTACAGTTTACTCAAAGCCTGTTTGTTGGCAAAGGAGGTCGGTTTTAAAAATCTTCAAGTTTACGGGGATTCTGAACTCTTGATCAAAATGCTAAATTCAGATGGTCTTTTTAATATCCCAGCAATGAACGTTATTCTAAAGAGAATCTGAATCACTCTGAAGGATTTCGAGTAGGTTGAATTTTTTCACATTTTGAGAGATTTGAATGGAACAACAGATTCTCTAACAAATGCAGCCTATCTCCTGGCTCAAGGTTATCCAAGTCTTAATGGAGAAGCCAGTTTATTTTAGCCAATACCCTAAGTTCATCTAGAAATGTTCTCATGATAGTCTTTGCTTATTCTTTGAAGGGACTTTAGCAGTTCTTTTGCCCATTGTAATTGGATATATTGACATTGGCTTTTCTTATCATGTATAAATTCTTCAACAAAAAAAAACTACCTGTTTTTGTTATAAAAAAAAAGAAACAATCATTCTCCTGAAGATGGACTCAACTCTAGAGTCTGAAACACATCGAGACAAAAACTCCACACAGGTTCCAAAAAACTCTCACAATGAGATTATGGATAACCAAATTCAAGTTGATTGTGCACCCAGTTCATGAAATCCTTATGTGTTCTATCTCACAACGAGTTCACAACGCAATTGTATTGTGATTCCTCAATCCACATCAACAACCCATTTTCTCATGCAATTTGAACTCGCAACCTCTCATTATGCATAACCTTTACCCATAGATTGTGCTACTATATCAATGGAGATCACTTCGACTACTTGAGATCTATGGAGGTTGTAATAGTTAGGTCATTAGTCAAGAACTAGTTTGTGATATCAACTTTATGATTTGGCATTTCCCTTTAGGTTTCTAATGCAATAATATACAAGTCCACCCTCTAGTACTTCTATGAAACCAAACCCAAATTGCATAACTGACTATTAGGCTATTAGTGATTTGATAGGAACTAAGGTTGAATCAATTTTTTGTTGTCTAAAAACCACCACCACCATTCCCTTGGGACTATAACAATGCAATGATGATACTCGTCTCAACAACTATATTACCAATTTTCCCTTATTTGATTGTTTAAAACTAAGCCTTTGACTTTGACGAAACCATTAACACAAGACCTGATTCAGGGATAGATCACTCCATAGCAACCTTAATCTACTCAAATAAGTGGCTCGTGTTGTATGTTCTTATGGTTTATGCACAACTCTATGTGTATCAAAGGATAGAGCGCAACAATTAGCCATTGGTAATCTATCAATTTTTGTGGTGAGCGAGCTAGTGTGAAAATATTTCTTAGAAATAATGATATACCCTCCATATGCATCTTTAGCCTTAGATTGAGTCAATACCCAGTTCCCACATGCATAGATTCCTTCAACCTGACATTCTTCAGGTCAATTGTATGTTTCGGTGCAAGATAATAGTGCACCCAACTAAGTTCTATTAAATGTGGAAAATACATCCAGAACCAAAAACCTACGCTTTCAAAGGAGGTTGGTTCTAGAGTAGAGGGGCATTTCAAATCCATAATCAAATTCTAAACCACTAGTATTGAAGTAGATAAAATATTTCAATGATCAATTCATGAATTTGTACATCAGAATGAATATCTTCCACAATATCGAGCGGGCATAATAATTGAGAGAAACCCTCATCTCTATCAACCACCAATTTATCTATTTTAGTTCCATGAGTGACATTTAATATCCCCTTCTTCTTTTGTGTAGTCTTAAACTAACATAAATGGCCCTGACCACCATTTAACCTGCAATTTATAATTTGATGGATTGTGAAAGGCATGTGCTATTCTCTGTGAGGGGCAGTGAGTTCCATTGTAGGGAAAGCATAAACTATTTTGAAGAACATTTTTCTATTCGTATCAAAACAAAAATTACATAAAATTGGCCTAAGAACACTCTAACAAAAATAAGGGTTGATGTCTAGACCTCTACCTCAAGAAACATCTAATCCACATAAATCTTCAGCTTTCTAACCCTAAGGAACTATGTGAAGAACCATAATTGCTCCCGCCTGACCAAATAGTCCACATCAAATACCACACCCAGACCAAAAGTGGGTACATTGAAGTGGTAAACCTCACGTTGTCTCAAATTGGACTTGTGGGATTTGAAGAAGTGTTGTGACAACTCGGGGCCAATGAGAAATGTTACGTTTTTTATCAGGAGATTGATGATGAGCATGTTACCCAACTTGGGGTACTCTTCTTTGAGCATTGCAATGGGCCCTTTCAAAAACTTCATCAGACCTCCAATAATGGGCCATGTAGAGACCACGGGAGGGAGATTCTTGGAGGATCTAGATCCCAAAAGGGTTCATACGATTGTTGCAATTAATGTAGCTCCTACAAGCTTGAGACCTGCTTGGACATACATTTTTTGTATGAAATCCATCTTGATATTGGATTTTGAGGCCTCTTTTGTGCCAAATTTGAGAACCCAGTTGATAGATTGTTCAAATGCAAATGCCCATGAATTAAGCTCAAGGAATTCTTACTACAACGGAATGGAGGAGGAACTCTGGCATTTTTAGACTATCCCAAGTGGCATGCTTACTGAAGGTATGTTGGCATGTTAAAAATATTTTAATAAAATTAACTATAGTAGAATTACTTGTACATAAAGGAGAAATTATTTTTATTATTTTAATGTATAAATATAAATTATAATAATTTTTGTTAAGACAAAAATGGTTAAATTTATAGGTGGTTTAACAAAAAAAACCCAGATCCAGAAATAACATAGGTGCCCTTGTGGAAGTGACAAAATAGTTCAGATAAGCAAGTCTTCCTATAGTTCAAACAGTGCCATTCTACTTACAACTTACAGCATATAGAGTTCTATTCATAAACAGTAAACAAAGGTATTCTAGCTAAACAATGGAACAACAACCAGACATCAAAAATCAAAATTTGAGTCTAAAAGATCAAAATTCTTTTGGATTTCTCACCATGGCGAGAAGAGGAACCTGGGAAATTCGCCACTTCCAGCTTTGCCACCTTCAACTCTAGCTTCTCGAACTTTATCTCCAAATCATCTATCATCCCTGTCAAAACCTTCTCAGTGCATGCAATTGAGTGGTCACATTCTTTCTTCAAATGGGCCATGTCCCTGTAAACATTATCTAGTCGATGACTGCCCTCAAAATCTATCCTGCCAAGAACCCTGTTAATTCCTACGATCTTATTCTTCATCTCCTTAATGTCTGTTTCAATGAATTGAGCAGGTGGGGAGGAGCCAGTGGATTCATAGGAAGCTTCCATATTGCGTATTTCAAACAGAACCTGAACACAATCATTCACTGATGTAGGCGATCCAACAAATTCCTCGTAGAGCCAGACAAAACAAAGGACTATTTCCTTGCTGGAGCAGTCGACCCAAATCATATAACGACCATTTCCCATGTCCTATCTAATAAACAAGCCATCGAAGACGCATTGCTTATCCATAATTGCCTGTGAATTCATGCTTGGTTTGCATCAAGTGGATGAGACATAAAACCATCAACATGATGAATGTAAACGCTCAGACGTACATGAATTAAAACTCCTTGTCCTTGAATATGCACCACTACGGAAGTTGCCATCATGCCACGTGATAAGGCATGTGTCACATGGGCCAACAATGATTTTTCCACGAGGAGGGTTGAAAGTGTTAAGCCCCTTGGGCCAGGCCATGGTCCCATGGGAGTTGGCAGAAGGAGCTGACCCCATTAAACTTTAAAATTCCATAACCGAGAGCCGAGCCTATATTTGCAGCTTGGTTTGCTTTATTGTTGAACTTCCTTAGAACATGAAAAAACTCAATTTTGTGAAAGGAGGAGACCAAAGCTTGGATTTTTCTAATCATCTGTCAGAGATGCATCTGGGACAGAAGAGTGTTTTCAGCAAGGGCTTGAATTATTACTCGCGAGTCCCTTAGCATGATAATTTCATTAATTCCCCGAGTTCTGGTAATCTGAAGTCCTTGCCATAGAGCCAAAGCTTCCACTATGTTATTAATTTCCCTTCCAAGTCCCCAAGAAAAAATGAATTCTGTTTCTCCATCCAGGGTGATGAACCCCCCCCCCCCCCCCCCCCCCCCCCCCCCCCCCAAAANCTTCCAATTGACTATATAATACCATTTGCAAGAGAGAGAAAAAAACACTAGACAATACATTGGAAGGAGACTTAGCTTGAATATTGTTGGTTTAAAATTCAATGTTTAATAAAATAACTTTAAACCACAATCCTTAATTTTTCCCTTTTAGATAAGTTAATATTTGAGAGAATCCGACAATGGAAAAATCCATTAGAATTTTGACAACGAACTTTTACAATTTACTGAATTGATTAATCCATCGATGAGTGGCATAGGATCTTTGAAATGCCCCTCGAAAGTATCTCCTAGTTGATATTATTCATTCACTTTCCTTAGCTACAATATAAGAAAATTAGCATAGCCAAGATAATAACGAACTCTCGTGAGCTCCAATGTAGTGAAACAAGGCCTTGGACAATTCCTAAAACATAGTGGGCTGAAAGGATTTGCTAAAACAACTAATTCATATTCATGTAGTTCTTAGTTACTCATATTTGTATTCCTTGACTAAATTAGTCATTTACGTCAGTCATTTTCAGCCGTGTCACTTATTATCTACTCATATTTTTAACACGTGACCACATTAGTCCTTTAAGTTAGTAGTTTTTAGTTGGGTCTCTCAAAATTGCTCAATTTCAATAGTAAATCAGTTGAAAAAACTGTGGTGACTAACTTTTTTAGTCACATAGTCACTAATTTCTCATTTTGCACTAGTGATTCAAGGAAAGAAGAAGTCACTTTTATGCTCACATGAACAATATTTGATTGGATATCCTGGAAAATCAAATAGTTTATAGCTCTCTATACTTCCCAAGCTGCAAAGAAAGGAATATTATACAAAATTCTTTGTACACTACACCACTTCCTCGAATTTTCTTCCAAGGAAGTAGAGTCCCAACAATAATGAAACTGAAGACTCCTCCCCAATTCTTTCCATAAATTCTGAAAAAACAAATAGTTACCAAATAAGTGATCAACTGACTCCATATTAGTTTTATAAAGGATAGACCTTCAAAGTTCTTTGAAACCCCTCTTTTGTAACATATCCCAAGTTAAAATCTTCTTGTGTAGACACAACCACATATAACACTTAACTTTTAAAGAAACCGATCCCTTCCAAACCAACTTTGTCCACCATGACAAACTATACACCATTTCAGTTTCATGAAGCAATTTATAAGCCAAATGTGCATTTATTGATCCATCCTTCTTGTTATAGTTCCAAGCCACTTTATCCTCTTTATTAGTCAACATAATCCCTGCCCGATATAACCTTCCCACACAATTATCCATTCACAAGCCACATCATTAGATAGACTTAAATCTCTAGTTTTATTTCCAAAGTGAGCCAAATTCCTTCTGATCGCCAACAACCTATTTTAGTACAAATAAATTCCTGATATGGAGAGTGCCCAAGCGATCTCGTGATAACATGAAATTGTCAGTCAACCCAATAAAATGATCAATGCCCAAGAAGATTTGAATACCTCATCCAATAGACCAACATAGAGTTTGTTTAATGATAGGAAAATACTTAAATAAGCTACTCCAAATACTAGAAGCACAATAATTATTTTTCTCACTATGTCGCAACTAATGAGCCAGATCCATTCTCTTTAAATATTTAACTTTCACCAAGTTTCCCCAAATACCTTTATCTAAAAGAACATGCCATAAACTCTTTGCACACAAAGCTTTGTTAAACTAACTAAAATTCTTAATCCCCTAGCCTCCTAGGGACTTAGGTTTTGAAAGACTCTCCCAGGAAGGAAATTGAAATTTTGTGAGATTTAGTTTCCCAGCCCATAGGAAATGATTTTTTAAAATTTCTTATCAGAGAAATTATTGATTCCAGTATGCTAAACAAAGAAAACCAATACATAAGGATACTTTGAAGGACAAAACTTACCAACACCAACCTTCCACCTAGTGACAACCACCTAAATGACCACGAACCAATCTTCATATGTATCCTCTCAAGTAACCAAAACCAGTTTTCCTTCTTGTAACCATTTGGTTTAAAATGAAATCTAAGATACTTGAATCCAACATCAAGATTATTCATCTTATAGGGGAACAAAGATGCAATCTGATTTCTAACCTCTGGATCTTCACGAGAGTGAACAAAAACATATTTTTGAACATTGATAGACATACATGAAGCATTGCATAAAACTTAAATGATAGAATGAAAATGCTTCCATTCATAATACAAGCCTTCCCAAAAAATAAGAACATCATCCACAAATAAAATGTGTGATATAAACAAAGTGTAGCAACTTCTATGCCTTTTATCTTCTTCTGCTCTTTTGTCTGATTTATAAGTAAAATCAAGCCTTCAATTGCAAGGATGAATAAATATGGAGAAAGAGGGCATCCTTGTCTAATACCTCTATTACCACTGAAATAATTAGTAGGAGACCCATTTATCAAAATTACAAACCTTGTAGAAGTAATACAAGCCATGATCCAATTTGTGATCTTAGGTATCAAACCAATATGTATAAGAATAAATATCAAATAAATCCAATCAATTATGTCATAAGCTTTTATAAGACCAATCTTTAGAATGAAAGCTGTTAGTTTATTCTGCTTCACCGAGTGCAAACATTCCTGTGTTATCCCCACAACATTTGATATTTGTCTATCTTGTAGGAACCCAAATTGTTCCTCATAAATATATTTACTCGGATCAGGTTTCAATCTCTTTGATATAACTTTTGTAATGATTTTATATAGAAGATCACACAGAGATATGAGTCGGTAATCATTGAAGGTATAAGGCCCGTCCTTTGGAATGAGTGTAATATAAGTTGAATTTGGAGTTTGAGGTACCATACCTCTTCTTCTTGTTTCATCAAGCGCTTCTACCAACTCATTACCCAAGATATCAAAAAATTGCGAATAAAATTCAACAGTCCACCCATTCAGTCTAGGACTTTCATCTTTCACAAATAACTTTAGGATCTTCAAGACTTCTTCCACAATAACCTTTTTGGCGATTTCCCTAAAATCTTCACTGTTGAAGAAACGAGAAAAATTTATAATAGTCTTCAACTGATTTTTCAATTTTGAGGAGTTTTTATTAGTAGAAATATCCCTGGAATGATTCACAACGACAACTTTGAGTGATTTAGTATCACTACATACCTTGTTATAATAATAATTTTCCATTTCCCAAATTGCATTAGTCAATCTTCTCTAGTTTGCAAATCGGTGGAAAAACTTCGTATTATTGTCCCCTGCTTGTAAGCACACCGCCTTGCTCTTCTGTCTCAAGTTTCCTCTTTTTGTCTCGTAATTTTTTGTTTTACTACTTAAAAGCTTCTTCCTTTCTGCAATAAAGAAACCTCGTCCATGTAGCCTGTTAACTTTTGAAATTTAGTATCGATTTCAAAAAGAAGCCTCTCATTTGAATTCTTTTTAACTTTCTCCCCAATTTTAACCTCCTCCTTCAACAAAGAACACTTTTTAATTAAACTTTGACTCGAGGAAGAATGGATAGAAAGGGAGAGAGATTTCCACTTTTCTTTTATCAAGACCTTAAACTTCTCATCCTCGAGCCATCATGGATTAAATTTAAAAGGACACTGGACAAAAGCTCTATCAAAGTCCAACTAAAGTATCACAACTTTATGATCTTAAATTCTTGAAAAATATGACCATGAACGATATCGACCGAGATCATCACATAGAGCTTCTGACATAAGGAACCTGCCCAACCCTTTAGTTATGTCTACTCCCCCACATCGCCCACTTGACAAAGTCGACACTAGCACATTAGGAACAATATCCACTAGCTTTGAATTCTCAAATAAAGAAACCAAAAAAATCCGCTAATGGATCCACTTTATTTCCCGCTCCCCAAATGTCCTTAGAAGATAAAGTGAAATTGAGGTCGCTTGCAACAATGAAGTAACTATCTTCTAACATACCATAAAGAGAAATTCGTTCCCAAAAAGACTTTCTATTTTGTTACGGTCCATATATATATTTAAAATTCTCAAACTTCGATGAAAACCTTTCAGCTCACCATCAATAAGAATACCTGCAAAAGTAGAAAAAGTTATCATTTCAGCCTCATATGGATTCCAAGTAACTAGTGTTCCCCCTGATAATCCATTTGAATCCATAGCACAAAATCTCCAATAAGGTTTTATCTTTAAAAAATAGTTACACGCCTCCTTCGATGTAGACATAGTTTCTTGAAGGACAACACCGGGACATAACTTCTCTAAAATACATTTTAAGGCAGTTCGTTTGTGGCCACTGCATAGCTCCCAGATAATAAGGGAGAGAAGGTTCATTGAGGAAACCCTTCTAGGGCTGCAATCTCTTTAAGAGCTCGAGTTTCAAAAGATGAAGTAGTCACCTTTGTTAAACCTTTTTCAAATAGAGAAGAAACCTTAGGCTTGATGAAAGATGGGGTATCCTCTCCAACTTTTTTAGTCTTAATTTCCTCAATTGCTTCTTTAGCTTTAATTCCAAATCCTTTATCTTTCTTGTTCTTCCTGGGTTTACGAATCGAAACATTCCCGTTAAAAATAGAGGAAATCGGGATAATACTAGGGCTTTCAGTATTCAAAGCATAATAATCAGGGATAGGGGTTTTGAAATCCTTCTGAATATTCTTGGAATGCATAAAATTAGTAGGGGGATCCTTAACCGACGAAGAGGAAAGATTAATCTCTAAAGTGGAACTCTTATTCCCCATCTAAGGGGGAAAATCCAATACTAGAAAAGAAGAATTTGAAACGTCAATTGGAGATTTGAGTAAAGGCACAAGGCCTCTATCCTCACTCAAATCCGACATTCTATCGGAGTTCCTGGAAAAAGAAAGGTGATCCCCACCCTCACTCAAATCAGGTATGGAAGACCAAAATTGTAAAGTACTGGGCGTTGGATCAGGATCTATAACCTCAATTAGAACAGGCCTATCTTCAGAAAAAGTCATACAATGCATGACCAGAGAGGTAATCTCATAAGAAACAAACCCGATCTCTGTTTCCTTAACACATTCCTCCACGATAGGAACATATAAAGAGCTAAGTATTTATTTTGTGTAAAGGACTTTTAAAAGAACTGGTACAAATTGAGCAAACTTACCAACAAAAGACAACAGAATAGGAAATATCAAACAACTGTCAATTGCATATGAAATTAGCGTGCTCACTCACAATGATACGTAAGTGGGCGTGGGACACAACAAGCAAAGTGGTGAACGGGTGCGTAACGCATGGGAATTCGCCGAACAGTTCACTCAAATCCTGAATGTGGGTCATTTGCCTATAATGTGATGGCCTTTGGGTTGAACAATGCACCTATGGTGTTCTTATGTTCTACACACCCTTTGGTACCTTGTTGGGACATATTGTATGAAGAGGTGTACTGGTGGACCCAACAACCAGAAGCTTGAGAAGAGTCGTTGAGATCGCTTTTTTAACGATCACTCATCCCTGCCTTCAGCCTATTCATCATGTCCCAACAAGTTTGAAACCCCAAAATATCCATTAAGACAATTTACTTTAGAATGCCTAGTTTCTCAACATTTATGACATCTAAAAAGAATATTCAAGTCGTCCAAACCCTAAAAAAAAAAGCCTCTTTCCCAAATAACTATGAGCTCCTCAGTAATCAAACCACTAAGTATTAAAGACAGAACGCCATTAATACATTTCTAAGTGACCATGTCTTTGAACTTGGAGGGTTTCGTTCATTTTACTAAAACACATCCTGAAATTTGAATAAAAAACATGCTAAAATTGTTCAAACCGTTATTTCCCCAATTTCACAATTGGATTTGCCTACCCTTCACCAAATAACCAATTTTAAAACTACCGAGATAGCTGAAATCACAATTTGAGTAGTTAAAATTGCCATTTCAGCATCATGAATTGCTCCATCATTCCGGTGAGTTAGAGGCGTTTTGGTTAGCGTACTGCTCCTTTACTTTATACCCGTAGTGTGTTCGTTAAGAAAGGGCTTTTGACGTCCATGAGCGACGATAAATCTCATCAAAATTTAAATTTGCCTCGTTGAAAGGGCGAAACCCAATCTCCCTCACTGTATATACTCTCCTGAAAATCGCGAAATTAAATTAAGAAAAGAAAAAAAGTCTGTAACGGACTGGATTGGGGGCTACCAGATTGAAAGACAAGCACTGGATTTGAGAGACCGACCTGCCCTTAAACCTCTGAATAAAAAACAAACCAGGAAACCAAACGCAAGTCGAGCTTAAAAGCATTATATGCATGGCCCCCTCTGTCAAGGATGCCGTCTACAAAATCCAAACCACCCTACTCGACGGCGTCAAGAGAGAAGCCCAATTGCACGCCGCCGCTAATCTTCTCTCAAAATCGGATTACGAAGACGTGGTGACGGAGAGGACCATCGCCAATCTGTGCGGCTACCCTCTCTGCAACAATAAACTACCAGCATCAGAAGAACAGCGCAAGAGGAAGGGACGCTACAGGATTTCCCTTAAGGACCACAAAGTGTACGATCTCCAGGAAACTTGGCTCTACTGCTCCACTCCCTGCCTCATCGACAGTCGCACCTTCTCCGATTGCCTCCTGCCCCCCGACCGCAACGCCGACGGTGCCCTAGAATGCAATTCAGATAAAATTCTCCACATTCTCGAAGCGGTCGGCTCTCTCTCCCTCGACGACCCTAAAACTGAGAATGTTCCAGAACCCCCCAAGAATAAGAACGTTCTTGAAGAATTAAAAGAGGGTAGGAAGAATGAAAACAATAAGAATTCCGAGGAGAAATTCTCTTCCAAATTGCAGATATACGAGCAAGAAAATGACAGCGTTGAAAAAATTGCCGCGGCTTTTGATTCTGCGTCTGCCGGTCCTTCGGACGCCATTGAAGGTTACGTCCCTCAAGGAGAGCTGCGGCGTCTTCAACTTCAGCCTCCTGCAGACAAGTCCATTTCGAAATCGCCAAAAAAAAAGGGTGTGCAATACCAAACTTTATAGTACTTGTGCTTTTGATTGATTCCTGGCAATGTGCGTGAGAGAGAGAGAGAGATTTGTTGAAGTTTGATATTAAAATTTTCATGTGAACTCATAATCATATATTGCAGCTTATATGGGGCAACTAATTAATCACCAGTCTTTATTTACCCTAGTTTGGTGTAGTTAGCTTGTCCGTTGTGATTCTGATCAGGAGCATCTACATTATTATGCAACTGCAGTAAATACTTGTATGAGTTCGACACTTGGCTTATATAGAAAATAACTTTGTGAACGTTTTACGTTTGCTGCCTGGTTGAACTTCATTATTTGCTAGAGCATTTAGTTAATGCAGTTTGGGCATTCTTGTTCTTGTAGATCCATATATAATCCATTTATTTACTCAAAATTTCTTTTTTTGTTTTAGGGCCTAAGAAAAGTAAGAATTCTCCCAAAAGAGGAGTTCCTAGAAATGAGTCTGATTTCATCAGCACTATAATTATTGGAGAACCATGTGCTGATGTTGCTTCAAATGGTGCTACAAATTCCATTGCTATTAGAGAAGAGATTCCGAACCAAAAAAATAAAAAATCAGAAATAAAACTGGATTTACAAAATGAGTACAAGCCAGAAGTGATCAAATTGAGATCTGCCCTGAAGACACAAGGAGTAAAACAATTAAAACGAAGTGTTACATGGGCTGATGAAAAGGAATTGGAGCAAAGTGACCATATTGAAGCTCTTGAAAAGAGGAATTTGGATAATTCAAACAACTCATCAATTGTTGCTTCTCCTTCATTGGAGAGCACGAGCCAGAGTGATACGGTTGGTAAGGATGCTGAGAGTTTGGAATCTGTTAGAGCAGAATTGAATGAGGAAAATGTTAAGGCTTTCCGGCTTGAATCAGCAGAGGCTTTTGCAAAGGCACTAACTGAAGCAGCAAATGCAGTTGCTTCAGGAGAGGTTGATGCTAATGAAGCGGGTATAGTCAGACTTTTTTATAATTAATAGTTATGCAGTAATTACCTGTTTAGTCTATAGTATATAGGGTAAACAAATGATCAACTTACATGATTGTTTGACCTCTTAGCAGAGCTTTCAAGGTAGAAATCTATACTTGGGTTCCAGTTTATATTAACTAACATGATTGCATCACCTAATAACAGTTTCAAAGGTAGGACTTTGTATAGTCCCTGGTACATACGATCAGGAACCCGAAACAGTCCAAAATGATGTAGAAAAGTTGGATTCAACACAACCTATATGGGCAAGCTTACCTCCTGCTGTAGATGAAGAAGCTTATGATGCACGGGACTGCTGGTATGAAGATCCACCGGAAGGTTTCAGCTTGGAGGTGAGTGCTAGGTAGTGCCAGTTAACAAGTAATATTATAATGGGTTGTTAAATGTATATTAATTAGTGATGTTGATTATCTGCAGCTTTCTCCATTTGCAACTATGTGGATGGCTTTAGACCAATGGATTACTTGTTCATCAGTGGCTCACCTCTATGGTAGAGATGATAGTGATGTCGATGATTTTTCAACAGTCAATGGAAGAGAGTACCCTCGCAAAATTGTTTCTGGAGGTGGCTTGTCAACTGAGATTGAAAGAACTGTAGCAACCTGCATTTCACGTGCATTGCCAAGAGTGGTTCAGTCTCTAAGGTTACCAACTCCAGTTTCCTCTTTGGAGCAAGCTATGGTATGATTCTGATTTGTGAACAATCTCAACTGCATCATTAGAAAATCATAAAATGCATTCTTATTCACAAGATTTCCTTGTGAATGGCATGTTATGAATGTGGAGCTGATCCAATATTTTGCTTTAGCATGTTGGATGCAGAATTTATTTTAATTTTTTTATATTATAATATGAAATGTTTCTTTAACATATGGAAATGTCAAGTGCTTAGTTTTTTGAGAAGGTATTGCATTGGGAAGCTAAGATATTGCCACGATGCAGCCAGAAACTGTCTGAAACATTGATTTAACTTCCACAAATGCTCTGAAAAAACCTGAAAAAGGCCAGAAACATTTTGCTGCTAACCAAGACCAAATGGCTTTGATGCTTTGGTGGCTAAGCCGCTAAACAAATGTGTACAATCTAGGAGAGATCAGAGACTGACCTCGTCTCTTATAGGTTGCCTTGCTGCTGGTTGTACACATTTTTGGTGTAGTTGTAGGTCTTATTCCAGAACTTGTGCTCATTTATGGTATATGCCTCCAGTGCTTTCATTATGGAACTGGGGTGGTTGGCTACATGATTTGTCATGACTTTCTTTTTCTGTGTGTGTTTTGTTTCTCCTAAGATTAAATATGTATGTTATGAACCTGCTGGAAATTACTGTGAACAGCAGTAGGCACACAAGCAACAAATAGATGAAACAGAGATAGTAGAAACTTGCCCTTTAAGGTGGAAATGATCTGTGACTATATATGGATTTGCATAGATTTGGATCATAGAAGGATAGAATTTGAAAAATAAGAACAACAACCAATGATTGGTTATATAAACTTTATTGTCTGTGTGAAAATTGCAATAGTGGACAAGGGAATAAAAGGTGGACGGAGGAGAAACTGCAAAGATGTGATCATAAATGATAGACGTTTAGAAGTCTAAAGAGAACTTAGAAGTAAGAACCTATGAATACATCGGTATGCTAATGCATGGATGGTTATTGTTCATGCAATGCAAGCTTGATTTCTATGATTGACAGAAGCATCTAATGACTGCCTGTACAAAACTATCTCTGTAAAATTGACAGGGCCATTGACATTGGAAAAGGAAATGCAAAATGGGTATAAGGAATGGCACAGGCGCACCATCAGAAATAGAAATATAGCATATGAAATGGTTACTATTAAAGGATTGGGTTCCTCAGATGGTTACATTCTTTATTGAATGGGTTTTTATAGCATATGCACTTGTTTTCTATGCTGCATTGAGTGAGTTTGTGGGGTCGAAGGACAGAAATAACAAAAAAGTATTAAAAAAATTGTAAAACAATTCCCCGAAAAAGTTCCCAAGAAGTATGCAACTAAATATATAAAATAACTAACAACACTTGATAAACTTTAATCAATGATCTATTTGAACAATTCCACATGAAACATAAATCAATAACTATTCATGTTCCGTAAAAATTAAAATGATGAAACATAACTTAAAAGACAGTCCATATTGGTGTATTGATTGATATTTAATAAAACATGAACAGGGAGATAGTCCAAAAAGGAAAACTGCCCAAATTATGGGCTCACTGCTCATACTATAGCTGAAGGTTGATACAATGATGCATAAGTTCCTAAACTGAGATCTGGTTCAAATCTTTCCAAAAATCCCTGAGCCTCACTAGGTTTAGTTGCATCATCATCGTAATCACTGGCCTGTAATACAATGCCATCTTAATGGCATGCCAACCAAGCTTGTTTGTGAATCTGAATTACTCTCCTTATCAATCTTTGAAGCATCCTTGGGGCGTACAACCCATTGTGTTGTAGGTCCCTGCAAATACATTGGAGCCTTCCACTTATGAAGGCAGAGACTACTGTGCATAAAAATAAGTTTTCCTGGTCTTTAGAATTGCGCTTTTTTCTCTTACTGGACGGGATAAAGTTGTGAGTGGACATGTTCCTTTTAGTAGTTTTGGAAATGTCAACCTAAAATTAGAAACACAGTAAGCTTTCAAACTTCTAGAGTTCTGTTCTCTTACATCTTCCATCATCCAGTGGGATTCACCTGCACCATACTCTTAACCTCTCTTGGGGAAGCCATGTAAGTGGGGTATTGCTCTGCAAAATCAAGAAACAGTTGCTGAGTTATCTTTGCTTGATAAAATGTTATACATCTTTGATATAGCTTCAATTAACTCTTGTTTAACCTCAGGATAATCTATTGGTGCAACTTTTCCTGGCCTCTCCACATACCACTCGGGATTAAGTAAACAAGCAACCATATGATGAGTGGTGTCAACTTGTTCCACCTCTTCTCTCTCCACTTTGGGGTTCTTTGAAAAACTCTGGAGAGGTTCTTTGGTTTAACCCCATATATGACCCCCCTAGGGTCATATCGGATCATCTATGATAATTGAACATCTACCTTATCCTAACCCAAGGTGTTATTTAAAGTGTTCCATCAACTGTTGCATCTTTGACACCCTCCTGTCTAACAATATTGTTCTTACTTTATTGTCACTATGTGGTATGTGTCCTGACCCAACAGCTATAATTTTTCTCACCATTTCCTTGTAGAAAGGAGAACAGGTAATATTAAATGCAACCCATTTGGCTAACATGAATTTAACAACTGTTTTATTTGGCTAACTGTTTCCTCTGTTTCAACTGAGATCTGGTTCAAATCTTTCCAAAAATTTCTGAGCCTCACTAGGTTTAGTTGCATCATCATCGTAATCACTGGCCTGCAATACAATGTCATCTTAATGGCATGCCAACCAAGCTTGTTTGTGAATCTGAATTACTCTCCTTATCAATCTTTGAAGCATCCTTGGGGCGTACAACCCATTGTGTTGTAGGTCCCTGCAAATACATTGGAGCCTTGCACTTATGAAGGCAGAGACTACTGTGCATAAAAATAAGTTTTCCTGGTCTTTAGAATTGAGCTTTTTTCTCTTACTGGACTGGATAAAGTTGTGAGTGGACATGTTCCTTTTAGTAGTTTTGGAAATGTCAACCTAAAATTAGAAACACAGTAAGCTTTCAAACTTTTAGAGTTCTGTTCTCTTACATCTTCCATCATCCAGTGGGATTCACCTGCACCATACTCTTAACCTCTCTTGGGGAAGCCATGTAAGTGGGGTATTGCTCTGCAAAATCAAGTAACAGTTGCTGAGTTATCTTTGCTTGATAAAATGTTATACATCTTTGATATAGCTTCAATTAACTCTTGTTTTACCTCAGGATAATCTATTGGTGCAACTTTTCCTGGCCTCTCCACGTACCACTTGGGATTAAGTAAACAAGCAACCATATGATGAGTGGTGTCAACTTGTTCCACCTCTTCTCTCTCCACTTTGGGGTTCTTTGAAAAAACTCTGGAGAGGTTCTTTTGTTTAACCCCATATATGACCCCCCTAGGGTCATATCGGATCATCTATGATAATTGAACATCTACCTTATCCTAACCCAAGGTGTTATTTAAAGTGTTCCATCGACTGTTGCATCTTTGACACCCTCCTGTCTAACAATATTGTTCTTACTTTATTGTCACTATGTGGTATGTGTCCTGACCCAACAGCTATAATTTTTCTCACCATTTCCTTGTAGAAAGGAGAACAGGTAATATTAAATGCAATCCATTTGGCTAACATGAATTCAACAACTGTTTCCTCTGTTTCATCTAAGATCTGGTTCAAATCTTTCCAAAAATTTCTGAGCCTCACTAGGTGTAGTTGCATCATCATCGTAATCACTGGCCTGCAATACAATGTCATCTTAATGACATGCCAACCAAGCTTGTTTGTGAATCTGAATTACTCTCCTTATCAATCTTTGAAGCATCCTTGGGGCGTACAACCCATTGTGTTGTAGGTCCCTGCAAATACATTGGAGCCTTCCACTTATGAAGGCAGATACTACTGTGCATAAAAATAAGTTTTCCTGGTCTTTAGAATTGAGCTTTTTTCTCTTACTGGACGGATAAAGTTGTGAGTGGACATGTTCCTTTTATTAGTTTTGGAAAAGTCAACCTAAAATTAGAAACACAGTAAGCTTTCAAACTTCTAGAGTTCTGTTCTCTTACATCTTCCATCATCCAGTGGGATTCACCTGCACCATACTCTTAACCTCTCTTGGGGCAGCCATGTAAGTGGGGTATTGCTCTGCAAAATCAAGAAACAGTTGCTGAGTTATCTTTGCTTGATATAATTTTACACATCTTCGATATAGCCTCAATTAACTCTTGTTTTACCTCAGGATGATCTATTGGTGCAACTTTGCCTGGCCTCTCCACATACCACTTGGGATTAAGTAAACAAACAACCATATGATGAGGGGTGTCAACTTGTTCCACCTCTTCTGTCTCCACTTTGGGGTTCTTTGAAAAACTCCGAAGAGGTTCTTTGGTTTAACTCCATATATGACCCCCCTAGGGTCATATCAGATCATCTATGATAATTGAACATCTACCTTATCCTAACCCAAGGTGTTATTTAAAGTGTTCCATCGACTGTTGCATCTTTGACACCCTCCTGTCTAACAATGTTGTTCTTACTTTATTGTCACCATGTGGTATGTGTCCTGACCCAACAGCTATAATTTCTCACCATGTCCTTGTAGAAAGGAGAACAGTTAATATTAAATGCAATCCATTTGGCTAACATACATTTAACAACTGTTTCATCTGTTTCTTCCCTACATTGTACATTGTACACTCCCATTAGATTTTGATTCCCTAAGGACCTCTTCTCTTAAGTACAAGACTGCAATACATTCTCCGCAGAAAATGCAACATCTTGGGAAGCCACATGAGTTCTAGCCATTTTAGCTCTTTTTCAAGTGTATAGGAGCATGCCCCAACTCCATCGCCAAGTGTGCTTAAAGATAATGCCATACTCAAGTGTTAGCTACCCTTGAAAGGATAGCTACAAATAGTGCATATCCATTTATGAGAACCATTGCATTGTTTTGTTTAGTTTATGAGTTTTCTTATAAATTGCATTAAGGGTTTATTAGGATTGAAACCTAGGTTGCACGAAACTCCTAAAATGCCCACGTACCAGTGCCAGAAACTCATAGAAACTCGAAAATTTCTTGGAAACTTCTGAGAAACCTCCAAGGGTCCATGAGCAGCTTGGGACCCATAGGAAATCTAAAAAAACCCTAGTTTATGGAACATGAAAACGAATTTACCTTGAAATCATTTCTAAACCTACCTACCCACTTTGGGGGGGTCATGTTTCCAAGCATTCCCGTTTCTGAAACTCGTACACGTTTCCATGTTTTGTGCAACTTAGATTGAAAGGCTTTGGGGTTTCCTATGTTGGTCTCATTTCAGATTGGACAATTTGGCTGTATCCCTCTATATTTAAGATTTTTTCCCAAAAGGTGTTATTGCATGGAAAAATTTAGGATAAAAATTATGTTTGCTGCCCAAAATGAAAATAACTACACAATGCTAAAAAAGTCAAAAAACTTGATTGTAGATTAGATAAGATAATTTTATCAATGTCCAATGAATGACAACAAAAGTAGGTCAATGGGACTCGAGAATACATCTCCAATTGAGAGTGAAAGTGCAAAAGCATCTCCAATTGCTACTCTTATCAAACACTAAAAATCAGAAAAAAGTAATGGAGAGTATCTAGCTAATGGGAATACAAAATAAGTGCATAAACAAAACCATAACAAGTAGACAGAGAAAGTGTGAAGGTGTGCTGGGATTAGAAGCCGAGATCGAATGAGGGGTTGAAGAAGGGGAGAGAGAATAAGGCTCCTCCTCTGAGTAATCATTTGGAGAATACTTGGGGCTGAGGGGTTTTGGTTATGTAATCTTTGAGGGAGCCATGTATTGAAGAGGTCCTTCACTCCTAACATCCAATGTTAATGGAAGAATCTTGGAATGGATGATTGGTTTCCAAAATTGAACTGGGATAAGTACTCTAAATTAAATGAGTTTGGCTTAGGAGCTCATGGAGTTGGTCTATCTGCCAGTTTGGTGGTAACTGTCTTGGGATCAAGAACAAGATCTCCTTAAGAGTCTTGTGAAAGGTTAACCCACTTTTTTTGTGGGGGGAAGAGGAGATTGCATATCTCATCGATTTACTATTTGAAGTGGTGTGTGTCTCTATCATTTGTGGCTTGGAGTGGGCACAACATCAGGGAAGAAAGATATAATCTTATTGATGGGATCAGATCAAGAAGGTCCATGTCGACATTCTGACCTATGTATACAAATCTCTATCACGAAAAGAGTAAGGAATATTTGGTTTGGATAATGAAAGATTGTGAAGATGTAGCCTCTTCAATCTTGGTACAAGCAATAAAATCTCCCTTTGATCTCATAGTAAACGAGACATCTTAAAATGAGGTAATCCTCTGTATCAATCTCTTGCATGTGACATGATCAACAAATCCCATTAGGGCATGCGATGTGGTGATTTGTCTCAACTTGGAGCTGATGGGAACAACCCTAAATTAATTGAGGATCTCTGAAGGCTATCTCTCAATTGTGTGAAAAGGATTGGAATGAAAGGCCATCTTTGGGCCAAGACCCTTAGAGGGGGAATCCAAGTGACTTGGATGTACTACTTGTAGATATTCATTTGGATCACTTGGTTTAGGGGCTTAGGGTCCATTTAGATGGTAGAAGGGGACTTGAGCATCTAAAGAGTACCTGGAAAGGGGAAGTTGATAAAGAGAAATGGCCATCGGTTGAAGTAATTGAGAAGCCTCTCTAAACTAGCAATGCACCCATCCACAAAATCCTCTATAGGCAATAATCTCATAAAAGAGCAAGGTAGAGTATAGATACCTACTATGAGTAGTCTTCTTAGAGTTTGAACTCTATAAAGGAAAGAGACAAGTTGAAAGATGATCTTGAGGTGCAAAGGATGGGGCGAACTCTACTTGGATGATGGATTAAGGAACATTTCGTTTGCAATGATTGATGTGTTGTAGTATAAGGTTCTGGGCTCACTATCCTAGTATAGGTCCCTAGAATTTGGAACTATAAAGAATAGCGAACTTGATGATCATGTCCTGGGGGTGCTCTTTGATGTGATATCCTAGAATTGACTCTAAAAGTACCGTCTCTCAAGTAGGGCAAGGAACCTATATCCCTCGTTAAGCTAGGGATGGAAAATGCAGCATGTCTCCCGTTAAATCGAGAACCTGAGAATTGAACCTTCAAATATGTACAAGTTTCAGTGACCTTGATTTCTTCTCATTGGAAGTAGAAGCGGTAGTGAGAAAGAACATGCTTAGCATGTTGACGATTATAGCCTTATTTTTACTCAAGTCAACTGTCAACTTTAGAATATCACAGAAGTTAAATGTGACACGAATCTGTCTTTGCACCCCCTCATGAGAGGAAGCCAAGAGGATCGTGCCATTGACAGACAAAAGTAGGAAGATTGAAGATGTTGTGTAGAAGACACTTATTCCCATCTTGTATATGGTCCTTGAGAAAGGATTTGAACTCATAATATAAATCCCAAAGAGAGTTAGTAAGATAGTGAAGGGTATCCTTGTTTTACCCTATAGTACTCTTGATAAACTTTGAAAGGTCATGAGTGATGCAAAGAAGATTAAAGACTGACTTGTAAATGTTGAATTTTTAGCATTAGCATAAACTTAAAAAATTTGCAGATATACTTAAGTCTTAAACAAATCAGCAGTATAGCAAAAACAAATTAATCACATCAGCACAATGGACACATGATTGTTCACTGGGGAAACCTTCAAAGGACAAAACCCTCAAAAGCATTAATAGCTCATCTCGTAAATGAGATAGCTTAAGAAATTCTTCAAAAAGTTCCTCAAATATAGATTTGGATTTTAACCACAGTACAGTAAAATTCTCAGCAAAAAATTAGAGCAAGAATGTCAAGCCCTAGCAGCAGAAATTTTGAGATCTATCTGGAAGGGGCTGTCCAAAAACAGTCTGCCAAATTACTGTAAAAAATGAAAATTTCTCAGATCTGTAAAAACCAAAAATTTTCTAGATCTGTCAATGGCTGCCCAAATCTTCCAGATCTGTCAATGGCTGCCCAAAATTTTCAGATCTGTTAATGGCTGCCCACAAATTTTCCAGATCTGTCAATGGCTGCCCAAATTTTCTAGATCTGTCAATGGCTGCCCACAAAGAAAGAAGAAGGGCTGCCCAAAAAATGGAATGCTGAAGATGGCTATGCAAAAATGTTGAAGATGGACTTTGCTGATAAAACCATAGCTGAGGGTTTGAACATAAGATAGTCTTCTTCACCTGTGAGAGCAAAACTTGTGTGTATCAAATGAGAAGGCTTGTTCTTCTTTTATATCCTTTGTTCACTTGTAAGTGGACAAGATTAGGAAAGATAAAAATAATAATATTTTTATTCTTTTCCTAATTTCACTTTCACTTTTACCAAAAAAGGTACTTCTATTTTTTTCCCTTGACTTTTATAAGAAGTCCTTATTTATTTTGACTTTAACTTGTGGTCATTTTCCTATGGTCAAAAAGTCTATTTTATTTTTGACTTTTGACTTCAGCGTTTTTCTAAGTGCCCTTGTGGTCCTTTTTGATTTCAAAAGTACATCATCATAAAGCAAGAGAGTTATTAATGCTTTTATCTTACACTGTGTGACACCTAGATCTGGTACTAGGGTAACTTGACCAAGGGTAGCTAATCCTTGGAAAAGCACACCAAGCCCATAGATCAAGGGTCAAAGTGCAACACACATGCCCAGACCCAGTCTAGGGCTTATAGTGTCTTCATTCTCCTAGAGAATGGCTACTCAGAACTAGGCTGAGTCTACCAGTCCCAGACTGGTCTACATCGTGGTCCCGGACGAGATGTCTACTCAACACTAGGTTGAGTCTACCCAGGGCAGATCCGGGTCTATATCATGGTCCCAGACCAGATATCTACCATTCAACAGAATGGTCACTCAACACTGGGTTGAGTCTTAACCGTGGTCTCAGACCAGGTGGTCCCATTCTTCGAAGAGAAGGGCTCTCGATGCTGCTCAGAAAAATCAACACTCTCTCTCAGCAAGAGAGGCATTCTTTGTGTTGGTAATAACTCCCGATTCCAAATTGATTATTCAAATGCAAATGCCTATATTTATACATTTCATGAGGCGGTTGATTACCAGCCTTTTCGCCTTCCTAGCTCTTCATATTCCTATTATTTATTTACAATAATCCTGACGGATTATTCTAACAATCCCCCTCTTAATCCGAAGGGGTGTTCGTAAGTCCGAGCATGTTTCTGAATCTTTCAAACTTTTCTCGTCCAAGCGCTTTGGTGAAGATGTCTGCAACTTGATCATTTGTGGAACAATGTCGAAGATGGACTGTCTTGGCCTCTACATGATGTCGAATCAAATGATACTTTGTGTTGATGTGTTTGGTTCGATCATGGAATCTAGGATTCTTTGCCAGCTTAATTGCAGAAGTATTGTCGACCAACAATGGAATGGAGTTCTCTTGTTTTTCTTGCAAATCTTCAAGTATCTTCTTGAGCCATACTATTTCTTTCGTTGCTTCAGCTGCAGCCACATATTCTGCTTCTGTTGTTGAAT
>LPNX010750625.1:627396-677817 GCA_001517045.1 Pseudotsuga menziesii
AGATTCTACTATATTTTAATGTTTCTATTAAAGAAAGTTTGGGATCAATTCAGAATAGCTGTAACTGCCACCCATTACTAGTACGATTATCACTTACTGTCCATTCCATATATAGCAATTGCCCTACGAAGCGAACTCCCAATCAGAGAATGCAAGGGTTAAATTGCATCCCTCGCTATGCAAAATTACAAGTTTTAGTCTTCTTGAACATTGACCAACTCATACTCCATAAGAGAGAGATTATTCTCCTCCTTCACCACGATTTCTGCAGGCTAAGTCACCTCAATCCTCAACGCAGTCTTTCACAGTCATGCTCCAGGCAGCACATTCAGTCTTCAGCAATCACAGGTCGCAGCTTAGCACATTCAGCTCCACGCTATTATGAAGAGAACAGTCTTCACCTCCACGCACTTCACGCACAAGAGTGCCTTCACGCACAGGTCGCAGCTCCACTTCCAGGAGGAATAGGCTGCAATCTATCCACGCAGCAGGTTCTGGCTCAGTCTTCAGGCAGCTCAACGCAGGCTCAGATGCAGCTTTGCTTACAACGCTCAACAGATTTATTCCCACGTACAGCTTCCACGCTCAGCGCACCATTCAGTCTTCAATGCATAGTCTTCAACGCAGTCTCTTCTCATACGCAGTCTCCTCCACACAGCTCTTTAACCAAGCAGTCTTCAATCTCCTCCACGCAGCCAGCTCAGAAATTAGGGTTTCAGTACATCAACTTATACAACGATCAGTCTTCTCACTAGTCGCAGCCTTTAACATATTGCAGGAGGAGTCACGCAGCAAGTAATAAATGGAATCGACGCAGTCTTTAAAATTAATTAATATGCAGACGCAGCAGAAGGATAGATTTAGGGTTTTAGCACACCAAAGGGAGCCCGCAAAAAATTAGGGTTTCATTCCAACGCAAAGGAAAAGGAAAGAGCCTTCAATATCCAATTACAGCATCTACAGCAAACAGGCTAGGTCGCAGTCAGTGTAGATGAGAGGTCGCAGTCAGTGCTACACGCACTTCACACCAGTCGCGGCACTACTACACGCAGGAGATAGAGGTTTCACATCGATCCCCAAATCCTTACGCTAGTTCATAGCACAATACCTGGACGCCTCATGATCGATAGCATTCTCAAAATCTTTGTGAAAATGAATGGCAGCGATATAGCTGAAGTATGTTAAACTCCAACCCTTCTTTGAAGTCTGGTTCGGTCTATTAAGACTGCAAGAGCTGGTAGAAGAAAACTTGAGCGCCTCTCAAAAATACATTGCACACTCTTGTATTACATCAAGAAATGGTGCAGGTCGAGGTTTTGGGTGTAGGTCGAGGTGGAGTAGATATAACAGCACAGACTGCCATCAAACGAAAAAACATGCACAACATACAACTCGCCTTCAATATGCAGATTCAGGCTTAGGGCTTCACGCAGAATAATACTTATCAGACTTCTGGGATTGAACAGAGAAACGGAGGAGACCAAAGCACAGTTCTGCAAAATTAGGGTTAGGTAATTCAAAAAATTAGCAGAGAATAAACGCAGGCAGGAGGAGTAACGCATACATTGCATGCGACTCCACTGGCAAACTGATGGAGCAGTCTGGCAATGGACTGGCAAGCAGAATGCCAGAAATGGGCAGAAATGCAGCAGGAGTTATGGCAGACAGCCCTGCTCTGATACCACTTGTTGGTAATAACTCCCGATTCCAAATTGATTATTCAAATGCAAATGCCTATATTTATACATTTCATGAGGCGGTTGATTACCAGCCTTTTCGCCTTCCTAGCTCTTCATATTCCTATTATTTATTTACAATAATCCTGACGGATTATTCTAACAATCCCTCTCTTAATCCGAAGGGGTGTTCGTAAGTCCGAGCATGTTTCTGAATCTTTCAAACTTTTCTCGTCCAAGCGCTTTGGTGAAGATGTCTGCAACTTGATCATTTGTGGAACAATGTCGAAGATGGACTGTCTTGATCACGAAAGTACATGAACTTTGATGTTGTCAGAGGCTTGGTTAAGATATCTGCAATCTGTTCATCTGTACAAATGTACGGTGACTTCAAAGCATCTCTCTGCACTAGGTCTCTGATGAAATGATACCTCATTTCAATGTGTTTCGATTTGTCATGAAACATTGGATTCTCTGAAAGCTTTATGCAACTCTGATTATCGCGATGGATGATTGTTGAGTCAAGCTTTCCCTCGAACAGATCAGATAACAACTTTCTGAGCCAAACTGCTTCTTTGTAGTCATCACTTGCAGTAATATACTCTGCCTCAGCTGTACTCTGAGTTATGGAACCCTGCTTCCTGCTGGACCAAGAGATCATTACTGATCCCATGGTGAAGCAATAATCAGAGGTATTTTTTCCGGTCAACTGCATTGTCGGCCCAATCTGAATTTGAATATCGAGATAACAATACTTCACTACTAGAAGTGTACTTGAGCCCATAAGTGATAGTCCCTCGCACATTTGAGTACATGTTTGGCGGCTACCAAGTGTATGTGCTTCGGATCTGACATGAACTGACTCAGTGCATTCACTGTGCTTTATTATCCCGGGAAATAAAACATAGTCAACAACCTACGGCATAGCCTTTGCCTCTATATAGGCGTCTGGGTTGTGCTCACTACGCCTTTCTCAATTCGACGCTTTAATACAACCTTGGCGGGTATATCACCATTACTAGTAGCATAATCCCCAGTCCCCTTTCCTTTTGATTATTGGTGCTTCCCCTTCCCCTCGTGCCTCGGGAAAGTCCCTTGCCCTCAAAAGGACAAGCCATAACAGAACTCTCTGAATAGAGTCAGTCCTCTTCCTGAATATATCCATGTTTCTTTGCATCCTTGTTCCTTCGACGAACACCGAATCCATGCATAATTACATATATAAAGTGCTTCCACGACTCATTGGTACAATCATCAACATTTCGAGTTGCCATGCGCTATCATTGAACACTGGGTCATCATAATGCATTTATATGAGAACTCAATGTGCCGTGTAGCTGTAGCAGATGTCTGGTCTTGTATGCACGAGATACATCAAGGAACCAATGAGCTGTCTGTTTAGAGTAGAGTCTACACTCTATGAACTAGAGGCCGAGTCTCGCAACTTTGTCAAGTTGGTAGTCATTGGTACGCTCATGGACTTGTAGTCCTGCATCCCAAATCTCTGCAAGATATCTACTACATACTTTCCTTGTGTCAGGAAGATCTCTCCTGGCTTTTGCCAGACTTCTAAGCCAAGGAAGTAATACATCAATCCGAGATCTTTCGTCTCGAATTCAGAGGTAAGCTCCCTCTTACATTGGTCTATCAACTGTTCATCACCTGTAAGAAATAAGTCATCTACATATAGAACAAGTATCAAGACATGACTATGAACAACTTTAAAGTACAAGTCAGAATCAACTGTACTTTTGGAAAACCCCAAGCTATGGAGAAATCCATCCATCCTGGCATACCAGACTCTCGGAGCATGTTTCAGTCCATACAAGGCTTTCTTCAGTTTACATACATGGGTCTTCTTCCCATGCGTAACAAAGCCTTCAGGTTGTTCAATATAAACCTCTTTCTCAATCTTACCATTGAGAAAGGTTGTCTTTACATCCATCTGATGTAACTTCCATCAAAATACTGCAGCAAGTGAAATGATGGTTCTGATGGTAGTGTACCTGGAAACAGGTGCAAATGTCTCGTCATAGTTAATGCCTTCTTTCTGAGTGAAGCCACGAGCTACGAATCTGGCTTTATACTTCTCCAAACTGCCATCTGCAACATGTTTGATCTTATAAAGTCATCTGGAAGTCACTACTGACTTTCCTGTAGGTCTGGGAATGACTTCCCAAACATCATTCTTCATGATTGACTTATACTCTTCAATCATGGCATCAACCCATACTTGTTTACTTGCTGCTTCTTCGTACGATGAAGGTTCTGAACTGATAAGTTGACTCATAAGACCAGAGTACTTCTGTGGTCTTATGCTTTCTTTGAAAGTCCCTGGAGGAGCTTTATGCTTCTCGGCTTCTTGTATTGTTTCTCGGTACCAAGCAGGTTTCCTTTTGGAAGGAGGAACTTTAAGTAGTTCTTCTAGTGGACTTTCAATGTTCTCAGGAACATCTGGAGTTTGATCATCAAACTCTTCTTTCCTTTGTATTTCTGAATCTAGAAACTCAAGTGGAGCAACTGCATCTTTTGGTGAAAGCTCTAGTGTTTTACAAAACACCGCTTCCTCATGGAAGATCACATCTCTGCTGTAACACCCCGGTTTTGACCCCGTTTGCATTAAAAATGTAAATGATGTATATATTGTAATTAATCATGGTGTGGAGCTAAAGGCAAAAGCCCCACCATCGATTTAACGTTTTATGTTTCGGCGATTAAAATCGTTGCTGATGGTATATTCGTGCTAGTCGGCACATTATAATTTTGGCATCATGTAAATATGCATTTTAATTAAAATACCCACAACCAACTATGTCAATGCAACCATAATGAAAAGGACATGATTTCCTAAGGATATGGGGGGGATGTCTAACCCTTGGGAGCCATTGGGGAAAAGCCAAGTGTCAAGAGGTGAGACCATTTAGTTGTCACCTATCTTTTGTCTTACTCACCCTTTATCCCTTGTCTCATTCAACGACCTTTTTTTTTGTCTTATTTTTGTTTCAACTACCAAATTAAATCCTCTGGAGTTAGTTGGGGGCAGTTATTGCCCTGGGAAAATGTTTTTGCATGGGTAGTGGTGTGTGGCAGGACTGTCAGTCCTTGCCCACACGCACACTCCACCAGGGAGCACATTCATCCTCACGTGGGTAGGAGGAGAAGGGACCACGATCCCATTTTTCCATTTTCCTCACGCAGAGAGCTGGGGAGCTGTTTTTACCTTCATGATTTTAGGGTTCCTGGACGTTTTCCTCATCATCAGTCATCCACGTTGGGGCTCTCTCAAACTGCTGGAAGTTTCTCTGTGTGTGAAATTCGTTTTTGGGTCTGCTATGTATATTTTCCCTCTCGTGGGCAGTTGTTTCTTCATTTTCCTCAGGCTGAGAATTTCGTTTTTGTGATGACCTGTGGTTGGGTCTCCTCCCCAACGTTTTTGTTGCATTTTCTCCACTGATCTCTAAACTGGAAATCGTTTTTGTGTTTCCCAACAATTTGGACGAGAGACCACGTTCTCTTGGGTGTTGATGAATTTGTTTTTGGCCACGTTAGGGCCAAAACGTCCCTTGGATATGAATTGCTGTTAGGGGGATGTTTTCACCCATATTGGCAATTCATTTTGTTGTCGAACTGTTCTCCTCAGCCCATAAATTGTGTATATTGTTATGTATGCATTTGTGCTTTGGTCTATATAGAATTGGGAGTGGAAATGGGGCTTGACCAGCTTGATAAACCTAGTTTGTGAAGGAACCTCACAAACAGATCTAAGGCGCTGGTTTTCTTCTTTGCACACCCTGAATAGCACTGGAAGGGAAGGCATAGCCCGAGGGACTGGGCAGTAGAGAAGGGGATGCTTCCTTGTGTTGGGTGGGTAGATGTTTAGAAGCCATGCTAGATTTGGTGCAGGTGTCCATGGCTTTGTTGGGGAGCTCATTAGCTTAGTAGTCAGCCTATCCATTTCATTTGCAGCCTGATAAACCCAAATGTGTTGGCTTGGCTGAATTTTGTGGTATCTTTGGTTATGTGTGAGCTTGCTAGTGTTTCCTTATTCCTTGTGGGAATCATGCCTAGCTCGGGGGTGGCAGTGTTGCTGAGAGATTAAGGAGCACAATGGCCTATGGTTGGGTGGAACGTTGCAACGACATAGTTGGTTGCGGGACGAGCTTCTTCATAAGATAAGTATTCTTGTGTTTAAATCTCTGTATTTACATTTGATAATGAATTATAATGAACATGTGAATGAATGGATTGGATTTGCTTCCGCTGTGTGTTAAACATTTATGCATCTGTGCATGTTATTACTTCAATGCAATTTTCATTTTAATGTTCATGGGGCTAGTTGCCTAGATTAGATAGCAGCAATAGTCGCGTCCTCTCTCCAGTAGAGGGACGGGGACGTGACATCTGCTGACCTCAATGCATCTCTGTTCAGGTATATATACTCGATAAGCGTTCGAGCAATCATTGTACCCAACAAATAAGCCTTTCTTACCGGAAGGCTCTAGCTTGGCCCTCTTTTCTTTTGGCACATGAACATACACAGGAGTGCATGTGATCAACTACAGGTTTCTTCTTGGTGAAGACTTCTTCTGGAGTCTTCTCACCCAAGATAGCATGAGGGCTTCTGTTCTGGATGTACACAGCAGTTCTTGTAGCTTTAGCCCACAAAGACAAAGGAAGATCTAGATCAGTGATCATGGCTTTAACAACCTCACAGATCGTTCTATTCTTCCTTTTTGCAACCCCATTTTGCTGAGGGTTGTAAGGTACTGTTAGCTCTTTCTTGATTCCTGTTTCTCGACAAAAATCATCAAATTCATTAGATTCATACTCACCTCTGTTATCTGATCTCAAGATACGGATGTTCCTGCTGGTTTGATTTTCAATCAGATTCTTGAACTCTTTGAACTTGTCAAAGGTTTCACTCTTGGCCTTGAGGAAGTAAATCCAAGACTTCTGAGAGTAGTCATTAATAAACAAGACATAATATAAACACCCACTCAAGGAGGGTGAAGACATTGGCCCACAAATGTCAGAATGAATTAAATCCAAAATGCCTTTAGATCTACTCTTGCTTTTGGGAAAGGATTTCTTAGTTTTCTTGCCTAGAGCACATCCTTTGCAAATTCCTTCATGTTTTGGAGAAACTTCAGGCATAGCTGGAACCATCTTCTGCAATCCTGGGAGAGCTGTGTAGTGAAGGTGTCCAAACCTTCTATGCCAAAGTTCACAGGGATCAACTGAGTGATGTACCAAAGTATGAGTGGAAAATTTTGAAGCCTTGTAGAGGTCTCCCTCTTGAACCCCAGTCTGTATTGCTGAGTCTAGATCTGTGTCTTTTGCCCATAAAAAGTCCTGCTTGTCCATAAAGAGGACTCTGTGGCCTTTGTATTCTAAACCAACAACAGATAAAAGATTCTTCTTTAAACTAGGAACATAAAGAATATCATCAACATGAAGAATCGTACCTGAGTCAAGTTGAAGTGAAGTTGAGCCAACTCCTTCAATCTTGTAAGTGGAATCATCTCCAAGTTCTACCTGAGTGGTGAACTTCTTCTTTCTGTAACTGGTGAGGGTACCACGGTTACCTGTCATGTCCTTGTGGCTGTTCGATGTAAACCTCTTCCTCAATCATACCATTTAGGAAGGCTGTCTTTACATCCATCTGGTGTAGATCCCACTTCATCATGGAAGCAAGTGCCATGATGGTTCTGATGGAAATTTTCCTTGCTACTGGAGCAAATGTCTCTTCATAATCAATTCCCTCTTTTTGAGAGAATCCTCTAGCCAGAAATCTTGCCTTGTACTTTTCAATACTTCCATCAGCAGCATGTTTTATCTTGTAGATCCATTTCGAGGATACCGCACTCTTGTTTTCTGGTTTGGGTACTGTATCCCAAACATCATTCTTTATTATTGACTGGTATTCTTCTGTCATTGCTTACACCTACTCTTTCTTCTGTGCAGCTTCCTCGTAGCTGGTGGGTTCTTGATCTACAAGGTCACACATCAAAGCTACATAACTGGAGTATGGTTTTGATCTTTTGCTTGTTCTTGTGGAGCCGTTTGGAGCTCCATATCTCTCTGCTTCTTGTATGATTTCTCTTACCCAAGCAGGTTTTCTATTTTGAGACTATCCATAGTAGGGGGTTCTTGAGGTTCTAGCATATCATGATCTTCAGATGCTACTATATTAGGAGAGGGTTCATCTTCTACCATTCTGGGAGGTATATCCTCTTCATGTACTTCTTCAAGCTGACACCTTCTGGATTTCTTAAGAGATGTCTCTTCATCAAATGCTACATCCCTACTAATATCGATATGATGGTATCCTGAAATGTATATCCTGAAGGCTTTGGAGACTTCACAATATCCAATAAATATTCTTTTCTTTCCAGAAGGATCCAACTTGGTTCTCTTCTCTTTCAAAATATGTACATATACTGGGCAACCAAATATCTTGAGATGGCTCACTTCAGGTTTCTTTCCTGTATATGTTTCTTCAAGGAGTCTTGAATGCAAGAGCACTGTGAGATAATCTATTCTGCACAAAGTTGAAGTGAAGTTGAGCCAACTTCGTCAATCTTGTAAGTGGAATCATCTCCGAGTTCTACTTGAGTGGTGAACTTCTTCTTTCTGTAACTGGTGAGGGTACCAAGGTTACCTGTCATGTGCCTAAAGGCACCACTGTCAACTAACCAAGAAGTAGAGCAAGCTGAGAAAGAATCAGGTAGAGCAGAAATCAAATAGTACTCTCTTCTAGGCTCATCAGTTTTATTAGCCTTGACTTTTTTCTTCTTCTTTGGTTCTTCATCTTCTTCTTCTTCTTCTGCTTCTGCAGCAGATGTCTGAAACCTTCTCTTGGGTTTCTTCTTGTTCTTCCTGCAGTCTCTAGCATAATGCCCAAACTTGTGACAAGTATAACATTCAATCTTAGACATGTCAGAAAACTTACCTAGGGGTTTCTTCCCTTTCTTTTGCTGATGGAAAGGATTCTTGAACTTCTTGGTCTTTGCTGCAAGTGCAAGGTTATTCTGCTTGATTACCTTGTCGTTGTTCCTTGCTTCTTCTTGTATGCAATCATGCCAAAGCCTTTCAAAGGTTGGCTGATTTTCTCGTCCATAGACAGATACCATGAAGGTTTCTCAAGAACTTGGGAGACCATCAACCACTGTTTGTACAAGATCATCATCATCATCAAAAGTAACACCAATAGCAAGGAGTTGATCTCTTACCTGTTTGATCTTGGTGAAGAAGGAACCAACACTTTCATCTTTGTTCAGCTTCAAAGTTCGTAGCCTCTTCTTCAAGACTCTCTTTTGATTGGGAGCCTTCTTTTCATAGAGGTTTACCAATGTATCATAGCATTCTTTAGCAGTCTTAAAGGATGTGATGTTAGGTATCAATTCTTCTTTGATAGAATTATAAATAACTCTTCTAGCCTTACCTTGCTTCCTCTTGTAGGCAAGCCTACTAGCATTCGTAGTTGGCTCTTCTGTGACATTAAGAACAATGTCATCCAAGTCATTCTCATCAAGAATGGCTGCCAACCTGGCTTTCCAGGAATTGAAGTTTGCTGAACTAGAGAGCTTCTCTTTCGGTTTGAAACCAATGGTAGCCATCTCTGTCACTTATCCAAATGTTAGATCTGCAAATCTTATTCCAAGATTTAGTGAGAAACAACAGCAGTATCCCTTTACTGTGTTTTCACATGCTAAGCTCTGATACCATGTTGAATTTTTAGCATTAGCATAAACTTAAAAAAATTGCAGATCTACTTAAACAAATCAGCAGTATATCCAAAACACATTTATCACATCAGCACAATGGACACAAGATTTTTCACTGGGGAAACCTTCAAAGGACCAAAACCCCAAAAGCATTAATAGCTCATTTCGTAAATGAGATGGCTTAAGAAATTCTTCAAAAAGTTCCTCAAATCCAGATCTGGATTTTAATCACAGTACAGTAAAATTCTCAACAAAAAATTAGAGCAAGAATGTCAAGCCCTAGTAGCAGAAATTTCTAGATCTAACTGGAAGGGACTGTCCAAAAATAGTTTGCCAATTTACTGTAAAAAATGAAAATTTCTCAGATCTGTAAAAACTAAAAATTTTCCAGATTTGTCAATGGCTGCCCAAATTTTCCAGATCTGTCAATGGCTGCCCACATTTTTCAGATCTGTCAATGGCTGCCCAAATTTTTCAGCTCTGTCAATGGATGCCCACAAATTTTCCAGATCTGTCAATGGCTGCCCACAAATTTTCCAGATCTGTCAATGGCTGCCCGAATTTTCCAGATCTGTCAATGAATTTTCCAGATCTGTCAATGACTGCCCACAAAGAAAGAAGGGCTGCCCACGCAAGGATCTCAACTGCTTGATCTGCCCGAAAATAGAAAAGGTTGCCCACAAAGAAAAATCTCAGCTGCCCGAAAAATGAAGAAAACTGCCCAAAAAATGGAATGTTGAAGATGGCTGTGCAAAAATGCTGAAGATGGACTTTGTTGATAAAACCCTAGTTGAGGGTTTGAACATAAGATAGTCTTCTTCACTTGTGAGAGCAAAACTTGTGTGTATCAAATGAGAAGGCTTGATCTTCTTTTATATCCTTTCTTCACCTGTAAGTGGTCAAGATTAGGAAAGATAAAAATAATAATATTTTTATTCTTTTCCTAATTTCACTTTCACTTTTACCGAAAAAGGTATTTTTATTTGTTTCCTTTGACTTTTATAAGAAGTCCTTATTTATTTTGACTTTCACTTGTGGTCATTTTCTTGTGGTAGGGTTGTTCATTTGGCCCCTTTGTGACAAGGCTCGAAGGGTAGGCGACCCCTGGGATAGAGGCTCACACCGGTGGGCTTCGGGACGTCTCGGCCTCTGCCGAGTCACAAGTTACTGGTATATCTGGCTTGCGGGCTATTGGATATACCTTTGGGAGGTTGCTGTTCCCATGGTCTAAAAAAAAAGTCTATTTTATTTTTGACTTTTGACTTTAGCCTTTTCCTAAGTGCCCCTGTGGTCCTTTTTGATTTTAAAAGTACATCATCATAAACCAAGAGAGTTATTAATACTTTTATCTCACACACTGTGTGACACCTAGATCTGGTACTAGGGTAACTTGACCAAGGGTAGCTAATCCTTGGAGAAGCACACCAAGTCCATAGATCAAGGGTCGAAGTGCAACACACATGCCCAGACCCAGTCTAGGTCTTATAGTGTCTTCATTCTTCTAGAGAATGGCTACTCAGAACTAGGCTGAGTCTACCAGTCCCAGACTGGTTTACATCGTGGTCC
Organism: Pseudotsuga menziesii; assembly: GCA_001517045.1. Taxonomy (NCBI): domain Eukaryota; kingdom Viridiplantae; phylum Streptophyta; class Pinopsida; order Pinales; family Pinaceae; genus Pseudotsuga; species Pseudotsuga menziesii. Next base: position 638,366 of record LPNX010750625.1, read on the forward strand.
CGGACTAGATGTCTACTCAACACTAGGTTGAGTCTACCCAGGGCAGATCTGGGTCTATATCATGGTCCCAGACCAAATATCTACCATTCAACAGAATGGTCACTCAACACTGGGTTGAGTCTTCATCGTGGTCTCGGACCAGGTGGTCCCATTCTCCGAAGAGAAGGGCTCTTGATGCTGCTCAGAAAAATCAACAGTAAAGTCTCATGATGGCAACCTGAAGGGTCTTTAAAATACAAATGCCACAACTTTTGAAATAAGGCCTCTCTTGGAATTGAGTTGAATGTCTTTTGAAAGTCTACAAAACACGAAATACATTTAAAGACATAAAGGGAAGTAGTACGAGAGGACAAGGATGATCAATATCAAGGGGGAGAATTGCTTGTTTAGGGAAAAGGGTGCACGAGAAGGTGTTAGGTGGATGGTCGAGGGTTGATTTGCCAAGCGAGAATAGGTGTCTCTTATATGTTGTAAGGGTAGAAAACTATCGTTTGAAACAATTATGGAGACCCACTGTGATTGGGTTGATGTCTTGAAGACAAAGGGCATCCTTGAATTTGTCATGAATTGATATCTATAGAGACTTGATATCGGCAATGAAATATCCCAAGAGGGTAACATTGCCCATTGTGGAGTAATAGGGAATAACTAGGTACATGTCGAGAAAGGAATTACCATTGGACTTAGTGTGGAGAGCATAAATCAAGGAAGTTGGAGGGAAGTAGCAAATTGCAATGAAAATATACTAACAGATGGGGGCACTTTCTTGAACTTGAATCCACATGAATCATATGTGAGACATATGACACCTCTAGATCCTCTAAGATTGATGGATTGATGGGTTCCTTATATGTTGGTAGAAGTCCATTGATAACTATAGTAGGGAGATGGTGCATTGAGTTCCCATAGCTCAAGGAGAAACTGGGAGGTCTTGGGACCCAAGCATAGCCTAGAACATGCCTGGAGAAGACCCTATCAAGCCATTGTAGCATCAATAGGGCATTGAGATAGAGGACAACCTAATCTGCTTCGATGAGCATTGTTTTAATGGTCCAATGTGGAACCAACCAGGTGAGGGGGTTAGTTTTGAATTATGCTACAAAGGTCATGAATGATTTCCCATTTCCACTCCTTCCTAGTTGCCATGACTTATTTTTTAGCTTGCTTGAACATGTCATATTGAGATCTTGTAAGATCAATATCTAGAAAAATCTTGTGATAGGGAGGAAAGAGGCTTCTTCCCAAAGGGCATGAAGCCTATCTCTTAGGGACCAAAAACGATAGGAAAAGCGTTGAGTTGGTGACAGCCCAAGCTCACTTGAGGCTAATGTTGTTCAAGTCAAGTGTATCATGAAAGAAGGTAAGGTTTACTTGTGGATGATCCAAATAGAAGGAAGGAGGAAGTCCTTCCACTCTTATGTTCAACACCTTGGCCTTCCTATGACATTCCTTTATGATTTTGGCTTGAACTACCTCTTTGAGCTTGGTAATGGGCGAGCCTTTTTCTTTCCCTTAACAACCTAAACCCAAGAATTAAAGGTTTGTTGTTGAATTTTTTTTTTTCTGGTTTGAAAAGTACTTGCTGGTTTTTCATTTCTTCTTGCATGTTTTTAAGATCCAGAATTTTGATTGTAGGAAGGTGATGTCATCGAGAGGAAGTTGGAGAGAGGTCTTCCCAAGTTTTTCATTTCCACAACTAGTTGTTTTAGGTTGTAATTTTTGAATTCCATCTCAACTATCATGTCTATGATGTTTGCAATTGTGGATTGCAATTTGCTGTTTTAGACTCAACCCTCTCCAGTCTTTGTCAAGATTGCATGAATATGAGCTCCTCAAATAGAGACATCTATTAAAGATGGTGGGTTATCTTCTAGGGATGCAATTCCTCTTTGAAAAACTGTTTCCTCTTATTTGAGTTGTTGTCTTTGTAGGGGAAAGCCACCTTAAAAAACCACCAATAGGAGGGAGGCCACTTGTGATTGTTAAACAATTGCTTGTTGTTGTTTTGAGCTAAAATTCGAGATGAGGAGAGGGGTTGGGATAGGGATAACTGAGGGGTAGAGAGGGCTAAATTTAGTGTAGGGTCAGGGGGTGGGGAGTTAATTGGAGCCAATTAGGGTTTCAGGGGTCTGCGAGAGTCACACATGAGATAGGGATGGTGTTATGAACCGATATCCTTAAGATAACATAAAATAACAAGAGTACACACCATGCATAGAAATATAATTGTGGAGCACAACTCTAATATAGATAAGAAAGATAAATAACGTAGTAACTCTTTAAAGAATAGGAGATCCTTCTCCAATTACCCCAAGACATTCACATAATCATTTCATGTGTCCCTCAACAATGATTACATTACTTTTATATATGCATATCTACCTATTGCACATCAGGCCCCTTCTTTAGGTCGACCCTATTACATATGCATTTAGCCTCATATATGCTCCCCTTGGATCATATTATATACCAGTGTTACAAATATCGGCGATATATCGCGCTACAATCTCCTCAACGATATTATCGCCAAACATCGGCGATTTTTTCTTAGAAAAATCGCGATTTAACGCGATGTGTTTGGCAAAAATCGTCGCTCGCTTTTCCGACCCGGATAAAAGGTTAAAATACGGTTTTTTTTTTGTTTTATTTCATTGCAGCCGCCAGCGAGGGTTTCGTTTGCATTTGAAGTTGCCGACAGGAGAGCAGCCGCCAGCGAGGGTTTCGTTTGCCATTCCGCGCAGAGGTGAGTACTGTAATGTATTGTTTTTAACCTGTGGGTGCAATGTTGAATGGAGTCTCGACTGAATACGCCGGTGGACTTGGAATTTGCATTGCAGTGGAGCCAATTTGGGGCGATTTGGGGAGAGTCGAGACTGTCGCGAGTCGCGACTCCCGACTGTGGGTAGAGTCGTAGACCGGCAGTGGAGTTGGAGTCGGACTGTGGTATATTATATATTATATATAATGTATTATATATTATATAATATATAATACATAATGTATTATATATAATATATAATATATAATATATATCATATATTATATATATTATATATAATATATAATATATAATATATTATAATATAATATATAATACATAATGTATTATATATAATATATAATATATAATATATATCATATATTATATATATTATATATAATATATAATTTATATTACCTTTTAATTATTCAAACTTCAAAGTTCAACCATAGGCCAAACCTTCCACAAAATTTGCGGGAGACTGAGATAACTTGTGGCCCGTGGGTTGGCAGATAAATTTCAGATCTATGTCTCTAGTTCCATAGACAGGCGCTATTGTTACTGGACTTTCACACTTGATCTCCTCCACCACAGTTTTGTGGAGTTGTCGATTAAGTTGTCTAATTTTTTAAATATGACTTGTGATTCATGAGTCGGGGACTCAAGATCCGAGACACGATTCATTTTTTATGTGTGATGTATCACTAGACCTCTTATACGTCTTATATATTGGTTTTATTTCCATATTCATGTAGCAATGTGTTTATTTGATGTTCTTGTTGCTTTAGATGTTTAGAAAATTGAAAAAAAATGAATATTTTTGTATTTTTTTACATTGCCGATATATTGCCGATGTTTGCCGACATTTTCGCCGATAAATCCGATAATATCTTTTTGGACCCTCGGCGATATATTCGCCGACACGATATTTGTAACATTGTTATATACACTTAACCCATATATGACCCCCCCCTTGGGTCATATCATAGTACTGTTTTTTGAAAAGCTTTGTCCTCAAAGTTTTGCGATTAATGGCTTTATATGTGATGAAGCCAAGTAATAGGATTTCCTTATCTTCCTGTTTTCTTGTTGCTTTCTTGTTGCCATTGATGATGATCCATCCATCCAAATTTGATTCTTTTTGGTATCAATCCTTGATAGTTGGTTTTTGCATAATTTTGATTCCATGTGTCGTGATTGTGAGTTCTCCAATTTATTGTAGCTTTTGGTTTGATAATATTTTGTTGAATATTAGTTTTATGATGCTCTGTTCCATGAATATTGTTGAGTATTCGATCTTCTTCTTTGATAGTGTTGCGATATATCTTCTTGCCTTTCTTGGTAATGAGGATGTCGATATGGTATGGTTTCTCTTCCTTTTGCACACCCATGTCATCAGTGTTCTTTTCAGAGATAATTGTGTCCTCTATCCTTTGTGCTTGGTCTTTGATCACTCTTGCCTTTGAGATAATACCTTCATACTTGACATGTACATTTTCAAGCTGGAGCTTAACTTCTTTAAGCATTTTATGTTGTCCTTCTAGAAACTTGTCTTCCTTCTCCTTTTGAAGCTGCAATGTGATGCCATTCATCAATGTTTTGCGTCCTTCTTCAATTCCGGATTGCATTTCTTCTTTTATGTCGTCTGTATATAGAGCTTCTTCAACCTTCTTGCAAATTTCCAAATCAAGTCTTTTGGTAGTCTCTTCATCCAAGATCCCTGTTTTTTCTTGATTTTGACTGTGCTTCTTTTCTTCTTTCAATCTCTTGACCTCATCCAGTAATTTTTTTTATGATTTCTTAATCTACATATATCTTCATTCTTCTTTTTGAGTTCTTCCCTTGACTCATCATTTTCCCATTTTCCTTTTTTGTTCTTTTCCTTTTTAAATTTATGAACTTCTTTACTAAGTGATCCATTAAGGGAATGTATCTTAGGCAAATTCTTACCTTTCTTCTTGAGTTTCTCTTTTGCTTCTTTCAATTAATCTCTTCCATGTTTGAGTCCTTGATCCATCTTTTTGAGAAGATTTCTTTGAATTCTTCCCATCTAATATAATATTTTCATCAATACTCATCCACCACTCCTTGTTATCACCATAAAAGTGAAAACTTGCCCCATAAGGAGTATTATAATATTCCTTTAACCTCTTTCAACCATTCCATAGGATTTATTTCACCCTTGTCCTTATTTCCATTAAACCTAGGTATTGCCATTGTTCTCGACTGAGGTCCAAACAAAATCCTCAAATTCCAACCTCAATATGTTGAAAATAGTATCAAAATTTGATTATATGAATTTTTCAACATATTATCCTTTGTTTTCTATTTCCAATGGCTTTTGCATCATCTAAATCAGACCTTCCAATCAAAAGTTATGCAAATTTCCAAATAACATACCTTTTAAAACCCTAATTTGGAGATTGTCTTTTTGGATGACCTTCCAACTAAGGTAACTCTGTAATTTCGGCTCCTCTGAGTTTGAAATTGCATCTTGTAGCGGCCTTATATTTCTTCTTTGCAATGCCACAGGGTTGACTCAATTTTGATGTGCCAAGAAAAAGTTATGGTACTTTCCCTAAAACTTATTATTTTTTTCCTATTTAGGAGAGGGATGGTGTACGACTTGCCATGTGTCCAATTTTGAAATTGCTACCACATATATTAAGGTTTGTCTTCGTTTTGATGCAACATGTCTCGCCCAATTTGGATCTCAAAAGTTCTAGATATAACAGCTCTACCCAAGACCCCTATTTGAGATTAGTTTTTGGACTAGTCAAGAACCCTAACTTCCGTTGGGTATCACGTCGAACCTATAATGAATCAAGACTAGAAATTGGTACCAAAAATACTAGTGTCCATCTTCTTTCTAATGCAACAAGTCTCACTCAATTTGCATATTTCCAGCTTTGGATATAACAATTTTATCTAGGAAATTTGTTTGAGACTAGTATTTGGACTAGTCAGAATCCCTGACATCCACAGGGTATAACTCTGAACCTGTAATGGATCAAGACTTGAAAATCATACCATTAATAGTTCTCTATGTCCTTTGCTTCTGCTCCAAGTTTTGTTCTTTGAAACGTCCCATAAAAAAAGTTTCAGTGAAAATGCCAAGACTCGTTTGGAAGCACCCAAGCTCGAACACCAATGTTATGAACCAATATCCTTAAGATAACATAAAATAACAAGAGTACACCATGTACATAAATGTAACCATGGAGCACAACTTCAATATAGATAAGAAATATAAGTTACACAATAATTCCTTAAAGAATAGGAGATCCTTCCCCAATTACACCAAGACATTCATATAATCATTTCACATGTCCCTCAACAATGACTGCATTAACTTTATATATACATATCCACTCATTGCACATGAGGCCCCTTTATAAGGTCGACCCTGTTACATATGAATTTAGCCTCATATATGCCCCCCTCTGGTCATATTATATACATTTAACCCTATATATGACCCTTTTTGGGTCATATCAGATGGTGGTCAAGCGAAGCGAAAGAATTGGGGAAGGGCTTGGGTAGAAGGTGGAAGTCTTAGAGGGCATGTGCAGGGTTGGGTAGAGGATGAGGGGAGAGGTTGTGGGGGATTATGGGGAAGTTGAGATGGGTGAAGGTGGTGGAGATAGGTTAGTATTGGAGGACCTGGTCCTCATCCCTATGGATGAGGGTGAGCTAGGAAGGATGGGACAACAAATGCCAAGTTTGGATGATAGACGAGGGAACAACTAGTTGGAATGGAACCACAACTGGCTAGGATGAGGAGTTGGATTGAGAAAGTAGGGTTAAGACAATGGGGAGTTGGAGATGAGAACTTGGTTGGTTGGGATGGAAGGTAGCGTTGATGGGTTGAGAATCGAGATGGAAGTTGGTGCTCATGGGTAGCTGGGCTAGGTTGTGAGCTAGGGCTAATGGGCAGAATCAGGTTGGGATAGGAGCTGGGGTTGATGGGTAGGAGTTGGGTTGGGACGGGCGCTGGGGTTGATGGGCAAATGTCAGGTTGAGACGGGGGCTAGGGCTATTGGGCAAGGTTTGAGATCGGATAAGAGTGGGGGTTGTGGAGAAATATGTGATGAGTAAGTTCTTTGTTTGAAAATTGAAGCTTCCCACCTCAAATCCTCATTGTTGCCACTTGAATCTACAACCTTGATGGAAAATATTAATCTCTAAGCTTCTAAACTCCGAAATGGCATTTTAGATTGCTCCAAGGCTAAACACATGGATGCTCTTCTAATTTTGTGCTTTGAACAATAGGGGCAATGCAATATAAAGAAAAGAACCCCTAAAAGTGGGTTAGTAATGGATTGGGTTAATAATGGGTTAAGCTGTCAGTGTGGTTACATTAGGGATTGTTTTTTCTGAAGAATTGGTGGCCACAAGGGGATGTCAAGATGTGAGATCTCCCTGAAACCATCAAGTGGCATCTAGATGTCCTTAATTACATAGGGGATGTTCCCCAAACATCCTCGTTTTGAAGGAAATATCTTGGGGATGGATTGATGTTCTCTAGGTCCCTAAGTATGCCCTTTAAAAAATGGGGTGCCCCCTATCATGCCCACGTTCCCTATGTTGGAAACCTAATTCTATGGGATTATGGTTCCACTTGTAAATATTGTCAGTTTAACAAGATGGAGAGTCTCTGTGAGAATCCAAAGAGCTTGTTGGAAGATGAAGTCCAATAGTCACATTAGTTGTATATAAATAAAGGATTCTGCATCAAAAAAATTCAATCCAAGAGTTATTTCTGACAGTGGTATCGAAGCTCCATAAACATGCCTGCCAGTCTGCCTGCCATTATCTGCTATTCTCTGAATCTTAATTATTTCTTCTGCTATTCAGACCTCCGTAGTCAGTCTTGAGGGCATTTTTTCTTGAGGTGAAGACTGCTAATCCTGATTCTGGCTGTATCTCCCCTGTTTTGTTGACTGTATGCTGCAACTGCAATTTCAGTGATATTTTCTGTATGTATGGTGCAGTCGCGTTTCAACTATTTAGACCTGCGAAATGAGGGTTTTGTTGAGAGTGTGAAACACATTTGAAAACCCTAGACACTGAATTCTCTCTTTAATCATTATTCATCTCATCGTTAGACACTGTGAATGCATTCTCCATTCGATGTGCCACTCCCTTGCTTCCTGCGAACTCTGTGGAGATTCTAAGCTATCGCGGCTTGAAGACTTTCGCATGAAGTGGTGACTATTGCATGAACTTTCTTCACTGTGAACCCTAGCCTGAGAAGAGACCATCGTGGTAGCATTGGTGAAATCCGTTAATCAACAATGTTGTGATACCAAAGCCCGTGGTGAAGCTTGTAGTGAAGCTCGCGGTGAAGAGCGTTGTTGAAGCCTGTGGTGAAACTCGTGGTGAAGCGTTGTTGAAGGAACTGCTATCTGTCGCATGAAGACTCCAAGTATTCCTGCGTTTTTTTGAGAGCTGTGCGTCTCCCTCATCAAAACTTGCATGAGGGCTGGTATCTGCATGAAATTGGTTATTGTTTTTACAAACAATGACTCTATCTCTCCCCTGGTGTGAGTTAGATTGTTTGCATTTTTGTGGAGCGCGTTCTAATTTTTTTGATGTATATTAATGATTGTCCAATGTAAATACTAAATATATCAGTTTATTTTCTAAGTCGCACCAAGTAGGAATTGTAAAATGTGAAAATAATGGGAAAACATTAAAAAAAAATTCATAGGGGCATGGTTGGGGAGGGAAAGTTTCGCCCAGGAGTCCCCAAGTCCCCGGGACGTAGGAAACGCGTCCCCATGGAACACTGCTTGAAAGTGCCCATCCGGATGAAGTTGGAAAGACGGGAGCAAGGAGTTGAACCAGACAAGAAGATGGAGGAGATGTAGATAACTTAGGTGATGACATGGATGTTTCATTTGATTGTGAATTGAATTTATCTGCGAACTTTGAACCGACTTCCTTTAAAGAGGCTGCTACTTGTGATGATTGTAAAGAAGCCATGCAGAATGAGTATGATGCACTCATGAAGAATGGAACCTAGAACCAGGTTGATCCTCCAGTTGGAACCAAACCAATTGGCTGCAAGTGGGTACAAGAACAAATACATATCAGATGGCTATGCACAGAAGGCAGGATTTGACTATGAAGAGACGTTCTCCCCCACAACAAATTGGGCTACTATCCGTACCTTATTGTCTTTGGTTGCACAAAATGGGTGGAAAGTCCACCAAATGGATGTAAAAACAACTTTCTTGAATGGAGACTTAAGGAATATGTCTTCATGTCTCAGCCATAAGGCTTTGTTGTAAAGGGACAAGAACAAAAGGTATGCAAACATGTCAAGTCCTTGTATGGCATGAGACAAGCACCTCAAGCATGGTATGAAAAGCTAACCAAGCATCTTTTGAAGTTAAATTTCAAACATTATAATCTTGATGATGCAACCCTGTTTGTAAAGAAAGTTGGAAGATTTATTGTGTTTCTTGTGGTGTATGTAGATGAACTTTTGATGACAGGGAACATTGAAAGTTATATTGCATCCATAAAGAAAGATTTGAAGAAGGGCTTTGAAATGATAAATCTAGGGAATTGAAGTGACTCAATATCTTAAGTACATATTCATCTCCCAGAAGAAGTATGTTGGAGAATTATTGAAGAGATTTTGCATGACAGAATGCGACCCTCTCTCAACTCCAATGGAACAAAAACTAAAGCTCACATCGATTGAAGGAAAAGAATTCGAGGATGCGACTAAGTACCGAAAGCTTGTAGGAAGCCTTGTCTACCTTACCGTCATTAGACCAAATATTGCATATGTTGTTGGCATCCTTTCAAGATTCATACACAAACCTTGTGAAGGACACTGATCTGTTGCTAAAAGAGTTCTAATATACTTAAAGGGGACTCAAGTACTCTAAGTTGGATGACTTTAAACTTATTGGGTACTTTGATTCAGACTTTGATGATAACAAAGAGACAAGACTATCTACTTCTAGATACACAATGAGTCTTGGATTAGCCGCTATCTCCTGGAGATCACGCAAGCACTCTGTTCTGGTAGATTCAACAACAGAAGCAGAATATGTGGCTATTGTGGAAGCAACGGAAGAGATTGTGTGGCTTAGGAATATACTTGAAGATTTGCAGTAGAAACAAGAGAACTTCACTCCCTTATTGATTGACAACACTTATGCGATCAAGTTGGCCAAGAATCCTAGATTTCATTATCAAACCAAGCGTATCAACACAAAGTACCATTTGATTCAACATCATGTAGAGGCCAAGATAGTCCATCTAAGACATTTTTCGATGAATGAGCAAATTGCAGACATCTTCACCAAAGCGCTTGGAGAAGAAAAGTTTGAAAAGTTTAGAACCATGTTTGGACTTACAAACACCCCTTTGGATTAAGAGGGGGAATGTTGGGAACCTAATCCTATGGGATTATGTTTCCACTTCTAAATATTGTTGGTTTAAGAAGATGGAGAGTCTCCTTGAGAATCCAAAGAGTCGGTTGGAAGATGAAGTCCAACAGTCACATTAGTTGTATAAATAAAGGATTTTGAATCAATAAAATTCAATTCAGGAGTTATTTTTGAGACCTTGAAATATGCCATGAATGTGCCCCCATCAGGAGACGTGACTTTAGTGCATCATTGATACAAGGTAATTGTTATGTGGTTTGTATTTCCCACTAAAGAGGGGTGGCTTTACAAGCTGTATCTTATAGTGATTCCATAATCCCTTTTGTACACACTTGCTAAAGGAAGCAAGCATACCATATTATCCTCTATTATGACTCAACTTTCAAGCAGAGTGTGGTAAGTACCAAGAGACCATTGTTTGTATCTATTAGCATTGCAAATAGAAACCACATATCGCTCTAGTCCCGTTGACCTATTTCTTGGTCATTAATAAATTATTTTATCTTTATCTTAATAAAAAATGATACATTTAATACTCACCCACCTTTTAATTCTCATAAAGTCGCTTTTTAAATTTTTAATAACTCAAACTCATATTTTAAAGTCACTTTATAAACATAAAGTCATTCTCACTTTAAAAATACTAGGGACCACAACTTTTTAAGTGTCCATGTCCACCCCAAGGCATCACAAGGTGGACAAACACTTCCTTGTTAATTTCAACAATTGGAAAGGTCTCGGAGTGTAGAATCACGTTAGGGGCATTGCGAAAGCGATGAACTTTTGATCCCCAAAAAATCGTTTAGACCCTCAAACAAACGTCCAAAGGTTTCAGATCCCAAATTTGCAAAACCAGACTTGCCCTTAAAATGGACCCTACAAGCCAATTCATCCAATCCTTTGACCTTGAAAGCTACACGTAGGTGACAAATTATATATTAATCCATTTTGGATCAGTTAGGGTGCATTGCATGAGAGGTTTCTATTCGAGGAAGAGAGCACAAATCTTGAGGAGGAGCATGCATGTTGCAGTTCATCCTCTAGCTGGGGCACTCTATTCTGGGCACTTCACTGGGTCACATTAGTTGAGTTGATTTGGGTTAGTGTTTGACCTTGTAGATGGGGCACCCTTGTGCATGAGTCTAGATATATTATAACCCTATGTCTTGCTAATCTATAAAGAAGATCTAGGGTAATCATTGTATTGGTTAGTGGGTTGATATTTTGCACTATTGTATTTCTTTTGTTTAGGTTAGTTCAGATCATGTGTATTTGTTGTTTGTATTTCCAGTAGTTTGTGTTTGTAGATTAAGGCACTCAATTGTGTTGCTATTTCGATTGAAGTTTAAATTTCAAGCATTTTTTTCCAAGGAAAACCTCATGAAAAACCCTCTGAGTACTTCTCTATAATCCATGGATGGTAAATGGGTTAAATTGTCAGCCCTATTACAGGGCCTAACCTTGAGGAGATTAAGAGAGTTGAACATATGACCTCCCCAACATCAGGGGAGAGATGTTACCTGTGGCTCATGTCTGCTTGAGCTAATCCTCAGGGATGTTTAAGTTTCAAGCTACCTAGGTGTGTGAAAATTAACATGGTATCAAAACATGTTCATTGAAATCTTCTAGGACTTTGTGTATGGAGAAATTAGTGTAGTATGAGAGAGAGAGCTGTTGGAGGGCTTCAATAGGAATGATGCCCAAGTGTCTTCAATTAATGAAGAGATCCAAAGGTTGTAGGGAGTGATGCCCTAAGTTCTCTAGTGATTGGAATGTTGTTATGTGCCTGGGAGAGGTGATTCGCTCTTGTAATAGGTTGCTCCTTGTCTCAGAGAGTGTGTTAGGTTAGGAGGCATTGCCAACTTTACACTGTGTTGCAGGGATACCTGTCCCCAGGGCTAGGTTCGTGTCCCCATCTTGGCTGCCGTCCCCAAGTCTCGAAAATTGGGTCGTGTACTTCATAGATGTCCCCTAAAGTCCCCGCCGAAGTCCCCAAGTATCGGGTACCTTTGGCCCAAAAACAAGAAAGTTTGCTCATTTTGGGGACTCCGTCCACCGATTTTGGGGACTTCGGGGGAACTCCGGTATGTGATTTTTTTTTTTTAATTATAAAAGAATTACCTTTACAAAGAGGGACGGGGTAGGCGTGGGTCCCCCTACCCTCTTAAGACCCCGCGGGCCTATCCACTTCTTCCAACATAGAGTTGAGTCTTAACTTTTGTTGGCACTCGCAAGAGGAAAGCTTGTTGCGCAAAGGAGAGGATACAGGCAGAGGAGAGGCAAGACAAGCTTAGGTGTCCTAGACTTAAAAAGTTTGTGCATTTAAGTTAATGACATGGCACTATCTAGCTCGGAGGGGCTGGTATCTATTCTTAGACCGTTTCTTCTAGAAGATTGTCTTATTCCTTTATGACTCTGGATATTGTCATTGGATTTTTCTTTGCATAATTTGTGTTTATTGCTGATCATTTGTGAAAGTTGTTCCAATGGTGTTGCACAGACTGTATTCTTTGTCCTTCATGAATGATAGAAACCTACTTTGTTGATGTTTGTGCAGAGGTTTCTATGCATGTGCATATTTCTAATTTTGAAAAACCAAAAGCTCCATCAACAATTGTCATGTTTATACTTAAGGTTCATATATAATTCCCACTTTATATCAATGATTTATGAACTTTGAAGCAATGTGCATGTTAATTGTACTTGTTACTTATTCAAATTGAATACTAGTGAAAAACAAATTGATATATATATACAGTACCGCTGACATACCCAAGTCCCCTGTTTCAAAAAGTGGCGTCCCTGCCCCCCTCCCTGTACCCAAGTTTCCTGGCAACTTAGACTTTACACCTTGGAAGTGTACATTGCAGTTTAGGATGAGGTTCACTCGTGGGATTTTGTTGAGGTTGACCCCTATAACTCCCATTGATCCCAAGGATTTGTCTGAGCATAACAAGAAGGCAATCAAGGCAAAGCAAATCTTCTAGATTGGATGAAGGACCATTTGATCCTTCACATCACAAAGAAATATTCATCCAAGAGAGATGTTTGATGCCTTAATCACTTTGTATTAGAGTGAGAATATTAATTGGAAGATGCTATTGAAGAACAAGCTCATTGACTCTCGCATGAGTGACTAAGATACAATGGCTAGCTATTTGATGAAGATCATTGGGTCGAGAGATTAGTTTGGTGCTTTCATGATGAAGGTGGAGGATGAGGAGATGGAACCTATAGCACTAAATGGGTGCCACTTATTTTGGGATGTTGTGTTTGTTCAAGGTGTTTGTGCTTAGTAGAAGCTTTTGATCTTTTGGAAGCTTTGGGATGATTCAATCCTCTTGTGCTTAGTAGAAGCTTTTGACTTTTTGGAAGCTTTGGAGATACCATTGCCACTCCAAGAGGAACGAACCGGTGCCAATATTTTCTCCACAAACAATTTCTCCTTCCATAAAAGCCTGGTGTACACCTTTTCAAAGTTTGGTCCCATGTAACCCCTAGGGGCCTCATTCATTGCCCCTAGCGTGTCTTGCCAATATGGAGACCACACTACATTGTAGGACAATCCACATGCATATATAGCTCTTGCAACTTTGTTGTTTGTCTCATCCGTCCCTCCAATGTCATGCATTTTGGTCAAGGGTTTAATGTTTTGTCTCTCGTGGGCTTCTTCAACAATCAAGGGAACATTCATTTCCCCTTTCTGAGAGAGACGACTATCTTAAAATCCACCTTTTTGCCTTGGCCATATCTGCGGCATCTTGCTCTGCTTGAAATGTCTCCACATCCTTTCGGGTTATTTTTTTGCAATGGTGAACTCCATGATCACCTTCCAGCCAAAGAAAATGGGCCTTAACCCTCGTGTATGACCCTATAAAATTAATTTGCACCTGTTGCAGTTCCACAAGTAGTTGCCGCCACCTTTGTTTTTTTTCTTTTGGGCCAATCTTGGTCACATACTTCCACAGGGGACAGTCAACAGGGTATGCTGGTAATGTTTGTTGCTGCACATTCTGATTTTGTTGAGTTCCAGTTCCTCTCCCTCGGAGCAGTATAAGCGCTAACCAAAATGCCCCCAACCTACCGGAATCCGGCAGACCAATTCGTTGTGCTGAAATCCTAATTTTGGTAGTTTAATTCTTAATTTTGATGATTTGGGTAATTTTAAAATTGGGGATTTAGTCTAGTACAGATGTAATAATTGCTGAAATTATGAAATTGGAAAAATAGCAATTTGGAGGAAAAATTTTAACTGGTTTTTATCACATATTCACCAAAATTACTGGAAAAGCGGGGCGTTTTAGTTGTCTTTTATCCTACTTGCTCTCCCTCTCCTGGAATGAACTGGTTGACGTGAGGCCATTGCTAGTTTGGTCAATGACTCCCTTGGTGTTTACTGTTTCAGTGTTGTAAAGCTGTCACTGACTCACTGCACAGTGTCATTGATACTGGATTAATAACTGTAGTCTATTATAAACTTATAAATTTATTTGCAAATTTTTTAGCATACACAGGGTCATTTCAATTTTTTTTTTCCAGCATACACAACAGTTTGTTTTGCTGTGTATGCTAACAAGCACACGGCTAAAAAGAAATTGCTATGTGCTTGTTAGCATACACAACAATTTTTTTTTGCTGTGTATGCTAACAAGCACACAATAATTTTTTTGATGCGTGTGCTTGTTAGCAGACAACAAAAAATTTGTTGTGTATGCTAACCAGCACAATGAATTTTTTTGCTGTGTGTGCCTGTTAGCATACACAACAAAACAATTTGCTATGTATCATTGTATACATGACAAATTTTTTGCTGTGTATGCTTGTTAGCATACACAACACTGAGCACAGCAACATATACATAATTCCATGGCTCATAAACATAAACCAGTGAACTGAAATTAAAAGACGAAATCACTAGTGACCCACTGACCAACATAACAAACAATCAATAATCAATATAAATTATAATACATTGTTGGCATTGGTTCATCATTCAACTGGTTCACGGTTCAACCGTTCAAGGCTACAAAGTTCAAGCTACTTTCTCGTGATTTGCGAGTGACCTGTCATCCCGTTGCTTGGGATCCTCCTTCGAAGGAAGAATCCTTCTCTTGTCGCCCAGCTGGCTCGATGCTGTAGCTCTGTCGCATCTCCTCTCTGTTGCAACTCCCTTAATGCGAGCCTCTCGGTCTCTGCTAAATTCGGTCTCTGTCTGCCAAACAAGCTCTTGTTTCTCTCCAGATGAAATGAAGAATGAAAAAGCAACGTTTTGTGGTTTAGGAGGGCGGTGGGGCTAGGTAAGTATTCCTGTGTTTCGCATTTTTATTATTTTCTGGGAGTTTTTTAATGGGTTCAAGGGAGTTGGTTCCCATTGGAGAAATTGTATCTCAAAATTCAGGATATGGTTCCTACAATGAGAACCAATTCCTTCCAAATCCAAATCCGAACCCAAAAACAAAATCCGAATCCAAGGTGTGAAGAAATGAATCCAAAATCGGATCTGTATCCAGTCCAAAAAGAAACCAAATCTTCCAGTTTCAGATACGGATCGCTGATTCAATGGTTTCGAGTAGAATCAGATACTGATTTGGACCCTTCCTAGCCGAATTCGGTAACACAGAGTAAGCTTGTTCCAGAGTTAATTCTGTGAAGAATAAGCTTGAATCTGTTGGCTATGATTTTGGTTATGATTTTATAGGGTTGTTTAGAAAAGGAAAATACGCCTGTAGTTGAGGAATGGATTTGAACTTTTTCTGGAATCAATGCCAGGAAGGTAGCATACATGGCCTGGAGAATTTCAGATTTGTCGAGAGTCCAGACTGTCTGGAGTCTGGACTCTTCTGCTGCCAACAAATCTTTTTTACTGTGTTTCGGAATGATTGGAAGAATTCTACAGGAAAACTGTCTGGGCCTGTGGTTTTGTCCCTCTTCATAGCTCCCCTATAGTGATAGGTTTAAGAAGCTTCTAATTTACCTTCTTAGTTGTCATGTGCTATTTAAATATTTTCTTCCCTTCCCCTCTGGAGGCTATAGTATTCTTGTTAGTTGAAGAGGTTTTTCAGTCAGAGTTTTCTGGACCTTAGGGTCAGGCTGTAAACATTACTAAATTGCTTCCTCTCTGGAAAGTTTGGGTAAAAGGTAGAGTGTTCACCTAATGAAAATAATACTTTTCTCCTATGGATTAATGACAAGATGGAGATAAGAGTGCGAATCATTCACTGGGTCATAGACTTGGCCAAGGTTTAATAGAAGATATATATAACTAAGGGAATTGTCAAAACACTTTACCTAGAATTTTTAGAAATTCAAAACTTGAAATGATTTTGGCTGTAACTGCTTTTCTCTGTACGATTTTGCAAGTTTTCAGCCTCCGGTTATAAGTAAAAATTTGTCTCAGTTTATTTGCAAACCCAGAAATTTAATGACTGGAAAAAAATAGAAATTTTTCAGACTTAAAACACTGCTGTAACTTCAATCTTTTACTGACAGAAAATAAATAATATGCACGCCATTCAACACACAGTACTTAGAAATTCTTGGCCAATGGCCCTGGAAAAACCCACAAGGGGAAAACCAGTCAGAGAGAGAGAGAGTTTTTATTATTTCAGTAAAATGAACAGCAGGTACAGCAGAAGTACAACTTATCTCTGCTGCATTAAATGCACCCAGACATTTTCTTGATTTCTGTGCGAATCTGCCTCCTCGAAATTCGTGCCAAACAGAACCTTGAAAACTGTGCAAAACAGTCCTCGTTTTCTGTGCCCAGCAACCTCGAAATTCGTGCAGCAAACTGTCTCGTTGTCTGTGCAGAAAAGTACAGTCAGTATGGACCGTACAGACCTCGGGAAATGTGCCGTACGGCCTCAAAAACTGTGCAGAGTATGGCAGCAATAAATGTGCCAACCTCAGTAAATGTGCCCTGCTCTTTCTTGTTTTCTGTGCTCACAAATCTGTACTGTACAGCTGCCTTGGGATATTTGTGCCTCCTCTCTCGATATTCGTGCCTCCTCTCTCTTCAGCTCTCTCTCATCTCAAGAATAAAGGAATGAAGCCTTTCCCTTGCTTTTTGATTGAACCCTAGGGTTCATCTAATCTAACGGTGGAGAATAGATTAGATCAATGGATGAAATTAATTGCTCGTATTTAATTCTCAAAATATTAATTTCACTCACCCACTTAAATTTATCAAAAAGTGACTTTACACTCTAAAGTCAAATTAAATGCCCACTTAAGTCATTTAATGCAAGGGTCACTTTATTTCCCCTCTCTAAGAGACTAAGGCTAAAGTCACCTAGGGGAACACTTTCCTAGGTACAAAATTAACACTCCCTCTTACCGAAGAAGGTGTTCTGCACCACTCCCAACTTGTCCCTGAAGAAGACAAACTTGCCCCTCCCCAAAGATTTCATCAGAATGTCTGCTACCTGCTCATCAGTGGAAATGTACTGTAAAGATACTGCACCTCCCTGAACATAAACTCGGATGAAATGATATCTGATCTCAATGTGCTTTGACCGGTCATGAAATACTGGATTCTCAGAGAGTTGGATGCAACTCTGATTGTCACAATAGATCACCGTAGGCCTCAGCTCCTGAACAAATAAATTAACCAGCAAATTGCGAAGTCACAAAGCCTCGCAGCTGGCCTGACTGGATGCCATATACTTAGCCTCTGCAGAACTCAATGCAACAGACTTTTGCTTTTGACTGAACCACGACACTGTTGTCGAGCCCAAGCTGAAACAACACCCGGAAGTGCTCTTTTGGTCTGCCACACTGCCTACCCAATCTGAATCTGTGAAACCAACCAACTTGATCCCATCTGACCTCTTGTAGTCCAGACCAAAATCCATTATCCCTGCTAGATAACGCAACACATGTTTTGCAGCTACCCAATGCACACTCCTAGGCTCAACCATGAACTGACTAAGAGTGTTCACTGCAAAACACAAATCTGGTCGAGTGTTGACCGGATACATCAATGACCCAATGAGCTGACGGTATAAAGTAGGATCCACCAACTCTCCCTCAAAAGCATGAAGCTTCTTCCAGTTGGTGATCATAGGTGTCGACATAGGCTTGCAATCCTCCATCCTAAATCTCCTCAGAATATCAACCGCATACTTTCCTTGCCCCAGGAAAATATGTCTAGGGTCTTGCCAAACCTCCAATCCCAGAAAATAATGCATCAACCCAATATCTGTCATCTCGTACTCTTATGCAAGATCCTTCTTTGCAAGCTGCAATGGGTCTCTCTCCCCCTGTGATAAACAAGTCATCAACATATAGCAGAAGAATAAGCGGATCATCTACAACCATGATGAAGTAGAGATTTAGATCTGCTTCACTCTTCTGAAACACCATACTTAGCAAGTAAGAATCGATTTTGGAGTACCAAGCTCTAGGAGTTTGCTTCAGTCCGTATAAGGCTTTCTTCAACCTGCAAACATGAGACTCTCTCTCATGAATCTCAAATCCCTGAGGCTGCTCAACATAAATCTCCTCCTGTATGATCCCATTGAGAAATGCGGTCTTCACATCCATCTGATGGATCTTCCAACCCATTTCCGCTGCAATGGAGATCAATGCCTTGATAGAAGTATACCGAGTAACCGAATCAAAAGTCTCATCATAATCAATACCCTTAACTTGTGAAAACCGCTGCGCTACAAACTTGGCCTTGTACTTCTCCACACTCCCATTTGCTGCATGCTTTAGCTTGTAAAGCCAGCAAGAAGTCACCACTGACTTCCCCTCAGGTCTCGGAACCATCTCTCGCACATCGTTCTTCATGATGGAATGGTACTCATCCATCATGGCATCTCGCCAAACATGATTCTGGGAAGCCTCCTCAAAAGTAGAAGGCTCAGAATCATGTGTACAAGCCACCAACAACATGCCTAGTCTCTCAGGCATCTTGATGGCCCTCACTGATTCCTTGGGTGTCCCAACCTTCAAAGCATCCTTCAAGGTCTCCCGAAGCCACATAAGCTTCTTCTTCCCTAAAGATTCTTCCCACACTGGCTTGTCCTCATCTGAAGAACTAGTAGAGCTAGAAACCCCAGTAACCTGTGAACCTGAAGTTGGTGTACCAACACCAGGTGTAACCTGTAATCCTGATCTTGATTCCCTATACGATGTACCTGTAATCGTAGATCCATCACCCGTTCCCCGAAGACCCTGCTGGCTGAACCACTGACTCTGGTGAACCTGTGCCTGCACTGTGTGGTCCTGTAACCCCGGAAACCTGTGATCCTGACTGTTGCGCAGATGGAACCTGTGTAACAACCTGAGGTGCAGAAACTTGCTGCTCTCCCTGCTCTGACTCTTTCGACTTCTTAAAGGCCTGCTCCTCCTCAAACTTCACATCCCTTCTCACAACCACTTTCCTTTGAGAGGGGAGGTAAATCCGGAAGGCCTTCGAAGTCTCATCATAGCCCACAAAGATGCCCTTCTCTGTAGTAGGCTCCAACTTTGTCCTCTTCTCTGAAAGGACATGAGAGTAGGTCAAACTACCAAATATCCGAAAATGGCTAACCTCAGGCTTCTTGCCTGAAAAACACTCCTCAGGTGTCATGTTCCCCACGGCATGATGGGGACTCCTATTCTGAAGATATACAACTGTGCTGCAAGCCTCAGCTCAGAGAAAGAAAGGAAGAGACTGGTCATGTAACATAGCTCTGGCTGCTCCAACAATGGACCTGTTCTTCCTCTCTACTACTCCATTTTGCTCTGGAGTATACAGAACTTTCAACTGTCTCCGGATACCCTCTTGTCTGCAATATCCATCAAACTCCTTGGAGGTATACTCACCCCCATTATCCGATCTGAGAACTCGAATCTTCCTCCTTGTTTGGTTCTCCACAAGAGCTTTGAACTCTTGGAACTTCTGCAAGACTTCCTCGGACTTCTTGCTCTTCAGAAAGTAGATCCAGGTCTTCCTGGAATGGTCATCAATGAATGTTACATAATACTCGTATCCTCTCAAGGAAACAAAGGAGATTAGTCTGCACAAATCTGAATGTATCAAGTCAAGGATCCTTGCTGACCTGTTATCACTGCTTGGAAAAGCAGTCTTGGTGTACTTTCCCAAAGCACAACCCTTGCACACATCACTCTACCATGTGCTGAATTTCGGTAAACCTGTAACCATCTGTCTCAACAACCCCAAGGCTGGATGATGCAAGTGAGCCATCCTCCTATGCCAAAGCTCACATAGCTCACTGCCGCTGCTATGTGCCAAGGCATGTTGATGCTGAAATAAGAGCTTATACAGTGTCTCGCATCTAACTCCAATAGCAACTGAAGCAGATGGTCCTGCAGTCTTGCGAAACATATGCACATGTCCATCCAGAAAGGACACCCCAATCGAGGATGATCCTCGATCATGGAAACTGACAGTAGGTTCTTCTTTAGCCTAGGTACATACAACAGATCTCTCAACACCATGGGACTCATGGACTCCCTCTGAAAGGTAATGGTCCCACACCCAACAGCTCTGACTGCTGAGTCATCTCCCAACATCACCTCCACATTTGTCTTTGTCTATGACAGCTTGGAGAACATCTCATAAGCACTTGTCATGTGGCTCGATGCTCTGCTATCAATATACCAAGTGCTGGAAGTAGATGCATTGTAAGAATGGAATGTCACTAGGGAAAACTCCCTCTGTCTATCAACATCCCACACTGGTGAGAGCAATGTTATCGGAACCGGACCAGTCATTGAACCGGCGAAGCCCAAAATGTGAACCGGACCGGAACCGGCAAAAAACCGGGTAAAAAACCGGCTGACTAAAAAATACATAAAATATTTATATTTTGTAAAAAAAATATATATTCATGTGCATACATATGAATCCAAACCAGGACATTATCTTTATCTATATGGTACACTTCAAGCTAATATTAATTTTCTATAATCAGTAGTGACAGTACAATTTACATACTCACATATGGTATCAGCCTGCAAATGACTTATAATCAGATGTTTCCCTAATAGTTTGCACCTGCATTGATACCATGCTTCACTGCAAACAACTGCTCTTATTTTCACGATATCATGAAGGATGTTGAAACTTGAAATCATCAAGAGGTCATCTTGTTGCTTTTCCACAAATTCAACACCATGATGTAATTGTATAATTTTATAAGTGAACATGCACATTACATGACAAAGTGGATAGAATATGAAACAATAATATATTCATGTTGCAGCACGTATACAACACGGCTAGCCTGAGGGTAGGCTGTCCATATACAGACTTGCATATCAGCATTAGGGGTTTCAGGGTTTAATCCCCTAACACTACCTTTTACATAATGATAACATGCAATGTCACATCTTCTGGGATTTGCATATCAGACAGGGTTATTGGGAAATGAACATCACCAGCACAGCAAATGGGGATTTTCAGGAAGAGATGTTCAAACATGGTATTAATTCATGGTATTTTTGTTTGTTTTTTTTAAATTTGACAAAACGTGGGTACCTGGCACGCGGCCGTACGACAGAGTACGGACCGGCCGGTTCAGTGCCTGGTTTGGTCCAGAATCCGGTTTTTTAAATTTTTTTATGTGACCAGACCGGTCAACCCTGTGAACCGGTCAGACCGGCCGGTTTTGCCGGTTCCGGGCCGGTTCCGATAACACTGGGTGAGAGTAGATGCTCTCTCTCTCAATATGCCCAGTGCACAGTGAAAACTCACTCTAAAATCTCGCAGCAAACTCATCGACTTCCATTGAAGCTGCTCTCTGCTGCTGCTTCTTCTTCTTCTTGTTTGGACACTGCCCAGCGTAGTGTCCCATCTTGTGACATGCAAAGCACTTTACAGTGCTTAGATCCTTCTTCTGTCCCTCTTGCTGCTTGGCCCCACCCTTGTTGGGACCCTTCTTGTTCTTCTTCTTCCCCTTTGCTGTCAAGGCTACATCCTCCTCATCCTGCCTACTAGTAGTAGCACTGCACTGCAGAAGACCCCTCCGAGTCTCCTCTTGAACAAAATCATCACAGACCCTGTCCCATGAAGGTAAGTTCTCCCTAGCCACCAAACCTTGTACAAACACAACCCAAGGTTGTGTCATCCCATTCAAGGCTGTCCGCACCAGCTCAGGACCAGTAACAATCATCCCAACAGCTGCAAGCTCATCTCTTACCTGAGAGATCCTAGTAATATAAGCCATACAAACCTCTCCTTTGACCATCTTGATGCTCTTCAGTTTCTTTCTTAGAACCATCTTCCTATTCTCTGAAATGTGTGGAATAACATGGTCTTTACTAACATCTAGGATAATCCTCATGGCCTTAATATCCTTCTTATTAAAGGCAGCATATACTATCGCATCGGTAATAGTGGGAATAGCAATGGGATTAGCTGTAGTATTTTTGACTACCTCTTCCCACAACTCATTCTCTCTCAACACAAGTAATATCCGTGCCTTCCATGAGACAAAGTTCGCTGCCCCATCTAGCCTATCCTCTTTCTCAAACTAACAGAAGTCATTTTTCTCAAAGAACAAGTTTCAGCAAAACTGTACTACTCTCACAAGAGTTTTCTGAATTCTGGAAATGACTTTTTGTCTGCAAATTTTTAGTTTTCTGCCTCACTCAGCTCTGATACCATGTACAATTTTTGCAAGTTTTCAGCCTCCAGTTATAAGTAAAAATTTGTCTCAGTTTATTTGCAAACCCAAAAATTTAATGACTGGAAATAAACATAAAATTTTCAGACTTAAAACACTGCTCTTTTATTGACAGAAAAATTAAAATAAATAATATGCACGCCATTCAACACACAGTATTCATAAATTTTTGGCCAATGGCCCTGGAAAAACCCATAAGGAGAAAACTAGTCAGAGAGAGAGAGAGTTTTTATTATCTCAGTAAAATGAACAGCAAGTACAGCAGAAGTACAACTTATCTCTGCTGCATTAAATGCACCTAGACATTTTCTCAATTTTCGTGCAAATCTGCATCCTTGAAATTTGTGCCAAACAGAACCTTGAAAACCGTGCAAAACAGTCCTCGTTTTCTGTGCCCAGCAACCTCCAAATTCGTGCAGCAAACTGTCTCGTTTTCTGTGCAGAAAAGTATGGTCTGTACGGACCTCGACAAATGTGCCGTACGGCCTCGAAAACTATGTAGAGTACGGCAACAATGAATGTGCCAACCTCCTCGGTAAATGTGCCCTGCTCTTCCTCATTTTTTGTGTCCACAAATCCGTACTGTATGAGTGCCTTGGGATGCGTGCCAAATAAAAGTTCATCGAAAACCATGCAGCCTGCTCAGCTCTCTCGATATTCGTGCCTCTCCTCTCTTCAGCTCACTCTCCTCTCAAGAATGAAGGAATGAAGCCTTTCCCTTGCTTTTTGAGTGAACCCTAGGGTTCATCAAATCTAACGGTGGAGAATAGATTAGATCAATGGATAAAATTTATTGCTCATATTTAATTCTCAAAATATTAATTTCACTCACCCACTTAAATTTATCAAAAAGTGACTTTACAATCTAAAGTCAAATTAAATGCCCATTTAAGTCATTTAATGCAAGGGTCACTTTATTTCCCCTCTCTAAGTGACTAAGGTTAAAGTCACCTAGGGGAACACTTTCCTAGGTACAAAATTAACATTCTCACGACATATGTTAGAATCAAACATAAAAAAATGCAGTAGCCTAAATGTGCTACGAATTGGACCTTTTATGGCTGCCAAAATAACGAGAAGGGAACTCAGTGGTGTCCAGAGAACTCAGTGGAAAAAGTAAACAACATATCCAAGGGAACTCAGTGGTCTCTAGAGATAGTTTTATGGCATAGAGTGCAGTATTACATGTCATCACACTTAAGTTGCATTGAAACATGAGGTCATTTATTTTATTTAAACTTGAGTGCTTAATCAACCCCCTTAAACATGGCTGATAATGTCAACTTTGAATATCCAAGTCGATTGCAAATCGTAGATAATTTAGGCCCTTTATGAGCCAATCGGTTAGTCACTTTATGAGTCAGTCAATTAGTCAATCGACTCTCACTTTCCTAGTTTATTGTCCTGTCATTGAGTGGACCAACCCAAATACAACATAGTTGAGTCGTTGGCTTACATAAAAAATTGTGTTTAATCACAAATTTCAACACTTTTCTAGAGATGAAATCGACGTATTCTTTTGTTAGATCCTAACTTTTGGATTTATCCATCAAGTAATTTTAGGGTTTGAAATCAACGTGTAGAAGTAGTTTACACGTTCTTGTTTAAATGCTTGATAGGGGGTGGCTTATCTATAGCACTCTAGATAGAAGAATATTGTTTAAGACAATATTTGAGTTTGCTAATTTTAACTGTTATAAATGATATGACTACCTTTATATCTAATGGATGAATGGTAATCTAAATTATGTATGTCTCGTGGCCTTATATATATATATATATGCTGCCATTTCCTTGTCGTATCGTATCCGACATTTTTTAAAATTTGTTGTTTCTGTTTCCCTCCCCATATTTGTATCCGTTCCTGCATTCGTTTCAGTACAACTTAGCATAAAAGAGAGCAAGAGACCTGAATTCTAGCCGAGGCCACAACTGGACTATTCATCGTCAGAAATATTGATGGGCGGAGTCTCGATCCCAACAACTGACTTGCGTTTGACCTTCAAGCTGGAGGGCTTGCCTTGAGAGTTTGAGGATTTGGTTACCTGTGGAAGATGAGACCATAATAGAGCATAGTGGTGGAGGGCTTGCTAAAGACTTTACCAGTAAGCTTGCGAGCCAGAGCTTTGAGTTTGGCATCAAAATCCATCTGAGCTTTCGCTAGGTGACGAATCCACCCCTTTAGATGGGCCATTTTGTCTGTGAGAGTAATACCCCGACCATCCTCCAAAAGCGCGCTCTCTGTGATGGCATGACCCGTCAAAGACTTTGTATACCAGAGAAGAGTGAGGGTCTTGATGTCACGAGTTTCTCGCTATTGAGTGGAGTTAGGGTCCTTCATTAGTTTGCCCATATCCGCAATGAGACCTTAAGGATCAGGATGGTTAAGATTGTTCTGAAGCTGAACCTCCATGGCACTAAGACGACGACACATCGCTGAATGGACCATGCCAGAGAATCTGGCTTTGGCATTTTCCTGTTCTGCCATTACTCATGGCATATGGGAGTGACTACCATCGACAGGGTGCTTGTGCTCGTCCTCTTTACTCAAACCATGATTGCACTTGAGAGAAGCCCCAAGGTCCGAATTAAGGAGTGATTCAAAGAGTTGTGATAGCCCCAGAGCCTCAGATCACAATGTCTTTTCAAGTCATCCAAGAAATGAAGCCAATGTTGGTTACTGCCGGAATGATAAAGACCGTATAGATGCTTCATTTTAATTGAAGCCCAGACGCTCATCCAGGAGCCATGAACTCGGCTAGAAGAGAAAATAGTAAGTATCATAATGGTAATCAAGTGTCGGACAGGAACTGATGCGAACTGGAGTGCCGGTGGTACCTTCACCCGAGGGAGAAGGACCTTCCACTTCCCACATTTACTCTCCTTATCGAACCCTAATGAGCCTGATGATTTCAATGATCTGGGCAGCCGCCAGTTGGAGACTGGCTCAAGCCATGTGTACACCTGCCAGGTCTCATAAGGATTGAGTTGTAACAGCAGGACACCCAACGTGGGGATAAAAGATTACTTGTTAGTATTGTGATCTTGTTGCAATTATTATTTTAAGCTGGGCATTTTCCTGTTAAATAAATACCCTTGTGACAATTCACATTCAATAAAATGCAACTTTTGTTGCATTTTGTGAACTTGTGGCCAAATCTTTGACTGGTAATTATGCTTTATTACAAAATAAAAATTATTAAATATAGAAATTAAATCTGAAGCATATCATTCAAAGTAAATCTCCATTTAATCCTAAATCTGTTTAATGGTCTGTGTAAATTATACACTTACTCAGCAGGAACCTGTCCTCCAGTTTACCACCTAGAGAGTTCCGTTGCTCCACATCAAAGCCCTGTGACTCCACAAATGCTCCAGTTAGTCCTAGCATGTTTCTGTAAGTCATTTCTATGTACGAAATATGCCATGCACATGTTTTAGAAAAACATCTATGCCATTTTTATAGTTTTATTCCCGTAAGCAAAAGAAATACTGTTTTTTGATCCTATTGTTTGCATTTTCAATGTTCATGAAGATTGCTACAATAGTCTTGACAGATCTAAAACTGGATTAGATATTTACACTCTTTAGTCTCCAGTTGATGTTTTATGTCAACAGTTTGACTGTTTCAAGTTGAGAGTGGGATTGATGATCCCGTTTTAACTGTTTCTTATTTCTCCATGAATAATAGATACATTTTTCATATCCTGTTATGCTGTTATATTTATGTCATGATTTCTGTAGGAACAAACTAGTTTTATTCATACTTGTGAATTTTCAAGCATAAGCACTTTGAATCTGCTTCTCAGTGTACTGAAATTTTATAAGTGTCGCTGACATTAGTCTTTTACATGATAAACTGTTAATTGCTTTAATATGATTTCTTTGTTGCTACAGGGACGCTTCTTAAACACAATGACTTTCATTGATGCAGTACCACCATTTCGAACGAATCAATGGCATGTGATTATAGTTCTGTTCTTAGATGCTCTCTCTGTGCATCATATTCCATCCTTGGGGTCACAAATAATGAATAAACGACCACTGATACATAAGGTATGATACTTTACTGCTGTATTTTGACCGTACATTAGTTGAACCTTTTGCAAAATGCTGATAACCATGATTCAGTTTTTCATAATGTCTTTGGCTTTGGAGTACACTTGAAATTTAAAATCATTATATCAATCAACTTGTTGAAGTGGCTGGTCAGTCTCAACTTATATTGTTCTGCGGTTTTGGTAGATTCTGATAATACTAATATTAATAATTCTGTATTATCTCATTTTATGCACACACCTAGGATTTGTCAATTATCAACATTCCCCTTTGCTACTTATGTGCGTTGATTTCTACAATTGAACTGTTTGCTTGTATGATAGTGTAGATGCTGCTGTAATTAACATTCTTTCATTTTTACTCTTAGCTTATGGCTGTCCTGTATTTTGTTTGATAATTTTTTTTTTGGTTTTGCTATTTTAATTGTTTGTAACATTCTCTGTGGGAGAACTCCCAGTACATACCAGAAACATGAGCGATTTTCATACTGACCATATGGATGAATTCAACATTACACACACAGCTTAAAACTGTAAGTTTTGGAGGTTCAATACCAGCCCGGTTTCAAGTCTGTTTGTGCAAAAATCTAATGTCCAACCCAGTTGATTTAATGCTGCAAATGAGTTGTAATTTTTACATAACATTCAAGACATTGAAACACAAGATGACCTTCACTGTTTATAGGCAGAAAATTAAAAATGAATCACACCATGGAAATTTACAGACACAGGAAATTTTTGGCAATATGCCCAGGCAAAACCCCTGATGGGGACAACCTGTGAGAGAGTCTTTATTTCTATAAAAATTGAATTTAGTACAGCAATTTAAAACTCAGAGAACCACTTATCTCAACCCACTGAAGACTGCCACCAAGTCTGGAAATTTCATGACTGAAATTCTGCTCATTCTCAGCACCCTACCAGCATTGAAATCCGTGGCAAACACAGGCTGTATGGACAGTCTAAATGCACAGAAATTTATCTTGAAAACTGTGCGCTCAGACTCAGTCTTCTACCTCGGTCTGCATGCACTCTGCAACAACTGTGATTTCTGGAAAACCGTGCCCACTCAGTCATCAAAGATGTGCTCAGAAAAATACCTTGGAACCTGTGCCAAGAATTGAGTCAACCAGAAATTAATTGCTACAATAAATGTTCTTTAATTTTGTGCTAGGCAATGCCACATACTCTCCCAGGCTCCAGCCACTTCCTCGAAACTTGTGCTGTATGGTCTGGTCTTCTTGCTGTACCTGTGCCTTGGTTTTTGTGCCATGCTTGGTTTTCTCAACTACGTTCTCTTCCTCTTCTCAAGGACTCGAGTTGCTCTCTCAAAATGCTCACCAATTCTCTTGGCCGTGAAAATGAGGAATGGGTGCCTTTTTCATTGTTTCCGTTGTCTTTTCATTTCACCTTCCTAGGGTAGCTGAAAGGTCACTAGATCAAGGGCTCACATTTGATCTAGTGTTTTCTCATCAATGGATGAGAAAAATCACTTTTCTCTCCATTAAATATTTTCCCTCTCAACTCCACTTGAATTTATTTAAAAAGTCACTTTATTCTCTAAAGTGCATTAATTACTCATCTCAAGTAAATTGTAATTAATATAAGGGTCATGTTACTTGTTCCCTTTTTGTGACTAAGGCACAAAGTCACTAGGGGAACACTTTCTTAGGTACAAAAATTCAACAAAAACTCCATACGCTACATTTCTACATATACAAATATTGACCTGTAATACGGAGCATATAAACTGACAGACTAACTCCTTGTCATTACATGCCTGACACTTGCGATGATTTGACATTCTGTTCAAGTCAGGATTAAATTTAATCAGCAAAATGAAAAATTTTACAAAATATTTGCTGGTCCTGTACATGACTGTAATCTGGATATTGAAAGGTCCATAGATTCCAAAATTATTTCTGGCACTAGAAACAGAATTTATTCCATCGACGGCCCACGAACAGCCATAATAACAAAAAACACAGAGCAAAGCTGCTGCAGATATTAAACCAGAGAGAAAGGAGAAAGAAACTCCAGCCTGGGAAGACACCACGGCTTGGAGCTATTTTGAACCGGCTCATCTGCTTTAATCCCCTTCCCTGAGTGGTTACCCTTAATAGATCTTGAAGAGTTGTCTTTCAATCATTTGTTTTTGTAATTGGTGGGTCCAATACCTTGATCAATTTTCCTCCTTCATATTAGGTAGTCTGGTTCTCCTCCCAGTCAACCATCTGGTTGGCTGTGGTCCTCACATGAATGAATTCCATTGTTTTGAAAGCTAATATTGCCTTCGTGCACCTTTCTTTACTTTACTTTCCATCTCCCAAGTCTAGCTTGAGGATCTGTTGCTAAGCAGGTCCATAACCAGTCTTGGATCACCCTAAAAAGACACTCTTATAGTTTGTGTAACTTGTATTTTCAATGATCCAGATATCACTGCTGACATTTCGCCTCATTCTTTGACCTGTGTCCCGGGAACTGATAGTAGACCATTATAACATGGTCCTGGTGATTTCTAAATACTTGCTATGGCAGGGTTTCCCTTCAATGCATCATTGAATTTGAATTTGATCCATCCTTTCTGAGGTGGAGACCATGATTGGCTATCAATCATGTCTCTTATCAGGATTTGGTAGATGATGAAGATTGATAGAAAGGAGGATGTCTTGTTCTTCCTTAGAGTTTGGGTTATCTCTTTTCTTCCAGATTTTACTTTAACTGTCTCAATAACTGCTCTTTTTTTCCTTTCGAAATCTGATTAATAGATTCCTTCTTACCATCAAGGTTTTTTCTGGTGCTACCTTTCTATGGGAACCAAATGATAAAATTGGGAAACATCTGCCACTTTTTTTAACATAACTTGAGATTTCCATGGATGTTTTTTCCATTTTGAGAATAGGTCCTCTACTGATTTTACATTTGGCCCATTTTAATTTCTAAATTCTTCCCATTGGAACCATATTTGTTGTGCTAATTCGCACCCAAAGAAGACTTGACTGCAGCCTTCAGAGTTTTCAAGTCACACTCTCTGCATCTTGATGGCCCTACTTTCCCTTTTCTCCTTGTAGCTTCCTCGGTCAAGATTTTATTTTGAAGGCCAAGTAGCAGAATGCTGCTACTTTTGACCATATATCCAGATTTTTATATTTCTTTTCCATACCTTGCTTTTCTGCAGTTCTTCCTCTTTTAGATGTACCCTATATCCTCTTTTCACAGAACATTGTCCACTTCCATTTCAATTCCAGCACAAAGTTTACTTCCCCTCTATATTCAGGGCCCTCCTTTGGGAAGAATATCCTTTATCAAGGTTTTCTCTTGTTGAAAAATGTAGCTCAAACATGAACTTCTGCACAAGTTTAGTGTGAACATGTTGGAAGTAGTTCGAGATAATTCTATTTTGTATTTCATCTTAGGAAAAAAGTGAAAGTCTTATATTTAGCTGTTGAGCCTAATAAAGTGTATTTAGTACATTAGTGATTTATATTAATCTCAGATGTACATATCTCTGAGAAATTAGGGTTTCAGCTTAAGTATAAAGATAGGTCAAGATAAAGAGTTCAGACACTGTTTTGTCAGATAGGGACAACGATAGGAAGGGAGGAGAAACTAGTGACAGGAGGAAGAGGATTGACCAACACTGGTTACAGGTCGAAGAAGTGCAATATAAAGGCAGGCCCATATAGTTGTATGAACCAGTGTAGTCAGACTCTTTGAATACTCGCGAATCTTGCCGAGTCTTGCCGAGCGACCACCAAGAAGAGTACTCTTGACATACTCACAAGGTAAACTCGCCATTGGCCGAACTCGTCATTTACTCGTAGCATTCGTCATTTACTCGTTGAACTCGTCACTTACTCGCGAGTCTGTTGACTGTTTGACCGTTGCTTTTGTTTTTTGGAGGGAACACAGGGAGGGAATAAATCCCCGAAACCACACCGTTCTCCACTGTCATCTCATTGAATAGTTTGGCTTCCCTCGAGTTGTTCTCATTTTCCCCCTAGCTATTATCAATTTATCAGTTGTTTGTGTGCTTGGAATTTTGGGAGTGTGCGTGCACTAAGGAAGGTCGCTAACACTAGTCTAAGCACTGAGGATGGGATTGGTCTGAGCATTTTCAATTTTTTTATTGTTTTCATTGAACTTCTATACTTTGGATTTTATAAATGTAAGGCGATGACGCTACCATCAGTAGTTTGGTTGAAGAATGCAATTGCTCGTGGTTAGGATAGGATGATGATAGTGTATTTTTTACAATTTGCTTTTTCATTTTTTTAATATTTTTAATAATTCTTAATTAATCAAAATTTCTTATTATCTTTATTTTTAATAATTTTATGGTTTTTATAATTTGTAATTAATAATTATAGTTTGTGATTTCAAGTGAGAAAACACTTCTCGTTAAAATGCATTGCTATGTCTTTTTATCAATTTTTTGAATTGTTATATGCTTGAATATTAAATTTTAATTTTTAATATATAAGTTTATATATTATTTTTTAAGTTACTGCATTTTTAATTTTTTTCATATGTGCTGAGTCTTTGCCGAGTCTTATCCGAGTCTTATCTGAGTCACCGAGTTTGCCGAGTCCCAAGCCAGCCGAATATTTGCCGAGTCCGAGTCTGACTACACTGGTATGAACAGATCCGTACAGTCTGCAGAGTTGTATGGACTGAGCCATATGGTACAGTCCAGATTGCATAAGACCGTAAAACAGTTCATTGGTTTCCGTGCAGACATACTTTCTTCAGCAATCTGTACACCTCAGGTTGGGGCGATTTTGTTTGCCGTGCAGCTGCTTGTTTTAAGAAGCTGCGTGTTGAAGTTTTTATACCTTGGGAGTTGTTCCCCTTGCTGACTTTTGCCTAAGTCACCAGGAAAAGGGGTCATGTGACATGGACTTTATATTAATGACTTGAGATGAGCATTAAATGCACTTTAGTGATTAAAGTGTACTTTAAGTAAAAATTTAAAAAATGAGTGAATTAAATTTTAACTTGTGGAGAAAAGTTATTTTATCACAACCACTCATCTAATCTAATCTGGGCCCTTGGATTAGATGACCTTTCACTTACCCATTCATTTGTTACCTAAAAGGCAATTTTCCATGTGAAGAGGAACAAGTTCATTTTCTGAGAGAGAGAGTCGATTTTCAGAGCAGAGAAAACACAGTTGAAGTTTTTTTTCTTGGCACGAATTTCTAGGCAGAAACTAAGAGCATTTATTGCAACTGTATGGTACACTCCGTACTGTACCTTTTCAGTCCATACAGGGCACAAATTTCAAGGCAGTGAAGTGGGAACAAATTTTGAGGCATAACTTTTCTGTTTTAGTGGGCACGAATTTCGAGGCAGTGGCCATACAGTCAGACCGTACAGCATCCGTACAGTCCTGTAGCAGCACGTTTTTCAAAAACTTTTGCAGGCAGAAAATTCTGTGTTTGAATTTCTGAATTGGGTACAAATTTCGAGGCTAATATTTAATCTTCTGGTTGAGATAAATTGTGACTGAAAATTTTGCTTTCTGCTGTACTATTGAAAACTAAATAAATAAATTCTCTCTCACAGGTTTTCCCTGGAGGTTGGGGTTTTGCCTGGGTCATTTGACCAAAAAATTCTGAGTCTGATTTTTATGTGTGAATGTGTTTTTTAATTGCTGCTCATTAAAAGTAGTAAAAATTCTTCATGTGTTTCAGTCATAAATTGTTTATGCGAAATGACTTAATTTGCAGCTGAAAGTAAATTGGGTTGGGCATTAAACAATGATGAAAATGGTGGTTGAAACCGGGTTGCGGGAATGAGAAAAATTTACACCGCGGAGGTTTCCTTGTAAGCTTTTTGATTTGATGGATGATAAGCAGATTTGAGGGAAAAAATCCCCGTGTGTAATTGTATTACACTTCTGATATTTACTTTCCAGCTATTGTGTGATGCTATGTTAAGAAGTTAATATTCTACAATTAAATAACATACTTGTCTAGTTGAGAACATAAAGACATGGTCACCTAGAGAACATTTAGGGAGAACAAACCTCCGAAGAAGTTTCCAAACTACATGGCATTGATGAACAACATCATAGATTTTGAGGCCTTTAGTTTTCAGGAGGTAGCAAACCAGCAGGTTTGGAGGGATGCCATGGTGGAGGAATACACCACCATGAAAACTAATGTAGGGGAAATAAATAGTGCGTTCATGTGGCTTTATTTGATCAAGCATGCAACAGAGGGAAGCATCGTGAAGTACAAAAATGTTTGTGGCGAAAGGTTCTCCCAGAAGGAGGGAGTGGACTACAATGATACTTTTGCTGCAATTGTTGGATGCACTTTTATTAGAGTGTCTATGCCTTTAGTTTCCATTATCGCCCATGGGATGGAAGATACATTAGATGGATATGAAGACAACTTTTCTGAATAGGATATTTGAGGAAGAAGTGTACATAGAGAAACTTCAAGGCTTTGAGATCAATGGGAAGGAGTCACATGTTTGTAGGTTAAAAGTAACCTTGTATGGACACAAGCATGCATTGAGAGCATGGTATTTGCCATGTCCCTTTCCCCTTGATCACTCCAGAGAATGACGAATTAGTCCAATTGATTCTCGTGGACTATACTTGACAGGTTAGGGAATTAAATCAATTATTTAGTGTCACCGAGCCAAAAAGTGACTTTATAAAGAGACATTGAAAAATTAAGGTGCCTCTTCATTTACGTTTTCATTTAATTATTTAATTAATTTATCAATTTATTAATATTTATTAATGCATATATATATATATTTTGTTCATTACACACCTTAGCTATTGTTTGAGGAGAAATCACTCAAATTTTTCATTGTGCTTCATTGTGGAAGAGATCATCCGCATTTCTAGTGAGTTAACTTACTGATTCACTGAGTTTGAGATGGAGATTCTTCATTTTCAGAGTTGTGAGGGCCGTACCATCCATTTCAAGCTGAGAACATCATGTATGGAGGCACTACACTAAAGTTCTACCCTCAAATCTCATTTATGGGACCACACACTCAAGCAAAGGGGGCCATAGTGTTATTTGTTGCTGTATTATTCAAATAAGGAGGGCCATACTACTATTTCCTTGTTGCATACTCCATTCCTGAGGGCTGTACCATAGGTTTTCTGCCATCATCTTCATTTCTGGGCAGTGTTAATACATTTCTGGGCGACAATACTCTATATCTGGGCTGTACAGTGTTACGCAATTGTGGCAAGGGTTGTGGTAGCAACTTCTATTGGTTTGTCAACTGTTAATAGCCATACATCCGCCAGTCAGGCCGAACTGCACTTGTGACAGCCAACCTAGTTGCTGTGCAGCATATATATATGATATTTCTGTTGAGACAGTCAATTGTGGGCTTAGTATTGTTTTTTTTATTGCCTCTGGTTGTGGTGTACCCCTGGGATAGGCCTTGTACAAATTCTGGGCAGCATATGCAATGTGCATCATTAATCAGGCTATAATATTGATGGAAGCAGTCACCATTAACATTCGTTACTGGAGATTACCTTGTTACTGAAGCTGTTCATCACTACTGTGCATGCCAAAGCTATATCTGTAAGATCAGCAAATTCATTTTATACTTCTGCTGTTCTAGTTTATGTATGCAGTATGAATCTGAGTTACTTATGTTGGATGCATTATATATATATATATATTTGAAACCTTAAACTGTTTGACGAAATCATTCACTCAGAAAATCATTGCAAACAAGGTTAAACCATGCCAAAAATACTGAGCAGTGAAGAGTAGTTACAGCAGGATGCAAACTAACTGTTTGACCAAAGCCCATTTCCCAATTCAAGTGTACAGAGAAGGGAAGCAGCCATTAAGTTGTATATTATTGGTTGGTAACTAGGTGTTTGACGGAAGTCATAAACCAAATATACCACAAAACAGCAGCAAGCCTCAACTTATACAAACAGATTTGGTTAGGGATATTACAGTATTTTAGGATTAATGGGTTCCTGCAAAGTATGGGCTTGACCCAAAGTGAAGTAGATCCTAACTTATATTATATATTTGTTGGGGCTGATCTGTTTGTTTTGGTGGTATATGTAGATGACTTGTTCCTTATAGGTTTAGAGAAGCTCATTATAGGGTGCAAGTAAATATGGTAGTTGAGTTTGAGATGAAGGACATTTGCATGATGCATTACTTCTTGGGGTTGGAGGTTTGGCAGAGACCAGGGGAGGTTTTCCTTGGCCAAGTCAAGTATGCAGTTGATATCCTGAAGAGGCTTTAGATAGAGGACTACAAGCTTATGGCCACACTTATGATCAGTAACCGAAGAAGGTAACAACTTCAGATTCAAAGATGGTGGATCCCACGTTGTACAAGTAGATGATAGGTTCCTTGATGTATCTTGTCAACACTAGGCTAGATATACGTTTTGCAGTGAACACCTTGTGTGAGTTCATTGTGGAGCTGAGCTAGGAGCATTGGGTAGTAGCAAAACATGTCCTTAGATTTTTGAGGGGCATACTGGAGTATGGTCTGAGATAACT
This sequence comes from Pseudotsuga menziesii, assembly GCA_001517045.1. NCBI lineage: Eukaryota > Viridiplantae > Streptophyta > Pinopsida > Pinales > Pinaceae > Pseudotsuga > Pseudotsuga menziesii. The sequence continues at coordinate 673,753 of LPNX010750625.1, forward strand.
TGGAGATGGTGAAGTGAAGTTGCATGGGTATACAGACCCAATTTGGGTAGGCAGTGTTGAATTTTAGCATTTGCATATACTCTTTAATTTTTGCAGACTGTAAGATGGATAACAATAAGACAAGTGCACTAGATAAACAAAACATCAACACACATGAACACCAGATGTTTTCACGGGGAAACCTTTAAAGGACAAAAACCCCAAATGCATTAGTAATTCATCCCTTAAATGAGATGATTGAGTTTGTAGCAGCAATAAAATAATCTCAGAATTATGAGATGAATGTTCTTAAAAAATTGTCAATAACAATTTCTGGTAGACTAGGGTTTGAAACTGCCCGAGACTGCCGTCCGAGCTGCCCGAGTTAATTCACTGTTGTCCGAGATAATTCACTGTTGCCCGAGATGAGAAAAGGGCTGCCCAGATTCTTCTAGTGAGCTGCCTGAGTAATTTTGTGCAGCCCGGATGTACTTCTGTGGCTGCCCGAAATTCTTCCTGTTGCTGCCCGTAAGTTTCTGCTGCTGCCCGAGACTGTATTTACTTTGCCCAGACCTTAATTTTTGCTGCCCAAACAGTATAGTGCTGCCCGCGAATGAATCAGGCCTGCCCGAAGTTTGCTCGAACTTTCTATGACTGCTCAAGCCTGATCTTTACTCTGCCCGAAATTCCTGGACTGGTGCCCGAGATCTTCCTGTGTACTGCTGAGACTAAAATTGGGGCTGCTCGTGAATTGTTTAAGGCTGCCCTAGATGTCTGAAGGTTTCCCGTGACCAACAGTGGTTGATTGAGGGTGTAAGGGCTATCCTAGGTTTTTCCTTGCTGCCCGAGTTATTGCTGTGTGTGCCCGAGCCTAAGGGATAGGCTGCTCGAGAGTCCTTTCTTGCTGACCAGAAGACTGCTGTGGCTGCTCGTGAGGAGAGTGGTCTGCCTGAAAGAGAGAGAAGGAAACCCTAGTTCTGTTCTTGCTGCTGGTCGAGAGGAGTAGGGAAGAGAACCCTAGTACGTGAGTAAAATGGAAGGATGAGATGATGCCCTAGCTAGCAAGCCGCAATCCTAGGGTATAAGGAACTTGATGCATTCACTCACTTGTCAAAACCAACGAAGGTCTTCAATGGAGTAGCTGATCATGAAGATGTAGCGTATGAAATGAATTGCAAGTGAACTTTATTTATAGCCTTCGAATCACTTGGAGTGATCCCTGCAAATAGGAATATAATAATAGGGTTTTAATCTATTTCATGTTTTACCCTTTTGACTTTGACCTTTAGTGGTACTAAGGACCTCCATGTAATTTTACTTTGATTGCTTCGTGGTACAAGAGTCCTTATGCATTTTTTACTTTAGCCTCTTAGTCTTCTTTAAGTGTCCTGTGGTCAATGCAAGTGGTCATAGCCTCATAGGGGTCCTTCATGCCCACTCAAAGTACATCATAAATAGGGAGAATTACTAATGCTTTTATCTTGAACTCCTTGTGCCACTAAGATCGGGTACTAGGTGTCTTAACCAAGGGTAGCTAATCCCTGGAGAAGATAAAAAAGCCCATAGATCAAGGGTAGGAGTGCCTCACATGCCCAAACTCGGTCTAGAGCTTATAGTGATGTCCTGGTAACTGACCAGTTAGCCCTAGGCTGCATCAATTGACTCAATGTCAAATACTTGGTAACTGCCCAAGCGCCTCCATTCTCTCGGAGAATGGCCCTCAGCCTTAGGTTGAGTCCCCTAGTCCTGGACTGGTTCATCTTCCTGGTAACTGACCAGGTACCTCCATTCAAAGAATGGCCACTCAGCTCTAAGCTAAGTTCCCCCAGTGCTAGACTGGTTCCTCTTCTTGGTAAGTGACCAGGTGCCTCCATTCAAAGAATGGCCACTCAGCTCTAGGCTAAGTTCCCACAGTGTTAGACTGGTTCCTCTTCCTAGTAACTGACCAGGTGCCTCCATTCAAAGAATGGCCACTCAACTCTAGGCCGAGTTTCCCCAGTGCTAGACTGGTTCCTCTTCCCGGTAACTCACCAGGTGCCTCCATTCTCCAAGAGAATGGCTCTCGATGTTGCTTAAGAATATCAACAGGCAATGCATTTGATAGGAAGAGCACACCTTTGGTTGTTACTTTAGCATGGGAGCTATAATATCTTGGTTCAACAAGAAGTAGACTTTCCTGGCACTTAGCTCAACAGAGGTAGAGTATATGGTAGCTAGTACTACTAGTTGTGAGGCCATTTGGATTCGCGACTTTGAGTTGTATCAAAATCTGTGAGAATCCAATGTTTCATAATAGTTCCAAGCACATAGAGATCATATATCACTTCATTTGAGACAAGATTCAAAAGGGAATGATAAAGTTCTAGTATCTACCCACAAGTCAACCGGTGGTTGATATTTTGACCAAGCCCTTAGCAAAAGGGAAGTTTGAAGCATTCAAAGACAAACTTGGATTGGTGCATAATTCCTTCCTTGCTAGGAGGGAATGTTGAAGAATGTAGCTTGGATAGGAACTTTTGGACAAGTTTTGTGTGAACGTGTTGAAAGTAGTCCAAGATAATTTTATTTTTGTAATTTACTATAGAAGAAAATGAAAGCCTTGTATTTAGTTGTTGAGTTTAATAGTTTATTTAATACAATAGTGATTTAGATTAATCTTAGTCGTACATCTCATTGAAAGATTAGGGTTTCAACTCAAGTATAAAGACAAGTCAAGATGGAGAGTTTAGACATAGTTTTGTCGGATAGGGACAATGAGAAGAGGATCCACCAGTAGTGGTTGCAGGTTGAGGAAGTGCAGTACATAAGTAGATCCATATGGATCTATATAGTCATACGGGCATATCCATGTGGTACAGTCCATACACTCGTACAAGCAAAGCCATACAATACAATCCATACACTCGTATAAATAGGGGTATACAATAGCTTGTCAATTTTTGTGTAGAAATTTCTTCAGCAGGCCTACACCTAAGATTGGGGTGATTTTGTTTCCTTTGCAACTGCTGTTTTTAAGTAGCTGTGGAGTTCCTTGTAAGCTTTGATTAGATAGAATAATAATCTAATTTGAAGGAGAAATTTTCTGTGTAATTGGTTTATGCTTCCACGATTTAATTTCCAGCTGTTGTGTGATTGTTGCTATGTTAAGATGTTAATTTTTTGCAATTAAATAACAAACTTGTTTAGTTGAGAACATAAGGGTTTGGAATTTTTGCATCTCTTCCTAGGATACATCAACGAACCTTTCATCCACCTCTTTTTAGTAAATGTAGGCTGAGTTGGAGATTAAGGGATACCTAACTTTTATCCTTATATTTAGCTGTTGAGTTTAATAGTGTATTTAATACAATAGTGATTTAGACTAATCTCAGTCGTACATCTTATTGAAAGATTAGGGTTTCAATTCAAGTATAAAGACAAGTCAAGATAGAGAGTTTAGACATAGTTTTGTCGGATAGGGACAATGAGAAGAGGATCCACCAGTAGTGGTTGCAGGTTGAGGAAGTGCAGTACATAAGTAGATCCATATGGATCCATACAGTCGTACGGGCATATCCATGTGGTACAGTCCATGCACTCGTACAAGCAAAGCCATACAATACAACCCATACACTCGTATGGATAGGGGTATAGAATAGCTCGTCAGTTTTCGTGTAGAAATTTCTTCAGCAGGCCTACACCTAAGATTGGGGTGATTTTGTTTACTTTGCAGCTGCTGTTTTTATGTAGTTGTGGAGTTCCTTGTAAGCTTTGATTAGATAGAATAATAATCTAATTTGAAGGAGAAATTTTCTGTGTAATTGGTTTATGCTTCCACTATTTAATTTCCAGCTGTTGTGTGATTGTTGCTATGTTAGGAAGTTAATTTTTTGCAATTAAATAACAAACTTCTTTAGTTGAGGACATAAGGGTTTGGAATTTTTGCATCTCTTCCTAGGAAACATGAACGGGCCATTCATCCACCTCTTTTTAGTAAATGTAGGCTGAATTGGAGATTAAGGGATACCTAACTTTTATCCAATTGAAGGCAATAATTCTTTCCATGACTTGTTGACGACTTATTGCTTCCTTTGATGTGGTGGGGGG
>LPNX010750625.1:677880-789530 GCA_001517045.1 Pseudotsuga menziesii
CCTCTTGAGAGAAGAGAATGGATGACTGCGGTAAACTGCTAGTACATTACCTGACCTTTTAATTCGAAATTTTGTGGAGGATTCATTTCTAATACCCTAGAAGCGGAGTTTTTCAACAAGTTGTGTACTTTTTGGTGAAGCTGTTCGAAATACTTGAACCCTTTGGGAATTTTGTTCACTTTATTATGGCTTATGGATCCTGGTTTTTCTTATACGTTGACCTTAGAATCCTGCTCCACACTACCTCGGGGTCTTTTAGAATCCTTCAATAGAGTGTTTCTTCCATGGCAACCTAATATTTTAGAATCCTCCAAGACAACTTCATGTTCTTAGGATTCAAAGACAACTCTATGTTTTTAGAATCCTCTTAGAAAACAAATTTCCAAGATAACCTAAACTTTAGAAATAACAAACTTTTTTCCAAGACATTAGGTGTCGCTCCTTTCGTTTGGTCTCCTCTCCATAAGAAATTTCTGATTATAGTATATACTTTCTATTTATGCGATGAGTCTTGCTAGGGATACAAAGACCGAGCTTTGGAACAGAGATTGTTGATGGTACAGATTGTACTAGATAGAGATTCATTAGTCTTGCCAAGTACTGCCAAGTCTCTCCAAAAAATGCACTTGCTTCAGACTCGTGGGAAAAATAGCCTAATCACTATACTCGCTAAAAGTTGGCTAGACTCATGGAAACTCCACTAAATTCATTGAAGCTTGCCTAGAATTCGCGAGTTTGACGTCTGGCAGGGAAACAAATGATAATATAAAGTTTTGAAAGTGAAAGTTTTCATTTTTTTTACCCATTTACTTAAAGTAAAACTTTTCATTTCCATTATATTGCCCTTTTTGCTGAGTCCCTAACTGGTTGACTTTTTGTTGAGTTCGACTCACACAGCCTTGGTATACACATTATCCTTCTTGTCATAGACAGGTTTTTGTTCACCTATAATTCAAGTTTCTTCTCAGGTTTATAAATTGTGGGTTTCCATGCCTCGACACGATGACTTGTAGCAAACAAGGGGAAGCCTAGATAATTTGTAGAAATTCATTGTTTTAGAATCCAAAGATTTCTTTGATCCTTTTTGAATCCCTATCTCACTTTAATTGAAGAAAATTTTGGATTTCTTAGGACTTATTTTATGGCCTATTTCTTGCTCAAAATCCATCAAGGACTTCTTTCGGTTTCTAGTTTCCCCAGCTACCAAGGCTTCATCCATAAACTTTCATCCTTATAATTTGTCCTGTCTTCTTTGATTTGGAGAGAGGCCTCTCTAATGCTTCCATCATGATAGTAAACTAGTGTTCCACCAAGTTTTCGAGATGTGGGAGTGGGTAAATGCACATGGGGGATGTGTGAAGACACCCCCCAAATTTTAGGAAAATTCATGGGGGATGAGGGGATGTCAGCACGAGGAGTCCCATTTCTAAAATTATTAAAAAAAGAAAAATCTCAACATAGCAATTCATACCATGTAAATTCATCATTGTGCAATTTGAATGAAAAATCCAAAATGGTGAGATGATACAAACAATTCATCAATCGCCATTGCTATTAGTTAGGTTTTTTTGTTTTTTCTTTTCTTAACTTTTTTAATGTTTTTTTTTATATAGATTTTAGGGTATTTTTGAAAAAAAATTAGGGGCATGCCTAGGAGTCCTACTTTTTGGGAGGGGGCGCCCAAAAGTCCTCCATTTTGCAAAAATCTTCCCGCACATTGGTGAAACACTTTGTTGTGTGTTTTGCCACATTTTGCAAAATAGGTGATGAGGCAAAATGTTTCGCTAGGTGCCCCCCCCCTTGTCTCGGGGGTGCACCCTTGACCCTACGGGACGCTTCCCCATGTAACACTTCAATAAACATAAATGTGTATAAAAGGAATCTCTGCCTTAGACCTCAAGATGACTTGAAAAAGCTAGATATAACATTATTTATTATAACTACAAAGGAAGAAGGGGATAAACATTCATAAATCCAACTTACACATTCAATTGAGAATTGAAATTTCATGATTTTTGTGAAAAACCCATAGTACGTTGTCATACTCTTTTGCTAAGTCCACCTTGATAAACATCTTGTTTGCTTTCCTAAGCCTAATTGAACCCCAACCACAACAAGGCAATAAGTTATTTTTCTTCTTGCAAAAAAGCCACCTTGTTCATCAGATATCAGATCATTCAAGATTGGTTTGACTCTGGATGCAATGATTTTAGGAATCTTTTTGTAAGAGGTGTTTTATAGGGAGTTAGGTTTGAAAGAGCCAAAATTTCAAGTTTCCTCCTTTTTGGGGATTGTTACCTCCCAAACCTGCACTTTATAAAGTCTCTTAACTAAGTGCAACCCTAGTGCAAATTAGGAAGGTTTCCCATTTTTACCACAACAACTCATTCTCTCACTTTAGGCCGGTTCCTTTTTGGCACAAGGGGTGAACACTAGAAAAGATTGCTTTTATGTTCTTTAGAATAAAAGGGATGGTATAAATTACCAAGACTAGTGTCTATCCAATTGGGTAATGGAGTCAAGATCAGAGAGCAAGAGGGTTTGAATATGCTGTAGAAGACGTAATTAAGGCATTCATTGATGTGCCATAATTAGTCCAAAACATATTTTCAGATTATGCAAGAATAAGTGAGAGCACTTAGAGAAGATGCATCTTCACAACTATCGAATCACAGCCAACAATAATTTGCAATCAATAAATAAAGAAGAAGCTTCTCCAAACAAAAGAAGTGAGAAGAACAAAATCCTTAATTAATTTAACACTACATCAAGGATTAGGGAGGGTTTCCAAGCTCAACCTTAATCTTCTCTTTTATGACAAACATGCCTTTCTACAAAGATTAGTTCAACAACAAAACAATGGTAATTCTTGCAAAATCCCTAATCTCTCCTGAAAAGAATAAATAGATGGAAAAAGCTCACATTGAAATTGCTCTTGCAATCTTTCCAAAGGTATTGAACTAAGTACTTGAAGATATCCCAATTTTCAAACCATGCTTTCAGAAATGGAATTTTTCATCATTTATAGGCTCCCCCCCTTGTAGATCCCAAATTAATGTTTAATCCTTTTAAGGTTTAGATAGTAAAAATGGTATTTTAATCCCTACATCTTGTCCTCGTACTTAGGGTGCACCCCATATGGCACATTCTTAGGTGTTTAGGACTCCTTCAACCTTAGTGTACCTTTTGGAGAGTTCTCTATCCATAGAATAATGTTTCAATTAACCTTCCTTTACTTAAAGGTCCATATTTGACTTGGGACCTCTTTCCCTTTTGCATAGGTCCACTTGCCATTTGCCACTTGTCATCTTTTTATTTTCCTTAAAGTATACATTTGTTCTTTGTTTAAGGCCATCAACAATGTCCACCATGCTACATTGCATCTCCTCATGCAAGGGGCCCTCCTTCAAATACATAGAAAGTGCCTCAAATAAATTGCCCTTCATCCAATACCTCAAGGGTGAGATATGTCTCGAAAAGGATACCCCTCTTTTAGGGTTATATTCATGATTAAGCAACCAAAATATTCTTCCTTTTCCCATTTGAAATGAAGCACCCCTCATCAAGGGAAACTTTCATTGGCCCTACAAATGCTTTGTAATGCCATATGGCACCATTCCAAGCGAGGAGCTCCTCCTTTAGCTGCTCTCCTTGACACTTGTCATGCTTTGTGCTTCCTCTAAGCTAGGGATTTAGCTCGTTTAGCCTTTCTCCTTGCCACATGTAATGCCTTTGGACATCTTCTAATTTAGGGCGTTAATCTTCTAGGTTTTGGTTCTTGCTTAATCCATCCATTCATGCAATCTCAGGCCCTGCTATCAACCTAGAAAGAAGGATCTCCATCAATTATTCAACAACTGGTAATGTAAGCCATGCAATCATGCCTCAAATGTGTAAATTGTGCCCAAATAGAATCTCATGGTTAAATGTGTCTCTGGGATAAACTCCATCAAGTCAACCATATTCCTACATCCTCGTTTTTCCCTTAACGATGAAATAATGCTAGGGCAAGATATAACAGGTTGTATGACTATGGCCTCTAAGTCTATCCTTGCAACTTGTAACTACCAAGGAACTCTAAAGATCTTCTGTTGTGTTGGTGAGATAATAAAGCCCATGAAAATGTAGAATATGATTTGTATTTTTTAGTGTTACACGGGGACGCGTCTCGGAAGGTTGGGGATGCGTTTCGGCGTTTCTCGCGTCTCGGGGACTCCGAAACTCCATCCGAAACATTTCGGGACGTCCCCCTTTTGGCGAAACTTGGCGAGACGCAGATCGAAACGTTTCGGTGGGCGGCGAAACTTGGCGAAACTTGGGGGGACTTCTTGGCGTCTCGGCTGAAACTCCGAAACTTCGCCGAGACTTGTGGGCGTCCCGCCTCGAAACTCCGAAATTTTTTTTTTCTTCTTAATTTAAAAAAAATTAAATAAATCATTAATAAAAATTAAAACCATTTAAATAAATCATTTATATATTAAAATTTTAAATTTAAAACATAAAAAAATATTAAAAACTAAATAATAATAAAATTTAAAATTTAAAACATAAACAAAAATATTAAAAACTAAATCTAGTTTACAATGTCTAACCTAAAGTATATTATATAATTCTAAACTATCAATGGACGTGAAACAAATACAGTATCATACTATCTAGTATCATTGATTCTTTTTTTCAATCACTTAAAAGTCAAATATGATGTTTATGTTGTTAATCATAGATTCATATTGATATATAATATATCTATAAATTATTATTAATATAATGATAATCTTGATGAATCCTGTAATGTGTTTGAACTTTGAATTTTGCATTTACATTGTATGATTGCAGATTCCAGAATGATGAATGTTTGTTATTGTTGGGATTTGTATTTTTAATATTTTAAATTTTTTTATGACTATCGCGTCCCGCCGTCCCCGCTGAATTTCTCTAAAATTTGGGGGTGGTCTCCACACGTCCCGAATGTGCGTCTCCCCGAACCTGCGTCCTGCCGTCCCAGAATATTGGGGGAACATTGGTATTTTCAAACAGTAAGAAGGATAAGGATATGGAAAGTGGAGTTGAGGGATTTGAATATCTTCCCATATTTTCAAGACACTTTCATTGTTGCCAAAAGGTTTTCCTTGATCATATGCCACATCCTTTGGCAAAAGTCTACTACAAATCCATTAAGATTTGGAGCCTTACTATTTTTCATAGAGAACCAATTTATGCAATTCCTCTTAAGATATCAAAGCCATAAGGATCTTATATACTAATAATATTTGGGATGTTTCTTGGGATGGAATCAAAGCCTTTAGGATTGTTGTGACTTGTGTTAGATAGGAGGTCTTTGAAGAAAACCACCACGTCCCTACATAGGTCGTAATGGCCTTTAATGACACTCTTATCTTCTTTAATGATTCTCAAGACTTTATAATGTGATCTTCTGTTTAGATAGACCCTATGGAAGAAGTTCAAATTTTATCACCTTGCTTGAGCCACTACACCCTTGTTTTTGGCTTCCAAAATGTCAGGTTTATTTTTTTCGTTTTTTAATTGTAGGCTCCATGCACTTTGTTTGGTAGTTTATTCTCTTTGTCCAAAGAAGTCAACTGTACTTCCCATTTCCTCTAATTGATCTCCAAGGATGATCATCTTATTTTTTGGTGTCTTCTTTTTCTCGAAGATTGTCCCAAACCCCTTATTCCACTCCATCTTCTTGCTCTTTAGATTTTGAATTTTCTTGTGATTAATTAATATAATTGAGTCTTTGAGATTTGTCTCTCCGTTCCACCAGTTTTGGATTTTCTATCTTCTAGATCTAGGTTCTCACTTCTCAACCCACATATTTTTGAACATTAAAGGTATATTGTTAATCTTGTCCTATTTTGGGAAGGCAATGGGTTATAAGTTATAAGCCAGTGGTATGATAAAGCTCCTTTCAAGATACAGGAATTTGCCTACATTTCCTCAACAAACCAAGATTCCTTGATTAAGATAGGATAAGATAATATAATTTTATGAATGTCCAACAAATGACTACAAAAATAGGTGAAAGGGATTGTTGAGTACAATATTGTTGATACATAGTGGAAGCTTAGAATTCGACTCCTAAAAAGGAAAGATGCAAAAATAAAATACTGTAAAGCACTACTTTAAGCTAAAGACAAGCTAGGGACAAGCAATTGTTGGCCACACTGAGAGGGGGGGTGAATCAGTGTATGAGCAATTTAAACCTTTTTACAATCTTTTAATCAATCAGAGTATATCAAGCATTAATCACATAATCATATTCTTCAGTTAAATCAATCATGAGTCATAAGCACATCCATTACATCAAAGAGACACAAAAATATATGTAATTTTGATTTTTATTGATGGTAATGGAAGACTACAATCTTCTTGGTTACAATCAACACCAACTCTTATAACATGACCCAACCTGGTTTTCTTAGCTCCAACTAGGAAGGGTTTGAGGAGTCAAATCCTCAAGTGCAAGATTCCACTTGCAAGCTTGATGCCAATCTTTGATTGTCATCAATCTGCTGCTCAACCATCTTTGCTCATCATCCTCTGCTCATCAATCTGTTCATCAATCTCTGTTGCTCATCGATATTGCTGGTCATTTGCTCATCAACATATGTTCATTTGCTCATCACTGTTGCTCATCTGCTCATCAACCATGTCATCAACACTGCTGCAATACTGCCAGGTCTGCTCATCAACACTGCTTGTCAAGTCATCAAACATCAAGGTCTGAACATCTCATCATCAAGGTCTGTAACATAGGGTGTACATCATTATAGGGTATCAAGATCACCATCAACAATCATCAATCATGGAGTATCAATTAGGCTACATCATCAACGAGTTTGCTTCATCATGGTGTATACATCCTTGTTATACACACTGTATTCTTCACCATTGTACATGCACTTCACATCACTTGACATTCATCACATTGTACATCACTGTTCATGGCATATCTCCGAATACATCATTGTGCATGCATCTTCATCATCATCGAGGGAGTAGAATGTGCATCAAATAGGTTTGTATAATCAAATCATCATCATCTTTGAGTGTGGTATATATCATCAATATTCAAAGTAACATCATAGTGGAGTATGCATGGAACATAACCACTGCATATCCAATCAATACTGTTCACACTTACAGTGGCTTCATTGTGCATAGAAGAGCATCATATAACATGTATGTTCATCATCATAGGATACCATATCATACTTCATTATCAAAGTGTATAGATCACAACACTGTTCAGTGTGCCTTACTGTATAACACTGCAAGCATATGACTGTTTACTCATTTGATTATTAACATACCTTCATAACTGTAAAGATGTCACTGTAGTGCTGGTAAAAGCCATCTCTGTGGAAGATCGGGTTTGCAATTTTGGCCCCCCACTCCTCTGCTACTATTGCCAGGTCTGCAAAACCTTCACCTGTGGGGCCACTAGTCTTCAAATAAAATTGAAACCTACACTAAAATATATGTGGCTAGTTTGTAGCCCTAATTAGCCTTCCAATCCTTGATCCTAAGCACCTGACATAATGCAATGGACAAGGATTAAATGCAAGGGGACATCGTTATTCAATCAATCCAATCCCCAACAAGAAGCAATAATCATCCACAAATTAATCATTCATAGCAATAAGCATAAAAGTGAATGGAAGGATTAAATACAAGGGGACATCGTTATTCAATCAATCTAATCCCCAACAAGAAGCAATAATCATCCACAAATTAATCATTCATAGCACTAAGCATAAAAGTGAATCAACATTCGAGCACTAAGCATTAATGAGTTCATAAATCAACCATCATATAAGAAGTGCTTATTTATCACCCAACCACACCCAACCACAGAGGATTTGGCCATTCACCATTCTTTGGGCACTCGACTGTTTGGCAGCCCCCAACTCATTGTAACACTAGCGCACTAGCACCAATCAAACAACTATACCAACTCGCTACACTGGGACTATCTTACTTGTCCAATCATTAATAACAAACCTCCATCACACGATAACTTATTCACCTACCACTAGCATAGACCCATCTTAAACTTGGATCTATTGAGCATCGAGAGGGATCCAATTTTTTGAGGTGACTTTTTTTGATATGTAAAAAAATTAAGATAAAAAAATTACATAAGAAATTGGATCCCTCTCATAATTCAAGGTTTAAGATGGATCTATGTTGGTTTTAATTTTTTATTTTATTAGTCGACGTGTTATTCATTTGTGATCTAGGTTATAGTTGCCACATCAGCGTTACCCACATTACGTGACAACTTCTCCTCCATACTTGGGTATAGAGCACCTCGCTACTCTCGGTGCAGTCAACCTTGGGGTACCACTAATCAATCTCTCATCAACCTATTTCACCGCTTGGAACCTCTAATTAACCCCCCAAGGGCATCAATCAACCTATATTAAATTTTAATAGACCAAGAGAGGCCATCCTTTGAATTTTTCTCCAATTTTATTTATTGACCTTTTAGTTTCGCCTCATGACCTATCAATTTCATGTTGACGACATTTGTATATCACACCCTCTTTAACTATAGTCCAAACTCTATGACAAGCGCACACAAACACCTAGTTGCCTATGGGACTAGGGATTAGACAAGCACTCTGCCCTCTGTACGATCGCCAATGTAATCACAAAAAATGTCTCTATGGAAGACATCCACTTGACGTTCCCCCAACCAACACCTAAAATAACCAGGGATATTTAGTATATAACAAGGTAACATAGCATAACATAAACAATTAAATCCAGATTTCGCTGTTCATATGTTAAGTTGTCTTTGGTCAAGGCTAGAGGATGCTGTATGCATGAAAGCTCTATCTCGTTGATGATAAAATGGGGGAGGTAGAACCTCTTATTTGTATTCTTCTCACTATGATGGGAAATTCAAAAGAGATCATTAGTAGCATGATAATGATCTTCTCTCATTCATACACACTTTTCTTAGCATGGATCTGACTAGTATAGATCCATCTTAACTCCATATCTACCAAGCCCTGAGAGGGATCAATTCCCTTGAGATGCAATTTTTTCCCCAAATTTTGCACTTAAGTTTGCATTTAAAAGCATTTGATCCCTTTCGGCGCTTGCATTTAAAGCTATGTATTTTGCTAGGCGACATATTGATCGTATTAGTTATTTCACTTGAATCATATGTTTAACAGTTTGAGAACACTGTTGTTGATGAAGGATTGTTTCAAGGCTACTGTAATAGATTGTCACCTTGGATTATGCTCACAAAAGTTTCCTTAAACTACATAGTTAGCTCAAAATTGTTGTTAGGGCTGTTCAAAGCCTCTTTATTGTTGTAGGTACTGCTGTTAGGTGTATTTTATTGCTGTTACGATGATAATAGATATAACCGGGACTGTTGTAGGTACTTAGCATACTCTATCAAGGCTGTTACACTACCCAAGAATGCCAAGAATGATTCTTAACTCAAAATACTCAAATGAATAGTGTGAGAGAAATAGAGGGGGTGGGGTTGCTTTTATAGCTTTGTTAGGGGTTTAGGGTTATCTAGAACTTTCCCCACTCAACCAACTTTTTGATTTTTTTAAAATAACTTAAAGAACCGCCTTCTTCAGTGTCACTGTACGACTCAATACAGAACCGATCGGAACCACTAAAACCTTAAAAACCGGTTGGTTTCGTACAAAACCGATAATTTTCGATCTGAGATGTTAATTTGACCCGTTGAGGCCCCAGAACCGGTCGGACCGACCGGTTTTTCTGGTTCTGATCCGTTTTTTTAACACTAATCTATACTAATTTAATATAGGAGATGTCTAAAAATTCGATGATTTGGACCAGACGATCATTTTTTTTCCTGAAATCCAACGTTTTTTATTTTGCTAAATCGGAATGTAACTATGTTTTAATTCCAATTTTGATGGTAGAAATGGATTCAACACCCTCAAAAACCCCTCGGACACCCAAATTTCTAAAACTTGACAGTTGTAACCTGGATTTTTAAAAATTCCGACTGAATTTAATCAAAATCATGTCAGAGAAATCAGCCTATTTCGACCCAAATCGTAGAATCTTTTGTTGAAATACTGAGAGGGGGGGGTGAATAAGTATTTGCACAATAATAAATTTTTTAATAGAGCAAGTTGCTAATCACCAATCATAGCATATCATCAATGTACATGAAAATAACAAAATGCACAATACACAATATTTTGATGTGGTCTTGGGGGTAAAACCATGGAAGTCTTTTTAAAAATAAATTTGACCCAACAACAACCGGAGTAACAAATTTAATACAACTTTTCTAGCTACAACTGGAAGGGGCTACAACCCCTTAGACTTCGTCAGCGGCAACAACTTAACTCACAATATTGTGAGCCCTAGCACCACCCTACCAGAAGACTAAACCTGTGGACCTGTCAAAACTAATCACTGAACTTCCTGCTGATAACCTTTGCACTCTGATCACTTCCAAGTCATCACTGTATACTGATAAGTCATTTCATTGCCATACACTGTTCATGTACATCATTGTACATCTCATCATACACAGTCACTCATCAAGTAGTTTTGCTCTGCTTTCATTGATCATAAGGTATGCATCATCATAGAGTATAAGCATGCATTATCATTGGGTATGCATCATCGTCATAGGGTATGCATCCTTATCAAATATACATCATCATCGTGTATGCGTCATCAACATCAAGTGTACATCATAGTGCATAGGAGAGCATCATCACACCATAGCATGCATGCACATCATATTGTATAGGAGTGTAGCATGCATCATCATCATAGAGTGTTCATCATAGTGCAACATGCATCATCATCATAGAGTGTTCATCAAATATACATCATCATCATCATATAAATTACAATGGATTTACTTCACACATCACTATATATATAAATATACCACTGTATATCACTGTACATACACTTATACACATTCATTATTGTTCACTCATTTGACTGAACACTGTATATACATTGTCATGCCTGATTATATCTCATTCATACATACCTTGTCTATTCATTAGCTGAGTATGTCATTGTAGAAGACCCCAGACAAGACAAACCTTGGACTTGAAGATGTGCTGAAGTAGACTTCAAATTCAGACTGTTTTAACCCAAAAGAAATCACTGTAAGAGGCTTGGTTTCATCATCAAAACTTGGACTGTTTAAGCACGGGTCTGTGCATGCTGAGGAACACTGTAAAACTTGGTACTGTTGAACTTTTGTATGCCAAGGAAGATTGTAAAACTCGGGACTGTTGAAGACAAATTCAAACTGTTTGATGGAGCAATCAACCTCCAAAAGCTCGGACTATATACTCTCCAAAACTCGGCTGTTCAATTTGTGAGGTCAACAGTCAATCTCCAAAACTTGGACTGTGTAGATGACTTCAAAAATCAGATTGTTTATGTGTTGACTTAAACCCATGTTTTTAAATCTTTGTGGAAAATTCGGGTGTAGGCTGCCTCAGTCCACTACATGCTAGTACATTCGTTGATGATCCAAGTTATGGCAAACTTTTGTGTATTAATACACCTACTAGGTGTTGAGAGCTAGGGCCGACTTCAAGGGAGGGTCACACAATTTATTAATTTTAAAATTTGTTTTTTCACTCAATCTCTTGATGGGGCCGACTTTCTATTTTAGTAAATTGCTCACTCAACACTTTTATGCCACTTCAACCAGTGGTAAAGGGTTTTAATGGACTTTATGAAAACTTATGGGTTTAAGGGTCACCAAATGAGGGCTTCAAGGAAAAACCAATGTAAAGGTGCAATGGGCATCATCATGGGCTCAAAAGGGCATCATTATGCAACTTTAAGGCATTATTAGTGTCTTAAGGGCAAGGCATACATCATAGGGTCAAGTTCCAGTTTGTGGGCTTAGGGACCAAAGGTAAGAGTTTTAGGGTTTGTTATTAGGTCATCAAAGCCACCACAAGTGAGGGCGTGCTTTACTAGCGACCAAGAACCCCAACATCATAACCATCAAGGTGTGGTGGTGCCTAGACTTTTCCTAGGGTACCATGACCTCATTAAAACAGAAATAACCATAGAATGGGTCATTTGGATTCTTTGAAGTTCTACACTTCTTCAACCCACCAAGGACACTTTTTAGGGTACTAGGCTAAGTTGCACGAAATAGGGAAATGGAGACGAAACGTGGAAACGTTGGAAACGCAACCCCCCCAAATTTTGGAAACGGGGAAACGCGATATATATATATATATATATATATATATATATATATATATATATATGAGCAAGTACATAATTATTATAAAACATAAACCATAAATCATTAATTAGATTTAGTTGCAAGCAACATTGCCAATGATAAATGATAAATGCTACAGATAAAATTAAATCATACAAGTAACATTACATTTTACTCACAGACCCAAGTTTATATCATTTCATTCATGCAACTAGTAATATCCAAAAACAACCTTTGTAAATGAAGCTATATAGTATATATCCAAAATTAGCCTTTACGTAGGAGGCTACAAGTACAATGTATGAAACTATGAACAATGAACATACTAACATAGAAATAAAAGTAAAACACGAGCTCAGACTAATTGTCATCGTCATCTTCATAGTCTTCCTTAAAAATAGAACAAGAAGCACGCTCAGCAACAAAATGTAAAGTGCAAGAAGTATATCTAATTATGGCTCGACATCCCAATCTGCGCAAAGCCCACTCATTAGAGGAGATTTGAGGTCTAAAATGGGCCTCGTAAGGAAAATAATAAAATAATAGTTATTAATTTTGGAGGAAGAATGAAAAAACTACTTTTTTTGTTCTTATTTTCGACATGTCTCCCTGTGTTTTTACTCAAATTCCAAGCGGGAGAGTTTGTTGGATGCGGAATTTAATTCCGCATCCAACGAGCTCTCCCATCATCATGTTTTTTCAGGTATTTCTTGTTTTTGGGGTAGCGGGGTCTGTCAAAAGTATGCAGTGCGGGTACTCGTTGGATGCGGAATTTAATTCCGCATCCAAATTTGAGTAAAAACACAGGGAGATATGTCGAAAATACGAACAAAAAAAGTAGTTTTCTTTTATGACAAATATGTCAATTCAACCATTATGGTTGACTCATTTTATTGAAATTCTATTTGTTCTTGAATTCCAACTCACAAAATTTATTGTTGGCGTGTTTTCTTATAAGGCCCATTTTAGACCCCAAATTTCTTCTAATGACTATATTTTGGGCCCTGAGTGCTCAAGTTGCTTGTGTGAGGAGAGAATGAAGTGATGTTCTTCTTTGTAAATTTCTTCAAACTAATTAGAAACATCTAGAATTAAATTTTATTTTAAAATTTAATGTATTAACCGTTAATTACTGAAATTCGGGGGCAGAAAGAGACTTTACTGGCCAACTTTTTAAGTGATAGGCTTTTATTTGATGGGAAATGCCTCATACATGAGAGGAAACGCGATGGAAACGTGTTTCCGTCTGTACGGACGACACGTTTTGTATAGATGGAAACAAGTTTCTGTCAAGTACCATACGCGTTTTCGAGGGTGAAACGGGTGCCAGACCCGAGTTTCCTGCAACTTAGGTACTAGGGCATAGGTTGTGGACCTTGGGAACCCTAGGAACAACTAGGGAACCAAAGAGACAACTGGGGAACCATAGAAATAACTTAGGGAAACTTAAACACATTAAAGGGTGTAGGGCTTTTGCCATTGTCCCAAGGGCTCCAAGGGCTTCAGACTTGGGCTTAGACAAGGTCAAAAGGTCTCCTTTGACATTGACAGACTTCTAACCCTGAAGGGCTCCTCAAGGGGCACCAAGACACACCTGTTGGCATCAATGACAATTTAGTCAACATCTTTAGACTATGCGTTTAATATATAAATCTTTGGTATGTGCTCAAATCCTTCGTATGTAAATCATGGTTTAATGATGACTCAACTTCCATATCACATAGCAAGAAGCATACAAGTTTCATTAATTTTAATTAATTGGAATATATATCTCTTTGGTTTTGAAGTTTAGGTCAGGGTTTCACTTTTACATTTTAGGTTAGGGCCAACATTGTAATTTTTTTTATTTACTTAATATTTAAATGTTTTATTAAAGTGCCACATGTTAACTCCATGTAGAGCACGGATTGAGATGTAGAAAGCACTTCTCAGCTCAACAAGTCACATTGAGAATACAGAGATAAATTTAAGTTTTGAATCAGATGAGCTTAATATTGTAAAAAAGAGAGGAGCAAGTTTTCGTCCCCAATAATGAATGAATTCTAAAGTAGGAGGTCTTCTAGAATTTCAAAAATAGTTTGTACTTTTCGATATTAGGGGATCCCATATTAATACGACGAAAGTATTGTCCATGGAGAGATTGATTGAAAGGAGTAAAGTGAACATGGGGTTTAGGGTATGTTACATCTTAGAGCTATTGCAACGTTCCAACATGGCTAAACCTAGAGCAAGGGGTCTAAATATTTTCTTGTAAAGGCCAAAGTTGGTTATATTGTATGGATATTTGGATTAGGGCATGTTGTTTCGCTGGATTGGTCATGGCAAGCTCCCTTGGTTTTTCTCTTAGAAGAACTTGGCTTTGTGGCACAATTGATTGCCTCTTCAATGTGTAGATGTCTCCACCATGCAGGGCTTTATGCCCATGGGTTGGTGTCTAGGGCTTCTAGGGGTGACCCATTGGGGCACATGACCACCTTGGTTTTTGTTATGAAAAGGTGATTGCGTTTTGGAAAGGACTGTTGTCCCCTATTTAGCACACCTCTTTCCCCAATTTGAACCTCTTTCTAGCACTCAGAAACCCCTCCTTTAGCATTTTGTCCTATGATGTCGTCCTTGAGCCTACAAGCTTTGCAAGGGGGGCATTGAGGGATAAAAACACTTCCTGGGGTTAGTTGGGGCACGACGCCCCCCTTTGGCTCACTATTTCATCTAGCGGTGTCTTATTTGCTAGTTTTATCTATTTTAGGGCTTAGTCCCCAATTTGTGGAAGAACTACCACCTAAAAATATTCTAATTTAATGTTGACTTGTAGGCTCATTTTTAAGTTAAGTTGAGGACAAGTTCATATAAATAGGGTAACCTCGCTTCATTGGAAACATATGGACAAGGGTTCAAATAATGATATCTTTCATCTTTCTCTTGGTTTGTGAGCTAAGGAGCTAATGTGCACTTATCTTGGATGACCTTTTTCTTGCTTGATGGATGAATGTGGATGATATTAAGGTTTATTTTATGCTCTTAGTAAGTGGATGCTAAGAATGGCTTAAATAACTCATGCTCAAGGATGACCTAAGGTAACTCTTGCTCATTTCTTGATTAATGTTGGCATAGTTTCTCTTAAGGTAGGTCTAACGTTGCTCATAAGGTGCTTTATACTGATTTAGGGTTTTATGTTGGCATTTTGTCTGCTTGCTTGAGGAAAACTTCCTTTACAGGAGCTCTCAGTTGTCACATTGGGCCTTGAACTTCCAAATTTTCCCTAGTTAGTGCTTTGCTACCTAGCCCTAAGGTATCGAGAGACATCTTAAGTAGAGGGACATTGATCTCGATCTCTCATAGCCCTAGGGTTAAATACTGTCACTATTCGACTCTCTTCATTAAATTCTTGTACCCTTTTTTATTTTGCATTCATTTATATATTGGAAAAACCTAAAAATCTGAAAAATTCCAAAATCCCTAAATATCTGAAAGTTCAAAACTCAAAATATTTGGAAATTGGAAAATCTGATCCGTGAAAACAAGCGTGCCTTAGTGGATTTAACCACAAGTCTTTTTATTTCATGTGTTTTTATGGTAAAAAAGTCCTGAAAGTCGGATATTGTAAAAAAAGCCCTAAAAATTCATAAAAATTCAAAAACCTAAAACTATTTGCAATTTGGAAATTCTGGTCCACCTGTCAAAATTGCCCTAGTGGATTTATCCACTGATCTTGACGGGCGTCCCAATCTGGGCACTCCCCTTGGGGAAGTGTGAAACCCCTGCATTGGGATTCATGAGGTATTTTCTGCTGAACTGCTTGCTGAACTCAAATCTGAATTGTTTGCTGAAATAAAAACCGTAACAGTTTGCTGATATAAACCTGATAACAGAGCTGTTTAAGCCTGGAAAATCAACTGTTTACTGACATTTGGGGCAGATCTCTTAGCTGGTACAAGACTGACAGATCTGAAATTGTTTTCTGATTCAAAATCTTAACTCTCTGCTGATATAAACCTGATAAATCAGATCCATTGATTGATTTTTAACCTTTGAATTGTTAGCTGGTATAAACTGATAATTTTGTATTTGATTTCAGCAGACTTGTTTTCTGATTAGAGGTGGATAAGACCAAATTTAACTCCTGCTTGCTGGGTTATGTGTCGTTGTTATTCTTTGTTGACTCCATACAAAGCACTGATCTTAGCCATAAGGCTGGTAGAAGGGTATTTGCAGGTGTTCTTCCACCATTAGGGACTCTCCCCTGGGTTTAGGAGGTACCCGAAGAAGTTGAGGGATTGGGTTGAGGTGACATTGGACCTAACTCCTCTGCTTACCTTCACTAGTGCTGGGCCATAATTTGCCTTGCTTATCAAGGACTGCTTGTTTGAACGGTAACAGGGCACATAGAAGTATTGCCTCACACAGTTTAAATCTATCAGCACTGTTAAGTTCATCTTCATTCCCAACTTTGATATTTTCTGTTGTTGATGTTCTTGATGAAATAATTTTAAATTTTGCACTCTTTGATATGTATGTAGTAATTTATCGCATATTTTTGTACCTCTTAGTATGTTGTGTATGCACCCATTATTCGATTCCATGGACACGTTTATAATTCGTGTTGTTGATCACCATAAATTCGAAAAGGTGCATTTATTTTCTTCTGGTGCTTTACGTCTATTGTGATAACTGACAAAAGGTTCCTAGGTTAAGCAGTGTGTCTAAAGAAATTATTATTTTACTGTTTTACTCATCAATGCCCCCTTTTTGAACTAAATAAACTGTTCATGCTATGCATTGAGTCACTCTCGTCTTTTCAACTTATTATGTTTAAAATTTATAAGGATTGCTATTTATCTTCTCAAATTGGTTTATATTTGAAGTTGATCAAGCAAAGTGATTTTAGCTTCTATTGATGGCAAAAACTAGGTTCTTGAAGCCGCAGAGATGACATATGAAGAATACAAGACAATGAAGGAGTTATTGATACCACTCGGTCGGTGTCCTAGATTCTCATCCCAAAGTGGTGGCTGAATCTTTTACAACTATGTTGGACCAGTTTCAATTAGCAATTCTATTTAATTCCTAATTTCATTTTGCTGGTACATAATTGGTAAATATGATGAATGCGGACGGTTGATGCGAAAACTCCGTTTGAGAAAATATAGTTTCTAGGAAACATGTAAATAGCTGGAGGTATGCTGCAACATCAAACTAATACTCATCACATAAATCGAATCATATCACCTATACACTGCACTAATGACATTTTAACATGTTAATTATGTGTCGTATCATCTCTCTTTATGGTTCAGTGGATTCGATAGTTTTACAAATGTACCATTGCCTTGGGGAACGAGTATATTAAAATTAAAACCTGTTGCCTAATAACTTTGGCGGATGTATTAGTTTCTTGTGCATAATTTCATTATCAAAATATCTCTTTGCTGCCCAGGCCTATGGTATTCAAGGCAATACATGTTTGATTTTTACACCGATTTACCTTCCAATGAGAGATATCTACTCATTGTAATACAATTTTTTTGGAGTATAAAGGTGCATTTGAAATTAAAAAAATAATTGGAGCCACCCAAATAAGCCTGCCTTTTGTAGCGGCTCTACTGATAATGTAATAGTAGAGTCTTATGGCTCTATACTGATAACGTTATGGCTCTATGCTGATAACGTGTCAGTAGTCTTAGCGTAATACATTTATGTTTTAATAAAAAATGATTGGAACATCCATATAAACTTGCCTTTTGGATTGGCTCTCTTGTAGTTGTAATGTTTTAGTGTAATACGTTAAGTTTTAGTGAGATACGATGTAATGATAAAACGATATGATGTTTATTTTCTCAATTTTCAGATGTTTTAAAAAATTACATATATTTTATATAAAATAATGCATATAATTTTTTATGATTAAAAAAATATTTTCAATGTTCCCCCAATATTCCGGGACGGCGGGGCGTGGGTTTGGGGAGACGCACATTCGGGACGTGTGGAGACCACCCCAAATTCTAGAGAAATTCAGCGGGGACGACGGGACGCGATAGTGATAAATTTTTTAAAAATATTAAAAATACAAATCCCAACAATAACAAACATTCATCATTCTGGAATCTGCAATCATACAATGTAAATGAAAAATTCAAAGTTCAAACACATTACAGGATTCATCAAGATTATCATTATATTAATAATAATTTATAAATATATTATATATCAATATGAATCTATGATTAACATAAACATCATATTTGACTTTTAAGTGATTGAAAAAATGAATCAATGATACTAGATAGTATGATACTATATTTGTTTTACGTCCATTGATAGTTTAGAATTATATAATATACTTTGGGTTAGACATTGTAAACTAGATTTAGTTTTTAATATTTTTGTTTATGTTTTAAATTTTAAAATTTATTATTATTTAGTTTTTAATTTTTTTTATGTTATAAATTTAAAATTTTAATATATAAATGATTTATTTAAATGGTTTTAATTTTTTTAAATTAAGAAGAAATTATTTTTTCGGAGTTTCGGGGAAGTTTTAGAGTTTCGGGGCGGGACGCCCACAAGTCTCGGCGAAGTTTCGGAGTTTCAGCCGGGACGCCAGGAAGTCCCCCCAAGTTTTGCCAAGTTTTGCCGCTCACCCAAACGTTTCGGTTTGCATCTCGCCAAGTTTCGCCAAAAGGGGGACGTCCCGAAACGTTTTGGATGGAGTGAAAAACGTCGAAACGCGTCCCCATGTAACACTGAATATTTTTATGTAGAATATATTCTGCTGAGATTTTAGTTAAGTTTTAGTGTTTTAGTGTGATACAATGTAATGATACAACATTATGATGTTTATTTTCTTTATTTTGAGATGTTTAAAAAAATTTATTTTATATATTATATAAAATATTGTTAAGTTTTAGTGTTTGTGTGATACAATGTAATGATACAACATTATGATGTTTATTTTCTTAATTTTGAGATATTTAAAAAAAATTGTTTTATATTTTATATAAAATATTGCATATAATTATTTTGTGATTAACAAAAAAATATTTATTTATAATTATTTTATATAAAATATATTTTGCTGTGGTTCTAGTTGAGTTTTAGTGTGATACAATGTAATGATAAAACATTATGATGTTTATTTTCTTAATTTTGAGATGTTTGAAAAAAATTATTTTATATTTTATATAAAATAATGCTTATAATTATTTTATGATTAAAAAAATATTTTTATGTAGAATATATTTTGCTGGGATTCTAATAATGGCATGGAGGATGCATATAATTATTTTATGATTAAAAAAATATTTTTATGTAGAGTATATTTTGCTGGGATTCTAATAATGGCATGGAGGATAAACAGGGACCTTTAGAAGCATGAAGCTAATATGTTATTTTAAGAATTCAGGATGTTACCTAACCATTCCTATAAGCATGAGGCTAATATGTTCTTTTAAGAATTCAGGATGTTACCTAACCATTCCTAGAGCATGAAGCTAATATGTTCTTTTAAGAATTCAGGATGTTACCTAACCATTCCTATATAAAAATTACAGTTTAAGATTAATTTAAACATATTTGATATGACATTTTTAGTTTACCAAAATTTTAGAAAATAAATCATAAAATAAAATTTATTTTTATGAAATTAGTAAAGATGAACACTTGACCCTTGAGTTTTGTTAAGGAGATTTCAATAAAACAATGCCTTCGTGAGTGGTCTAAAAAACAAATGTTTACGATGGAAAATATGTATGAAGACTTAATGGTCCACATACATATAATCATTTGAGAAAAGATTCGAGGATTGTTACCTTCAAGATATCCATACTTTATAATGAATTGAACTGCAACTAATATATAGACTTAATCCATTTGAGTGGTTAGAATTTCCTATTGATTTTAAGTTAGGTTAGAATTTCCTATTGATTTTTTAATTATATTAAAGGAAAAAAAATACCAGTCTTCAAAATAGATGTGACTCAAGAAAAATAAGTGAGAATACTAGAAACCATTGTTAATAGTAATAGGATGAGGCAAACATAATTGAAGATGCATTGATGCTAGGTACCAATTGAGCCGTGTGCTTTAAAAGTTAAGCAGTGTTATTGATATAATTGTTGCGTCTTTGAAAGGTATGAGAAATATTATCTAACTATGGGGTTTATAGATCACAATAACCCTTGCAGAGTCTAAGGATTAATCCACTATGCTTAGATGCATAAGGGTAAGGGCACTTACATGAGCTTAGAGAAGTTATTGGTATGTTTATGACTTGGCTCTCATAAAGAACCTTTCCTTATGTGAAAGTTTGCTACGAGGGAAGTCATCATATAGTACTTTTATGCTTTCGGTCTTGTAAAAAATGATACATAATATCTTTAATTTTATTTTTTATTTCTTTCACACAATTTGATAATTAGGACATCATTATGCTCATATGTTGGTGGAACTCTAATCAGACATCATTATGCTCATATGTTGGTGGAAATATTCTAATAGCCTAAATGCTTCTATTATAATAATTTTGTTCAAATGATTTAATAATACACATCGGATACAAGTAAAAACGCATTAAATAGATTGACTTATTTTAAGTTTACCATAATAGATGACTTATTTTAAGCTTACCCATATTAGCAATTGCATTTAGGCCTATGCATCCTAATGAGTGAATCCTTCATTTGATCGTGACCTCTAGATTAATTTTAGAAGGTTAATTGGGTGCTAGTAGAGTTTGAGTAGAAAGTAATTATATTTTTTTTGTTGCTCCATTTGTGTCTTGATGTTATTGTGATTGTTTGACTCTATCAATATTTTGGCATAAAAGCATAAGATTCACATTGTTGGAACCATGCTCATTGAAGGCCTAGTGTGAAGATGTTGCTCATCAAGAGAACACCAATCCAAGCCAAGTGTGGAACTAGAGGAGTGATTAAGTTAAGTGTCATTTCCATTTACTCCAATCGCAAGGATGAACATGATCACAATAGTTCTTTCACTTGTTTCACATGGGATGCTGTATTGAACAAGAGACACCTTATACAATTCCGGCCTATTATACAATTTCTATGCAGATCTAAGTTGGTGGGTGGGTGGCCACATCATTAAGGGAATTTTGAGTTATAAAATGGGTTATAAAAATATGTATTATCAAAATCAACTTTTAAAGAACCAACCACATTCTAGAGAATGCCATTATCCATTATTGTTGAGGTGCCATTGCTGGAGTTAAAGACACCTACTTGCCAAATTCTAAATGGTGGATGAAAACCCATAATTAACCATACTCAAGGATCACTTTTGAATATATATAATGCTTTTAAAGTACTTATAAAGTATTTTTCTGGTTGTGAAAAAAAGTGAAATACTTTACTATATAAAGAATGTTTGGATATACCATATATTATCAATACCAAGAGTAAATATAAATTCAAAGTTTGAATTTAGGCATACACACTTTTCTATTTGAATGATAGATAATTTTATATATATTGATTATAACAATATAATAAGAATGTGTTATATTATCCCTATAAGATGTTGGATATTGAAGAGAGTTTTAAATACTCGGATTTTCATTTGAAACCCAATGGTTAAAGACTTGAGGATTGGGATTGGCTTGCTAAGAAGATTCAACGAAAAATCAATAATTGGTCTTATCGGTGGCTCTTTTGGGAGGAAGGCTAACTCTGGTGACTTCTGTGCTTAAAAACTTACATGTCTTTTGCTTCTCTTCATATGTGGTTCCTATTTCTATTATTTCACATATAAGATCTAAGATGTTTCATTTTCTTTCGGTGGGAAACTTGGAGTTCTCAAAGATACATTTGTCTTCTTGGGAGAGTTTGTCTTTACCTCGTTGTTTTGGAGGTTGGGGGATAAATCATTTAAGCTAGTTTAATTTTTCACTATGTGTAAAAAGCTTGTGGTGTCATATTTTCAAAAATGACCTATGGTGAAATCTTATTAGGTCAAAGTATTTAAATAGTTTGGAGTTGGTTCATTGGTTTAGATATGAAACAAAGAAGAAACATAACACTCTTGCAATCTTGAATAGTTTTTTGAAATGCTTATCAATTATAAATCATGCTTTAAGCTGGTCTGTATGTAGGGGGAATCAAATTTTTGTGGGGATAGACCCTATCAATGGTTTTGATGCTAAATATAAAATTTCTCGAGAATTGCTGACATAACTTCATCAAAATTTTTTTTTTGCCTTGAAGCAGGTTTAGGTGGAGAATACATGGGAAAATAGAAGATGGGCCAAATCATGGGATTTGGTCTTGCATGGTAACACTGCAAAGGAATGGAATTCATATGTTTTAAATATTTATCAGGATGGCATTACTCTTAGTGATCAATCGGATAAATTGGTATGGACTAGTAACAAGGAGGTTAGTGTGAATGCAAAACTGCCCTATAAATTAATTGTAATGGAAGAAAATGTTGGCAATGCTTATTGGTTGACACAATGTATATGTAAATGATTTTTTTCTTTAAACATCAAAGTATTTATGTGGTTGTGTATAAAAAACAAAATCCTTACTTGGGATGTTTTACAGACGAGGGTTTTTTTAGGCAAAATGTTTTACTATACTGTGCAAAATGTTGGGGAATTACTTCGCTGCAGGCTTTGGGAGATTCATAAGTCATCATCAATTGGGAAAACAGGAGATCGAAGATGCACTCTCTTGCTTTGAAACACTGGATGGATAGTACTAGACTTTTAATGAGCAACTCCTCTATCATCTCCTTTCATCATATTTATAGAGATCTAAATAGGGAAGCTGGCATTTTATTAAAAGAGGCGATGGGCTTTATGGATCGAAAAATCTTTTTCCATTTTTATTTTGAGGAGAAACTGTCCAGATTTGGGAGTATGCATTTCTTCTAGATTGCTGTAGTTATATCTTATATATGGACATGTATTTTTTTTTTGGGGGGGGGGGGTATTGTATTTAATATATTAGTTTGCTGATAGTTAGCTACTCTCTGTTTTTTTCGATGGAAGGACTTTGAGAGTTTTTTGTTTTTGTGGTTGGGAGAGAGAAAAAGGAAAAGGAATGCGTATATCATGGGCTGATATTTTTTTGGTTGAAATGATCATATTTTTTTGAAGGTTCGTAGAACTTTTCATACAACTTTTATAATAATAAAATGTTTTTTTTTGTTTTTGTTTTTTTAGTGCTGAAAAAAAAACTTCCTAATGAATTTGTATTATATTATATTATAATTGGTATTATATTATAGTGCGTGTTATATTATATTATATCATTCTTGTGTAATTCTCTCATTTCTTCACCTATCCACAACTTTCCATGTTTCATTCTTGTGTAATTGTCTCATTTCTTCACCCATGGCTTTCCTCCATTTATCTGCATTCCCAAATTCTCTAGCTTCCTGAAATGAACTAGGTTCACCATCATCAATTAAGAAAGCAAAAGAAGATCGAAAATCAGGAGAATACCTTTCTATAAATCATATGGGATGTGTATATATTATAATTTGTGGCTGGTAAGCTTGCTATTCTTCATGCTGATAAGATGATTCATTTTCATCTTCACTCATTTCTACATCTCTATTGGAACCACAATTTCCGTTAGACCAAGACTCGTAGGTGTTAATCTCCACCACAATAGCCAGAGTTAGGATCTCGGGAGGCGATTAGGCCATGTCACGAAACTCACGGGGAGTGTTGAACCCAATGTCCAACAATCTCCCCCCCAATGCGAGACATGTGAGTTTTGAGGCCTTGACCTGTGGCTCTAAGACCATTTGTTGGACACAATGGCCACACTGAGAGGGGGGAGGGGGGGGAGTGAATCAGTGTGTGAGAAATTTAAACCTTTTGCCTTCTTTTAATCATTCAGAATATATCAATCAATTAGATAATCAAATGCATCAGGTAATTCAACCAAGAATCATAAGCACGTTCATCACATCAAAGAGACACACATATATTTGTAATTTGATCTTTATTTATTGTACATGGAAGACAATAATCTTCTTGATTACAATCGACATTGACTGATAAGAAGAGCACCAACCCTGTAACATGACCCAACCTGGTTTTCTTTGCTCCAACTAAGAATGGTTTGAGGAGTCCAATCCTCAAGTGCAAGTCACTACTTGTAAGCTTGATGCCAATCACTGATTGTCATCAATATGCTGCTCAACCATCTCTGCTCATCAATGTTGCTTGTCATTTGCTCATCAACGCTACTCATCATCTGCCAATCAACCTTGGTCATCACTACTGCTAGTCATAGGTCTGCTCATCAATCATCTTGTTCATTTGTTCACTGCTTCTGTTCATCAATCCTGCTGGTCATTCTCAGCTTTTCAACTTCTGCTTGCCAATATGCGCATTAAACTCCCCTCATCCACTTTTGATTTTCCATCTATTGCATAATCGTCTCTGCTTATCATTCTGCTCAAGAAGCCACATCAATCATCTTCTTTACTTGTCATTTCATCATCACGCTGAAGGTATCACTGTTAATTGTCATCAGGATGTTTGCTCATGTTCTCTTCAAGCCACTTTCCACATTCACTAGGACTGCAACCTAGCACTAAGAGCTTCAACCTTGGATGGTTAAGCTTCTATTCATGTCAACACTTGTCAACTTGTGAACTTCAACCTTGACTTGTTATTAGCTCTGAGTATTCATATATTACATCATTATGCATACATTGCTATGTTTATCATTTCACTTGAACATACAAGTTGTCATACATACCTGAGATCACATCAATTTAGATTGTGTTTCACTTGCAGGCTGTGTACTTTGTCTGAGGAGGAACCCTACTCCATGACAAACCAGGACTGTGTCTGCAACCCTTTATGTCTTCAAGATAAAGGTTGTCATTCATCAACATTCAAGACTGTGTGTCATACTTCTTCAAAGCACTGAAAAAACATTGTCAAATATTAAAGCATATGAACTGTTCATCCTTTATTAGAAGCTTTGATTGTGTGTATGCTTTGGAAGAACTCAATCATAAGACCAAACTTGGACTGTGTATAATACTAGCAAGCTTGAGCTCCAACCAAGTAGAGAAACTCTACTCACCACACCTCTTTCTTCGCAGCCAAACCTCAAACATATGCCAAATTGGAATTGTGTATAAGGATCGAGTATGTGCTTGAAAAAGATCTAAAAATTAGACTGTATACTGTCTTCAAACAACAGAGCTTCAAGACTGTTCATCACTTCATGAGCTTGGGCTTAGGGCAGTCAACATCTTCCTTCAAGCTTGGATAATCTTGTAGACTGTTCAGACAATATCTCAATCACTTACAAACACAGACTTGTGCATATCTCTGTCAAAGACATCCTAAACAAGTCATACTTTGGATTGTGTATTTGAGATGGAACTTTGGTGGACTGCCTCCAACTTGTGCACTAAGCATATGCCTTTCCATCAAATCTCAGATTTGTGTATGGTTGCAAAGTCACAAACTTTATGCAAGAATCGATTTAAAAAATCAGACTTCTTGAACATCTTGTTGACACCACCATGTGCATGGAGTATTGACCATGGAAGCCCTCATCACAGTCAAGACTCGGGCTGAGTTTGAAAACTGTGGAAAAATCCATTAACTCAAATTACTTCAAACTTGGATCACTTTAACATTTAGTTGTAATCAATCTCAAACTCATCCACCTCAGACTGTGTGTTGAGAGAAAACTCATATTGCTTATGCTGCTTGTCACAAACTTGTCATGTACATCATATCATTTAGAGTGAGCTTGAAAGGCTCTCCAAAAAATTAGATGTTGCTTCCAGACATCTAGGAAGTTCAATGTCTCAGTCCGCTACCCAAAACTTCAAGAGAATAAACTCAGACTTGTAGAAATATCAGACCAAAACAAAACTTCAAACTCACTGCTGCAATAAATTCGGGTCTGCTCCTAGACCACCGAATTTCACAGTCAAACCCTTCTGCAAAAAAAAATTAGACTAAATTTTTTTTTACTGCTGCTACAAAACTCTGTTAAATTGCTGCTACATCATCATATTGTTGTAATATCGGGTCTGCTACACCGCTCCCAAATTTAGGGCATCCATAAATTCGGGTCTGTTTGTAACTTTGTACTGCTGAAAACAGTCACCACCGAAAAAACAAAAGAACTTCATTGCTGCAAAAATTCATGCTTCCAACACTTGCAAACAAATTCAGGTTTGCAAAAAAAATTGCAGTCACTGTTGCTTCCACTGCTCCTTCACCCGAAAAACAGTCACTTGGCCTCAGTCCAGGAAATTGCAGAGCTCATCCGAAATTTGTGTGTTAAATGAAGTTTTGATAGGTTATTTATATTGATTTTCCACTGGGTCGACCTGTCATAAAATTTTTTATTTTATTTTTATTTTTTCAAAAAGCTTCATTTGTGGAGCCGACCTTGTCCACCTTTCTTTATGCTTTACTTTTTTTATTATTATGTATTGTGAGTGTGAACATGCTTCAATGTTTTTCGACAAAATAGGGCAACCTTTTTTGTTAACAAAATGTTTATATATATTTTTGTTTTTATTTTTATCATACAACCTTAACTTTAGGGTTGAATTTAAGGTCAACAAAAAGTTTACCTCAAGGGCTTGATCACAAGTCATCAAGGTTTATCATGTCTTAGGGTTTGTTTAATTTAACCCAATATTTCTTCAAGATTCAACTATAAGTTATCAAGGACCTTTAAGCCATCAATTGTGGGTCCAAGGGCTTCTTCATCAAGCCAAGGACATGTTCATGGGTTCCATAGCCTATCAAGAACCATACAAGAACTCCATGACCCAACAAGGGTTGCAATGTCATCAACTACTAAGTGTGGGTCCAATGACATCTTCAGGGCTTCTTCATCCACCTCAACCACACAAGGAGACCTCCAGGGGTCAAGATATCACCTGTGGGGATGCTAGGTATTCTTCTGGGGTACCATGACATCATCATAGCATGAATGACCACATAATGGGTCATTAATAATTCTCCAAGCCATCTAGGGTTTGTCCAACGTCCATGAAGGATTCAGGACAATCTCTAGGGTCTTCAACACTTTCAGCAGAGTCTTCAACTTATTCAGCAAGGTGGTGGAATCAAGATCCAACCTTGTGGGTTTAGGGACCTTGTCATCTGGGTACAAGGTGCTTCAAGGCACAAACCCATTTTGTAAGGGATCCATGGCACTGGAAGTGGGACTTGGTGGCATTAATGATGACCTGTGGGGCCACTACAAGTCCATGTTGGCATCAATGTCAATTTCATCAACAATACCCCCCTTTGTCATTGATGACAACAACTCATGATCCCCCTATGAGCATGCTCCCCTTTTGTCTTCATCTCTCCCTCAGTCTTCATCTCTCCCCCTTTGGCATCAATGGAAAAGGGTGTCCGCATACCTGTATATGAAATCACTAATCTCTGGTCATTGATCCCCCTGTCAGTATGCACGATCCTAGGAACTGTCTGTATGTCTAGAGTAGTCATCCTATCTTCTTTGAGTTCATCCTCTAGCCTCATGAACTCAAGGTGTGCTAAGGTCTTTGAGAGACCTTACGCTTGGTTTTCCATATGGAAGCGATCCTCTTTGCTCTGATCAACCTCTCATATCTGTAATTGCTCGGTCTTCTTCATCCATACTTTCTTCTTGGCATCTGTCCTTTCAACATTTATTTCTTCATCTGTACTAGTTTTCCTTGATGAGTTGTATAGGAAAGTTCTCAAGGGTTGTTTCTGTGTACTGCAACAATATTAAGATTTGTTTCCAAGTCCACTGCAACTATAACACCTCATCATACGACAATGTGCAACAAAGTGACCAACATTAATGCATGTCCAACACCTGACTGAGTTGTTGGAACTTCCAGCACTTCTTTGATTAAATTCATGTCTCCATGTCTGAGAGTGTCCCTGACTGTAGGCCTTTGTCTTCTGATCTTCAAATCTTCCTGCATTGGTCTTCTTCCAAGGTTCGCTAGTTCTTCTTGTTGATGTGTATGAAGGACTTCTCTTGGATTGACTTCTTTGACTTGCACATTCTTGTGATTTATGACCAAACCCACTGAATGTGTGACATGTGGCAGCAACATGTCCAACTTGATTATATGTCCAACATCTAACTGAATCATTGGGCCTTCCAACAATTCTTCCGTAGAGTCTACAATCCGCAACTTTATGACCAAAGTTAGAACAAAAATAGCAATAACCGTTGAAACCACTTTCATACCTGGGTCTTGGAGTTGTTTCTTTTTCGAGCTTGCTTTGAGGAATAGACCTAACTCCTTGTTTCATCTTTGAACTTCCAAAGTCCTTGTTGTCATGTGTAGGTGCATGGGGAGTGACTTTTGATGTTGATGGATATGCTTCTGGAGTCTTTGGAGACCAAGTGTCATCTTCAGATTTTTCCTTGTCCTTCTTGTAACCAAGACCAATTTTGTCGAGTGGATATCTCTAGCAATCCAAGATTTTATCTAGGACAACTGAATTGTCCTTGAACTTGACAAAATATTCATTCTTCTCACTTTTCTTCGTAAGACCAACTACCTCCATTTCCAACTTCTGGATTGTCTCCTCTTTTTTTTCCAGCTGAATCTTCAAGATTTCTTCTATCCTCTTGGCTTCCTCCAACTGACTCTTCAGATCATGATTGACCTCTCTAGTTTCTTCAAGCTCTTCAGCAGGCTCTTCTGGTTCTTCCTTTTGACAAATCAATTCAGTATTTAGTTGTTCAACTTTAGCATCCTTGTCTTTCATTTGACCCCGCAACTCTTTGTCCTTGTTTTTGAGCTTCACAAGAAACACTTTCATTGTCATGGTCTTATGCTGATATTCATTCAAGGAGTCCAAGATTTTCTTTTTGAACTTCATGAAGTCATTATGGTTTAAATTTAATGTGTTCAAAAACCAATTGGCTCTGAGATCAATATTCAACAATGTGAGATGTATCTCATGTGCAGCCTCTGATAGACCTTCATCATCATATGCAAGATCCTTCTCAATTTCATCACACAAGCTATCATTACAATCACAAGAGACCATACCTTTACTAGAGTCCTCTTCTTGCTTCTCTTATTCTTTATTGATCTCTTATGTGGGGTTGTCTTCTGATTCTTGATCTATCTTTTCGGGTTCTGGTCTTTCCTTTTGATACTCTCTCCAACTTGAACCATAGATCTTTAGCTGAAGTGTGTTCCCCTACACTTTCCTTCAATGCGCTGGGAAGTCCATCCATGAGGAACTTCAAGGCTGTAGTATTGTCCTTCTTTGCTTCCGTCTGTTCAGCTGATTTTCCCTTCTTATTTGATGAAGTGGGTGGATTGCTCACAATCTCCCAAACACCAAACTTCTTAAGGTACGGCTTCATCTTGCTCCTCCAACTGAAATAATTTGTCATATTAAGTATACGCACATCATTGTTTGATGATTCTTCCTTTTCCTCCATTGTGTTTGAGGATCTCCTTCAAGCTTGCTAGGCTTGTTGGACATTGGGTTCAATGCTCCCTGTGAGTTTCATGAGATGGACTAATCGCCTCCCGAGATCCTAAATTGTTGATTGTGGCGGAGATTAACACTTGCGGGGTTTTGGTCTAACGACAATAGTGGTTCCAACAAATGGTATCAATGCCACAAGTCAAGGGTTCGAAACTCACCCGACTCGCGTTGGGGGGAGATTATTGGACATTGGGTTCAACGCTCCCTGTGAGTTTCGTGACATGGACTAATAGCCACCTGAGATCCTAACTCTGGCGATTGTGGCGGAGATTAACACCTGCGGGTTTTAGTCTAACAACAATCATGGTTCCAACAAATGGTATCAGAGCAACAGGTCAAGGGTTCAAAACTCACCCGTCTTGCGTTGGGGGGGATATTGTTGGACATTGGGTTCAACGCTCCCCGTGAGTTTCGTGACATGGACTAATCACCTCCTGAGATCCTAACTCTGGCGATTGTGGTGGAGATTAACACCTGCGGGTTTTGGTCTAATGACAATTGTGAGTCCAACAACATCAACAGGTACAATCTTAGGTGTTTGTTGTACCTCCTTCCTTTGCATGGATTTTTCATTTAAAATAACATATTGGTTAATAATTACCTTGCGGTCAATAGGATCCCACAATCTATACCCCTTTTTTATTATCAGAACCAAGAAAAACACATTCCCTTAATTTTTGGTTAAGCTTAGACCTCTTTTCTTTAGGCACACGGGAAAATGCATCATATTAAAAAAGCCCAAACTTTTCTCTACTTGTGCCTTGAACTCTTTAAATTTCTCAAAGGCTTCTATCTTATTTTTCTGAAAATACACCCACACCCTTCTAGAATTATCATCTATAAAACTTGAAAAATCTAGCACCACTTATGGATAGAGTGGGGACTGGCCCAAATATATTAGAATGAATAATTTACAAAATATCAGAAATTTTACTAGATCTTGCAGTAAACCAAACTCTCATATGTTTACCAAAAATATAGTTCTCACATAAGTCTAAATCACAAGAATTAATACTAGAAATCCTACCTCTATCATGCATATTTTTCAAACCCTTTTCATTCACATGTCCAAGTTGTTGATGCCACAACATCACAACATCTAGAACATCCCCTAAGTTTAGTGTTGTTGCATCATTTCTCATTGTATCACCACAAACAATATAAGGTCCCACAAGATTCTTGTTTAGCTACTACGAAGGATCCTTTGGTAATTTTGCATCAACTGACACCAAAGGTAGTAGAATATCCCAACTTATCCATCATCTTGATTGAGATAAATTTTTTCTGTAGATACGGTACATGTCATACATCACACAACTTCCTTTATATCTTATTGTCCAACTTGATCATAATGTACCCTCTTCCCACAATTTATAAAGGATGATAATCCCTATGTAGACCGTTCCACCACTATAGGACTAGTATTTGAAAAACTAGTCTCTATATGGAGACATGTGGAAATATACACTTAGGTCCAAAACCCAAGAATATAATAGAGATATAATGTTACCGAGAAAAAATTACTCACATGACATCATCTCTTATAATTTTGTTGTACTATATTCAACTAATGGTTTGTTTAGATTTTCATCCTTCTTTTCTTTCTTCAGATACAAACAATCCTTGCTCAAGAGTGACAGTTTCCCACAATTCCAACACCTCACTTTCTTGTGTACTTTGGAATTGTATCTAGGTTGTGATATCCCTTGTTCATCCCTTTGACTATAGCACCCTCTCACATATTGGGATTCATTGGTAGAGGGACCCATAGATGATTCTCACCCCAACTCTTCTCCCAATAGAGCAACTACCACATCATCAAATTTTAGAGTTATTGATGATGAGTTGGTGATGGTAACCACCACATGATCCCAAGTATTTGGGAGGGAACAAAGTGAAATGATTTCTCTGTCCTCATCCTCCAATTTTACACCAACTGAGAGTAGTTTGTTTATTAGGGTATTAAACTCATTCATATGATCTACCATAGTTGAACTCTCCTTCAACCTCAGATGAAAGTTTTGTTTTTATAGTAAAACTTTATTTGTTGTTGATTTATCCTCATATAACTTCCCAAGTATCTCCCAAAGTGATTCTATGGTCTTTTATTAAGAAACATTGAACAAGAGAGAGTATGCTAAGCAAAGATGAATTGTAGAAACTGCCTTTTTATCGAAATTTATATAGTCCTCATTTGTCATATCACTCGGTTTTTTGCAACCCATTACAAGGATAGTGATCGATAATTCTGAACCATTAAATCCTCCACCTTCATATTCTATAAGGATAAACTCTTTGCATCAAACTTCTCAATCTTTAGCTTAGTTAAACTTCCTGCCATTGTTGCAACCCCCACTCGCAAAAAATCAATGCTTGTGAGTCTTTTAGGATCTGATACTAGATGTTAGAAAAATATAAAAAAAAAGAAGAAAACAAAAATAAAAATAGAACACAATATTTACATTGAAACCCTGCTATATGTAGGTAGAACCATGGGGCAATGACAACTTCAATATTCTATTATTACTCAAAAAAACTTACAATTCTTTCTTCTATCTCTCTTGTGATACAATGCTGGCGGTTCAATCCCATTTTATACAATACATATGAGGGTTCTATAAGGAACCAAATTACACTAGAAGGGTTTATAAATTGTTGCCTTAGGGGATCTTCTCTCACACCCCTAGAAGGGGGTTTGGAGACCCCTCTCTAACCCCCCCCTGTTCCTAGCATATACGAGTAGTGTGTCCATATAATTGAGATCTCTATAGGAATGATATTGGATAAATGGAAATTGGATTCATATCCTAACACACAGAGCAACTCGAGTTTTCCTATTGCTACCTACCACAAGTGCCCTCCCACTTGCGATCCACCTCTAGGAAAGAATCCTAATAAAGGGATACTAGGATACCTTCTTCACAGACATGTCGAACATGTTTCTCACACCTTCGGTTTAAATCCATGATCCATGGGATCTTTGGTACAAGTTGTCCCAATCAAACCTTCGGCCTTGGTCTTAACATGTACCACCAGGAAATAATGGGCTTGCTAGTATACTAGTCTTGACCATGTCCATACCAAAATGATTTTATCTCCCTAAAACAAAACCACTATATTTCATATGTAAAGTGACTAATGGGAGTTTTTTGGATGCCAATCCCTATTGTCCTAACCTAACTACAACATTCTTTTCGCTCTCAAATGAGGGGGTTTAATGTGTTATATTAGGTTTCTTTTAGGCTCAAGTTGGGGTCATGAACCAAGTGATGCTTGATTAAGGATGCGAGGGTGTGTACACAAGTAACGTGTACAAAAAGTAAATAAGATTGCAAGAAATTGTAAATTCTTCTAAACAAATGTAGCATAAAGAAAATCATATAATATTCAATACTAGAAAGTAGTGATGCTCTTTCTTGAAACAAAATCTATGATTTCTCTATAAAGTAATGAAACAATATCAAACAAGAAAACAAAAATCTCAAGCATGCATGAAAATTAACTAGATAATTGATAATGAACTAGCAAGGAAGAGAAAAAATAACACTCAACTTAAAATACAAGATGGTCTTAAGTAAACCCAAACAATCAACTAGAGCTTGATTCAGAAATAAATTTGCTAAAATTGAAATGAA
Organism: Pseudotsuga menziesii; assembly: GCA_001517045.1. Classification (NCBI taxonomy): domain Eukaryota; kingdom Viridiplantae; phylum Streptophyta; class Pinopsida; order Pinales; family Pinaceae; genus Pseudotsuga; species Pseudotsuga menziesii. The sequence goes on from LPNX010750625.1 coordinate 711,251, forward strand.
AGATGAAAATGAATCCATAATAGAACCCTAAAGGCAGTATATATTTGGACTTTTCAATCCTTTTTCCGCCCACATCGTCTACAAGGAAGCACAAATTAACTAATACAACAAATAACATGCCGCAAACCAAAAAATCGAAAATGAGCGCTATCCTAAAACAAAAATCTGAACCAAACTAGAAAGGAGAGAAATCAAAACCACTTTGATTTGCTAGAAAAACTATGTTTTTCCAAAAGGACATTGTTGTCAAAGGAAAATTCATGATTGAGAACATGGTTGTTTGACCAAAAGTTACAACTATTAACAAAATAAGAAAAATGAGAAAGAGTGGTACCGATTGTAGCATAAAATTGAGGGTTTTCACCTAGGATGTCTACTAGCAAGCAAATGAGATAACAATAAGAAAACAAAACAAAATAATACCTTAGTCACATATGGACGAGGCTAGAAAAAGTGGCCCTAAGACAATGGAGGATGGAAAACGGTTCATTTCCAATGGAGTTGTCAAATCTACTATGTGATATTTCTCACACACTTGTGAAAAATACACATGCAATACTTAGTTCCATATTGAATTAAAGGAAAAATAAATTAAACTAAACTAAAATCAATGAGATCAATTTTTTAACATGCATGTAACATTCGTTCCAAAACTAGCGAAAAAAAGAGAGATCCAACATGTAAAGAATGATATTTTTATTATCACACAAAGAATATGTTTTTTACAAGTGCACCTTGGTATCAGTTGTGGATGGTAGAGGGCCTATGCAGCTAATCCAAGGGAGGGTTCAATGATATCCTTTGTAGCCCAATATTCATCCAAGTGACTAATGGATGATCCTACAATGGTGAAAGTAGAAAGGATGGTATGGCCTCTTTCATTCTTTCTAGTGGAATTTCGGAAGCATAACAATGCCTTGAGAATATTATTATGGATGATGAAAATGGAAACCATGAGTATTGCATTTATAGAGAAAATAGCCGTAAAAATTGAGATTTTGTTCCAATGTGGATACTCTCAAACTCATTGATGACTTAGTGGAGATGGTATGGTTTGGAAGATCAAACTAATAGTTTGTTTCAACCTTAATGGTTTGTTTCAACCTTAATAGTTTGTTTGTCCAGTTTTAGCCACAAGTTCCCTTAGAGAAGCACAGAATAATGAATGACAACGAAAAAATACATATTTTGTCTAGGTTGTGGTTTTTGGGAAAAAAGTGCAACATGGGTCATAGGTTTGGAAGGAAAAGTCAAGGCTTGCTTGATATTGTCAAATTTTTACTTGAATTTCTATTTTTGGTAAATTTTCTCAAGTCATAATGATGAAATGAGATGGAAATGGGGCGAATACTTTTGATAATGATTTATGATGGTGATGAAACCCATGACAAGGTAGGGAAGAAAAAATAGATTGTTAACAGAGAGACCATTGTAGGTCATGATATTTTGGATCTTGTTCACCTATATAGTTTTTGGGATTTGAAGAGTGCTTGAAGATCATGATTATGTAATATGAAATTTGAGATCTATAAGGAAACCAAAAGAAGGTGGGTTTTTTTATTTTATTTTCTTTTTCTTTATATTATGTACGTATTTTTTATCATATAACAATTTCCATTTTTGGTTTTCAACTATGGTTTGTCTCATGGTGCCTCAAGTGAGGATTTCATGATGAGAGTTTTTTTATCTTTTACATTCCCAATATTACCTCAAAGAGTATTTAAACCCAAGGACTATCCTAGATACCTTCGAGAGGTTTCCATATGGTATTTTTTTACTATTTTTTGTTTTTGTCTCGCCCTTATTTTATTTTATTTTAAATAAAGTGTATTTTTTCATGACGAGCTAGTCTATTTTGAGATAATTTTTGTTCTCAATTACCAAACCTAGATGTTGACCTTAAATCTTGATACTAACTTCTTCTTTTCTCAGTGGATTGTTGTAAACCTTGAGTTTGTTTCCATTATCCAACAAATATACTTTCTTTTCATCAATTGTTTTGATTTGATTTGATCCATTGTTAAAACATGTACTAATTTGATATGGAACTAACCATTTTGTCCTTAGTTTCCCTTGGAATATTTGAAACTTGAGTTATACAAGAGGGCCCAATCACCTTCCTTGAGTATTTTGGTTTTGATGTGTTTTTCATGCCATTTTGTTCTTTGTTATTGGACCATTTCAGTACGAAATAATGTCTCTTGTCTATCTTCATCTAGGGAATTAATCTTTTACAACCTTTCTTGTTGTATTAATAGACCGGTCCTAGTTGCATGGTTATTCTTAGTGTTTTAATTTCAAACTCTATAGGGGGCATGAACTTCTTACCATAAAATAACTCATAGGGTGTAAACCTTGTGGTAGCTTTCTATGTAGTGTTATATTCCCATACAATCTCTGTCAATCATTTTCCCAACTTCTTTGTGTTGTTTGAATGTCTTTGTTATGATGTTCTATATCTCCATATTTGTCACTTCTACTTAACCATTTGCTTGTGGATGGTATCTTATTGATTTTCTATGTCTTATCTTGTATAAATCCAAGAGGTTCTCAATAAGATTTGAAGTGAAATGAGATCCTTAATATGTGATAATCTCCCTTGGTACCCAAATCTTACAAAGATGTTCTCATTAAGGAATTCAACTACTTTGTCCTTTGCGATTTCATTGTTTCTTTTCTTGCCTATTTTTTTCATAACTTGTACAAACCATTATATGGTATTTTTTATTTGATGGAGGATCTATGGGTCCAAAAAATTATAGACCCTGTTTCTGAAAGGATTCTAATGAGATTTGTGGTTGAAAATGCATTTCATCTATGCATGTGGGCCTTCCCATCCTTTGAAATCCATAACAGTGTGACACATGTATTTTAGTGTCCTTATGTAGTGTAGGCTATTAGTATCTAGTTTAAAGAACCTTGTAGGCTATCCTCTTTGCAAAACAATACCCTCCACATTCTTCATTATGACAAGTGTACAGAATTTCATGAGCCTCATCTTCCCTTGTAAACAACCTTAGAATTTGGTTTACTTCAAGCTTGAATAAATAACCTTTGATCCATGTATATGTGGCACTTTTCTTGATGATTTTGCAACAGTCTTTGTAGTTCAAGTGTTGAGGAAAATTCCCCATGGAAAAATAATTTTCTATATAAAAAAAACCACGAGATTTGTATTGATATTTAAAATAGATGTTCATCTAGGAAAGAATCATCAACAACTTCTTCACTTGCATTTTGTGTCAATCTTGAGAGAAAATATATTACAACATTCTATTTACCAAGTTTATCAAGGATCGCCATATCAAAGTATTGTAATAACAATAAAGATCTAATGATTCCTTCATTTGAATCATATTTGTTCATCAAGTATTAGATAGTTAAGTGGCTAGTATGCACAAAGACTAGATAACTAGTAATGTAATGTCTAAAATAATTAATTGCATGGAGAAAAAGAAGGAATTCTTTTCATTTTGCATGTAATTTAACTATGCTTCATAAATATTTTTACTAATGAAATATATAGCAAATGTTTCTTTGTCTTTGTCTTCTCCAAGAACCACCCCTAAGGTTTTTTCAGAGGCATTTGTATGAATGTAGAATGGGATATACCACTTTGTAGTTTCTTTAAGGTGAGAATCATTCAACTTGTTAGAAGAATGCACCCCTACTTTTTTTTCTAAGGAACAACCTCTTGGAAAAATCTCCAAGTACTTCACCATGATTCATGGATGTTAAACATTGTAAACCACTGGATTTAATTATGGATACTAACCTCAAGCAGATCAAGAGAGTTTAACCCATGGCCTCCCTAACTTTGGGGGGAGATATATCATGTTTGGCTCATGCCACCTTGAGCTAACCATTGGGGCTAGAAGAATGGGCCTCTAGTTATAAATTAATGCATATGACATTTGTGTTCCATTTTTTCACAACTTGCAAAATCTATTCACAACTCTTTAATTCCTCTTCAAAATCATCACTCACTTTTTTACAAGATTCCTTCCAACATTCCAGCCTATGTGAATGTTGGATATGTCCTTATTATTCATTCTAGGAACCTCTAGAGAAGAATTTTCATAATACTGTTTCCATTTATTCAAAATATAAAAACATATTTACTCCCTCTAATGTCTTCCTCTCCATTATTGAATTATTGGATAAGGCACACTTTTTGGCATTGGTTCTAAACGTTTTGCACCCTTTTGAAAATAATCTTGGGTCAATCCATGAAGTTGGGTATCACTTTTTCGAGATTAGACATGTAAAAATGTTTTTTCTAAACCCTTGATTGAGGTAATTTTAAGCACTTGATTGATCTATTGAGATCTCTATCAAGTGCTTAAATAAGCCCTTGATCAAGGGATTTTAATATATGTGGCAAACCCTTGATCTAGATTTCATGCTGGATTATAAAAATCCTTGATCAAGTTTTGTAGCGCAATTGAGAGTTAATACCTCAACAAAATTAAGGTCCCTTTCTATATTTAAAAAAAAACAAAAATAACCATGAATAATGTTTTTGGTAATTTTTCTAACCGCAAGCCATAACTCTCGATTGAACAGTCCAATAACACAACCACGATCTTTTCTCCGCCACCTTCCTACTTCGATCATGGCATCTAACCCAAGAGGTTAGTTATTTAAAAAAAATAAAATTTAATTGTTTTATTTAAATTTTATTTACCAACTATAGTTATGCTACAATAATTATAACTTTTTTGTTTAAATTTCAATTCATTGCTTCAATTATATCAACGAACGATGTAAAAACTACTAGGATTTTTTCCAACAATGTACTTGCAAGCAAAGATGCTGGCAATTTGTTTTAATTTTTTTAGCAATGCATGAAGGATTGAAAATTATTGACAAATTCATGGTTCACGAGTAACATGGACAAACACTATACAACTCTTGAGATATTGAGTAGATATATAATGAAAAATCAAAAGCAGACTACCCTACTATTAAATACCACCAATTAAATGTCAGGCAAAGCCAATAATCAACTTGAGTATCACTACTATTCACACAAAATGACACTTGCACCCACAAAAAAAAATATAATATATTTTATCCATTGAAACAACACTAATTTACACACTGATCGAGGTATGAACTCCAAAACACACCTTTCATATTGCGAGAATTATAGACATTGACTAAGAGAGAATTAGTACCACATTAAACAACTTGACGAGAAATTTATACTAAAAAATGAGAACTCTAGCCATAAAGACTCATATTTTTGCGTAAAAAACCCTGAACAACCCTCGAATCTAAAAAGTGTTCTACCAGTCGAAACATTTTTTTTGGGGATAAACTGGACAACGTTTTTGAAATCCCAAAATGTGTCATTGCAATCAAAACCATGAATTGAACCTAGAATTGAAAAGTGGTGTTGTTGGTGGCACATTTTTTTCTTGGGGTGTTGTTGATTTATGGTTGCCAATTTTGTTTGTAGGAATTATTCAACCAGTGCGGACACTACTTGTTCCTCTAGCCTGCATGGTACAAGTCTAGAACAAAACACCACAACGGTATATCCTTTCCCTATATGGTTAATCTACTTGAATGAAAAAACTCTTTTACCTAAGATCTGAATGTTCTGGTCTTCATTTCACTGCTCTTCATGCGATCTATAGTACCTGCAAAGAAGCATAAAAAACAAGAAAACAAAGATAATAGTAACAATATAGATTAACAATCCATATTAGTGATCAAGGAACCTAATAATAAATGACTGATATTAACACAAATCAAATATGGGAAAGGGAAACACTTTTGTATAAATCAAATGGGAAGAGAAAGCTACAAGCAAAGCCTTGATGTCAATATCTTTGTCTCCATAAGGTCATTAACATGCTCATACAACTCTTCACTCACAAACCTCTTTTCTCACAAAACTCACTCAACTTTTCCTCAATACCAAACTTCAATCCAACAGCATAAGGATGCTCTTCTTGGTCTCTCCCTACATAGTCCATCAAGCCTTCTTTTATAGGCCAAGGGAGGCTCATATAAGATGAGATTATTTGGGAAGAGGATAGGGGATGATCCCTAAGGGTGAGGAAGTCGAGTTCCAGCTCTCCCTAACTGATAGGAAATTCCTCCACGATAGCTTTCACTTGGAAGCTTCTCAAAAATTCCTTTTTTTCCCTTTTAAGTCCGTTGGCGCTTCTTGCAGAGAGGGTAAAGGCGTTGACGCTTCTTGTGAATATGGGAAAGGCATTGGTGGCGCCTAATGTCAATGAACAACAGATATCGATGTTGTCATAGGAGGGAAAGTGCACCAGCCTACTTAAGAGTGGGAAAAAACATTCAAAAGAATCCATGGCCAAGTGCTTTGAAGGGTGTTTAGGCATCGATGTATATTTCAGGTACAACAATGCTACATGTAGCACCCTTTTTTTTCGAGATAAAACTACATATTGTTTACAACCACAGCCTTAACAACCAATGTCAATGTAATCAAAACCCTAAATCAACGCCCAAAATGAAAAGTGGTGCTACCATGACACCCTCATTTTTTTTCTGAGGTTGAAATTACAATTTTTTTGAAACAATTCCCTTACAATCTGATATAGTTGCAACAAAAATATCAAATCAACCCTCAAAACGAAAAAGGTGCTACTAATAACAACCCTTTCTTCGGTGGGGTTAAAATTATAGGCATTTTGAAACCATGACCTCAAAAATGTATTCAAATTAAAAAAAAAATCACTTCAAAAACAATAAAAGAGAGAAATTTCACCAATCAATCCCCCACTCCATCTCGTCGTCCCTGCCCTTACAATTACATGCAAGGTTGGTAAATATGGGTGGTGGTGTCACCCCTTCTACCCAGCTTTACCCCCCTTACATGTGAACGGAGGGTGGTGCGAGAGAGATTCTCACTCCATATCTCCCTCCCCACCCATACACCCCATTCCACCCCCCTTTACCCCCTTTATATGTGAATGGAGGGTGGTGAAAGCAATATTCCCACTTCATCTTTCTCTTTTCCCCACCCCCACATTTACACGTGGGGGAAGGGGGTTAAAGGGGAGTGGTGCCACTCCTATTTACCCCCCTTACCTATAGATGTGGAGGTTGGAAGGGATAAATGGTGTGGCAGTTTGATTCCAAAATCAAGCTCCCCTTCCATCTATCCCTTCCCACCCCCATTCACATTTAATGTTCTTAAAAAAAAATCCTTTTAAAACTTTTACTTTTAGCTTTTTATAATTAACTTTTTTAAAGTTTAAAGTTTTAAACTTTTTAAATTTTGTTTTAATTTTAATGTTTTTTTAATTGTTTTATTTAAAAAAAATGTTTTCTAAAAAATTGTGGTTTTTAATCAAATGTGTCTTTTTTATTGTTTTTAAAGTGAATTTTTAAAATTTGAATGTAATTTTTAGTCCATGGTTTCAAAATGCTGATAATTTTAACCCCATAGAGGAAAGGGTTGTTACAAGTAGGACCCTTTTCATTTTGACGGTTGATTTCAATATTTCGGTTGCTATGACACTAGCTCTTAAGGTCACGGTTTCAAAAAAGTTGTAATTTTAGGCTAAAAAAATGGGGGTGACATGGTAGCATCGCTTTTTGATTTGGGGGTTGATTTAGGGTTTTTACTGTAGTGAAACCAGTTGTTAAGTCTAGTATTTCAAAGAATATGTAAATTTATCCTCGAAAAAAGGGTGCTATTGGTACTACCCCTTTTATATTTTGGGGTCAATTTATGCCCCCCAAAAAATGGGTGCTAAAGGAGTGCTACCAGTAGCACAACTTTTTTTATTTAGGGGCAAATTTACGGTTGTGATTGTGTTGATGCCTGGAAAATCCCCAGTTACTGACAATAAGGATTCTCTCTGGTAATCAATCCCAATTAGATCGTCCACCGTTTGGCGTGGGGAAACCGTTTGGTTAACGGTACGACTACCGTAGATTAAGTGGATTACAAAATGTTTATCGGTTATTGCTCGATTCACTGTTTATGTTGTTTTCTTTACTTAAATGCTGAAATGCAAGTACCTAATCTAAATGCATATAACTGATAAACAAAAACCTCAGTAGTGATGCGCAGGTTCTTACCTCCCGTCTTACTGTTCCTGGTTTATCAATTATATTTTTAATTTCAAGACTAAGCTAATGTATCCTATTCTAGTTTACCCTATCCCCGTAGGGAGCAGATTTAAAATTAGAGCAATGTACTGTAACTATTCATACCAATTTCACAGATAGTTGTTTCAATTTAATATGCATATTCATAGTAGAAATACCGAAGAAAGATCTGATATAATAAACCATTCATTACTCATTTCATAAACAGACATTTACATAGAAAGAAAAATCATTCGTAACCACATAATTAATTCGAAGGAGTTAGAACGATCTCATAGTATATTGAACTAAACAAGAAGAAGTAATTCCACATTGTAAATTCCACACATTTCAAGAAAAGTTATGTGCAGGGCTTTCCCAGCAAGTAGGTCCTTTATTAGCAGAAAAATTAGTTCTCTTTACATAATAGTCCAACCCTTCTTTTTGATAGAATAATTCCTCTTATTCTAATTCCTATCTCTATTTATATTACAATTAGGATTCGTCATCTAGTGAATCTTCATTTACCCTAACCCTGGGGACTCCAAAATTTGTATTTTAGTGCTTTACATTGGAAGATGCCAAAAAATTCCATAAAAGACAAAATTTCAATTGGGGCCTGCCATGTTGGACACGTATGCTCCCCACACGTTAGCCTCTTTAGTAATGGTTTTGTATTTGATTGGCTCTAGTACCTGTATGGTCACTTCATGGATTAACAATTGTGTCTTGATGTGTGCCACTTTTTCTGTTCCGGCCTTACACATGTATTCTAAGATGTAAGCGTTGAGAGAAGCCTGTCCAACCAAATGATTAATATCTTCTTCATTGAACACTTATACATTCCTGATGTATTCTATATCTTCTTGTAATCTGTCCTGCAAATGTTTCATATGATGGTATTTGCTGGGAAATTCGGTGATCTTCGGAACCAAAGGAATATGGCACTTCTCGTGGACTTGATGTATCCTTTTATAGAAGTCCTCACATTTTCCATAGTTTTGGAAATCTCGTTGTTTAACCTTAGGGAGGCTTTCGTGCAAAACTATAGAAGTTCTATTTCTGATTTTATGCCTTCTGCTATCTTTTGGGGTAGATTTTTAGGAAACATTGAGTTAGCTTCCATCCAAGTCAACTGGATTTTGACCTTTCCTTCGACCTCCATCAGTGCTTTTCTGAAATTCAATGATTCTTCCGCAATTACCCTTATTCCGGCCATTATCAACCTTACTTTATAGATCTCACCTGTGAGAGTCACCTAATATTGATGTATCTATTTTTAAACTTTGTAGGCTTGATCATAGAAAGGAGTGATGTCCTACTTTTTCTCATCAACTATCTTCAGTTGATTCTCCAGTGATTCCTTATGTTTGACCAACTCTTCTACCTGGGTTTTCAAATCCTCAACCTATTGGCTTGTCGTAGACTCTCCTGACTCCAATTGCAAGATTCTGGCTTCAAAATCATTTTTCTTTCCCTCCATTATTACTAATTCTACATTCATTGCCTCCTTCTCTGTCTCCAAATTTTGGTATTCGCTTAGGAGTCTTTCCTTTTCGGAGAGGGTAGCATCATGCTTCCTTTTTAACTCTATTCCCTCTCCTCGTAATTTGACCAGATTATCTTTCAGCTTGAGAATTTTCTCCTTATGATTCTCTACATTGTCCATCAACCGATCAACATTGTCAGCACTAGCCTATATAGCTTCTATGTTCACTGAGGCCATGAACTTGGGGTCCTTATGAGTACTCTCCATTACGGTATTCTCAGTGACGGTGAATACGTCAGCTTGTGTACCTATTTTCAACCTTTTTCTGACCTCCTTGTGATAGTGTTCCTTTCCTTTTCGAAAATGATGGTATCTAGGCGGGCCATAGTGTGTTGCTTTGATGGAGTGAACGGGGTGAGACCGAGCTCCCCAAAAGGAATGCGACCACCGGTCATTGCTCCACTTGATGAGGTAGCAGGATCTTGGTCCATTGGGTCATTCTAGTGTGCTTCCCGGTCCAAAGCTTCCCTAATCCTGTCCTTTTCCTCCTTTCTTCTTAGTTATTCAGCCGCTTCCTTGGCTTCCTTTTGTGCTTTTTCTTCATTTTCTTTCTTTAATATTTCCTCTTCTTGCTGCCTCTGGGATTCTTCTGCTTGCCTTTTCTTAGCTTCTTCTTTTTGTATTTTCTCTACCTCTACATGTTGAAACCTTAAGGCCTCTTCCTTTTGTTTCTGCATATTCATCTCTGCTGCACTGCTTCCATCTGTAGTTCTGCTAACGCCACTTTTCTTAGTGAAACTCTTTCCTAACTCAGTCAAATTGTTAGCCCTTTTGAACACTTCTTCGTCTTTGTTGAAGAAGTCTAAGTATTCATAGCGTATTTTCACTGCTGCACAATGTTAACCGACCTTTCCTCCACTATCATTTCTTTAAAAACTTTTCTCTCCAAAATGAAAAGTCTCTAAATCCTTTACAAAGTCAACGAATCCCTTTACCTTGGAGAATTTATATCCTCCTATGCAAAAAGGCAATGGGGGAAAAGTTAATTTCTTCATTTCATTTAGGAAATTGCCAACCCCATTAAAAAAGACTTTCCTAACAACCTCCTTGTGGGATACAAATTCCGTGACGTATCTTAGCAGGAGAGATGGTGCTCTAGAACATCCATACTGTTAGTACTTGTGATGAATTTTGAAGATTTCTACATAGGAATCTGCACTAATTCCCTTGCAAAGGTCTAGATCAGTGAAAACGAGAGGGGTATAGGCAAAATTTTTTCATGTCTTGTGATTTTGAGGTTGCTTGGGAGGCTTATCATAAGCATGAATGTCAAAATGGATTATCCCATGGTGTGGCGCAAACAAACATTGAAAAACCTTGGAGTTGTTACCCTGCATTTGGGTTTAGATCTAAAAATCCGCTCATAGTTATCTAGTGGAGAAAATGAATGGCGTAGAGCCATGGAAAATAAAATCAACGGTTGCCAAAGGTTTCATCGAAAGAAGATGAACAATTTTAAAAGAAGCTTGGCATGGGCAAAACAAGGATAAATAATGTGCATGATCAACTCTCGGATGAATAGGTAACGCAGATTGACGGAGGAGGAAGATTTCACTGGGGAAAGATGTGTGGATAAATGAGCTATGGAGATAGGCAGAATCTGTTATATGTTCCATATTTCAATGGTCAGAGATTGAATTATGTCTGAGATCAACAACGGATGGATATTTCGTGAATGCAACATGCACGAAGGATAACTTGTGTTAAGGATGTGAAATCTAGTAGGGTCCGCTGATTGCAACGACCATGATCTTGAGCAGGCCAGATCTATGGTGGAGATGCATTTCGCAGCTGCAATGTGCACGATTGATAAAACATGCAGGGGCTAGGAAACATTGGTAGACCCCGCACCTTTGAACGACAGAGATCTGGCGTAGGGTTGATCAATTGTATTGGTTGATTTTGCGATAAGAATGTGCACAAAGTTTAGTAGGATGAGGCACTGCAAAATCTTGTAGACCCCGCACCTTTCAATGATGATGATCGTGGTGGATTTTAGATCTATGGTTGTAATTCAATTCACAATGGGAACATGTGAAAGTTTTAGGAAGCTAGTGGATTTCGAAATGGAGACCAAGGTGGATAAAATCGACGGTGTAGATTTCATCTTGGAAATATCAATGGATCAGGAAAGGTCGCATCCTTTAACGGTTAAGATGACTGAAGATTTAGATCTGCAGCCAAAAATCATTTCGCGAGACAAAGATGCGAGATGAGTAAGGATATAGAAAAGTATAAAGAGTACTGTGCACATGAATTTGAGGCATTATTTTATTCTCCAACATCAGAAAGAGAGAGCCAGAACAGTGCATGAGAAGCCATTTCATACGACATCATTCAGCCTCCTGTCAAAATCACCAGGTAGACCTTTTGTCCCTTCTGAAACTATAAAACGACTCAATCTAAAAGTATGGAAGTTCAGAACCTAGAGTACCAGAAAGTAGAAGAACCTTTTGAGGATAGGGATGTTGAGGTATTTGATATGATTATGATCTATGCACCCATTGGTGAGGTTAAGAAGAAGTTAATACTGCTTAAAGAACAAGGAAGTGACGTACATAACATTCACCAGTCTTACTTCCATTTTTTTGCAACTGACCAAACACCGAGTTGCCTAGAATTTGTTAGCTGGTGTGTCGATAACTACTCTCTCTTTGAGAGAGTGGTAATGGACATTTCCAACTCCAAAGTCATTTAGCCTATCATTCCTCTATCTATTAGGAAAGCCTTGTCAGTCCCTGAGGATTTTACACTAAAATCCCAGGATTATAAAGAAGAGTATATACTTCAATGTTTCAAAGATTCTTTGGTAGAAAAGAAGCAATATTTCTTCAATAAATTATTCAAACCAGAGGTAAATCTATTAGAACAACCATTTTCAATCGATTCCGGCCTATTCAATGAAGAAACCCAATGCATGGTTACTCTATTGAGTCAATTCTTAGGTCTAGTCACTGACAACTACATTATTGAGTCCCTCATGAATTTACTTTTTGTCTTAAGTACCTACCCAACTAAGTCAAATGAGCCAGGTCAAGTAGTGCAGGTTTCATGTCTTAAGTTCGATGAGTTCCTAGCTGACAATATCCATTCTTAGTTAATGGACTTCAGCAGGACCAAAAGATTTAGGTTTCAATTTTATTTTCTAAAAATGTTCCTTTATTTTAATGAAGAGAATTTGCAGTTACCAGAAATGGTATTGACTGACGAAATGAGTAAGGATTACTCAAAATTCATGAACTTCCTCATGTCAAAGATATACAATGCCATTTTTAAGAAGAGGCTTCCCAGAGTATTATCAGAGATGAGAACTATTTTGTAGTTCTCTACAGATAGTAGGATAGGTGATTGGTTCGTATTCGAGAATGGGACTGTGATCAGATTGTATGGATTTAATCATCCACTATATATGTTTCTAGTATTTTTAACCCCTAGGGTGTTATCTATGGAACTCATCAGGAAGAATTTAATAGTAGAAACAAAAAACTTCTTGAAATTCAAAAAGTGTACTGATATTAAGTATCCCTAGGAGGTAGGGCCTTTTACCATCAAGAGTAAAAACACTTTACCAATGATTGAGAACTTATTGAAGGAGATGAGATTCCTGACAGAGCCCGTAGTTGAGTATGATCGTCACCAGGTTATCTCAAATAGAAGAAAGGATGTGAATAGGAAGCCTTTCAACATGTAGAGGTTGTTGGGTTGGCAGATGATGCTAATTGGGATGACTATCTAAAGGAGAATCCCAAAGATACTGATGGGTAGGAGGATTCAAGTTCCTTTGTATAGGACATTACTTCATTGATGCCCGATATTTCTAAGTTGGTTTCAGCAACTATAAACATTACATCAATGGCCAGTCACTTAGAAAGAACAAGTAAACAGATATTTTAGATGCCATGGACACCGAAGAGGAGGACACTGTCAGGACTCCTAAAAGGAAGAAGATTGAATCAGAGGGACAAGTGGTCCAAATTACAACAGAGGACAATGGAAATCAGAAGATGAAAATAATAGGACCTGTTTTTGAAGTCAAGGAGTATGCCTTCACTAACACACCAGATGGCTCTACATCACATTTCAGGAACAAGATGGAGTTGTTGGAGAAATATAAAAACACGAAGGATGTGACTTCAAAAGAAGTGCTCAAGTTGTACTCAGAAGCAATAAATATTTTAAATCACGATGTGTCACTTATTGCTGTTAGAGACCAGGCCCATAACACTTTAAACTTGGCATTAGAAACCAATAGCAAGGTTGTTGAAATAAATATGGAAACGGAGGACATTCCTATCCTAGACATGATTCATTTTCTCAAACAGAATGGGGATATTTTGTTTACAAACTTGTTGAAGTCCACATTAAAGTTGTCTAAGCTGGAAACTACCAAGAGAAAAATTGAGAATCGATTGAGGCAGGAAAAAGTGGAAAATAAATCCCATCGGGTACAGATAAAAAAGATGCAAACAAATCTTCTAGCTAGGGGTCAGGATGACAAGGGAGCAGGCATGAAGAAACTATTATACGAAAAGGAGAATACCATCCAGTTGCTAAAAAAGAAGTTAAAAATACTTGCTACTTAGTTGATATAAGGACCTGAACTTGCTGAGATAGAGAAATAAAAAGAAGGTCTAAGGAATGAGTTGACTGATTGTAAGGAAAAATTGTTAAAGTTTGCTGATACATAGAAACAATGGCATAAGGACATGACTTTGGTGGTAGAAAGTGAAAAGGCTTTGAAAGGAAAATATGATGAAATGGAGAGGAAGTTACAGGAGAAAGAGAAAGAGCTTGAAGACATGATTATTTCTCTTGTAGCTTAATCCAGTGAATAGACCATAGTCCAAGCCATGTCACAGGTAAGCATAAAGTATTTAAAATTGACTGGGTTGAAAAACCAAAACAAGACCCTGGAGAACTTGCCATTGCAAAGAGAGCAAGAAATAAGAACTTGGGAAGCCAAGTCTAAAGATTGGGAGGCCAAATGTCAGGAGCTGCAGACAAAGAATGATAAATTGACGAAACAGGTACCAGGCCAACTACAGGTTCAAGGGGATAAACATATTATATGGGATTCCATTATAGAAGAAGAAAACAAATTCAGGCCCTACTTGGACTATATTTCATATAAGCAGTTGGTAATACACTCATCTAGACAGGATTTAATAGTAGCAAGAGAAAAGTTGAATAAGAAACCAATTGACTATGCAAAAAATGCTATTGATTTTCTGAATAGTTTGTCAGAGGATGATCTAAAGAAATCAAATGTCAAAGATGGGATCTCAATCATGACTTGGGCTAGGAAGGTTATAAACACATATAACCACTTGGACACAATCCAGGAAAAGGTTGATATTTTGGCCCACCAAGTGAATCTATTTATTGATATGTTTGACCCACTGTTTAAGAAATGGATCCCTTTATTCTAGCAAGAAAATGGTTCTATGTTAACTCAAAATGAATACCATGAAAAACTGATTGCATGTAGACTAGACCACGCAATTTTGCTGACATGACTCAGTAACTATCTGGTAGGGTAATTATAGACAAATTGACTGATGAATTTGAGATTTTATTTGTATTTAAAGAATCATGTGCACATTTTGAAAATATATTATTACAAGGACCACATCAAGCTACATGTGTTGGCGAAATAAATGACCACTCCGGAACTGCCATCTGCAGAACAATGGAAGAAAACCAAGAGGTTTGGAAGGACCAAATACACATTGCACGCCCAAACGTGATGAGGAATAGGTCAAGATGAGTCAACATAAAACCACTGGAAGGGACCTAAACCATCATTTTTATGTCAAGCGAGTCTAAGCCCAACTGTCACATTACTTTTTTTATCAAGCATGCTCAATATTCCATATTCCTTGTTTTATGTGGAAATCATGGCGAATGCACCACATCATAGTTGTCAGGATATACGATGATTATTCGGGATTGATTCCATATTTTTTGTAACCTAATTAGGATTTGTTTCGATGTTGGTTACGAGAGCCATAGCACTATAAATGTAACCTCTCCGGAGGAAGTAGGGGTTTGGTTAGACTTTCATTTTTTGGAGCCTCTGTGCTCGGATTGTAGCTCTACAAACTTTCTTGGAAGTGATAACGAAAAATGTTTGTATGAGTTTATGAGATTAATCATGGTGTTTGTATTTAGTCTGTGTTCCTGTTTGCATCATTTTCATATGTGTCAATTCCTACCAATGATTTCTAGTTGTATGTGAGGAATTCATTTTATTAAGCGCTCCTTTCATCAGATATTGTATTCGTCATGTATCTGAAATGATTGTTGTGGAATTCATCCTTGTTAGATGCTCCATTTATGTCATTTCCCTTATTTGTTGTTCTGCTAAAGGTGTTTTCAAGGGGTTTATCCATAGATAGGTTCCCCTTTCCACACTGTACTTTTGCTCTTTTCTCCCACCATCAATTGAATATATTTGGATGAATATTACACTTACTTTGCCTCAGAGTACGTATGGGAAAATAATTGTTCATTACTTGCTGTAATATCCTTAAATGATTTAGACTGTGACTCCATTTCCCTATGGTATTTTATATTGGTCTGTCTTACAATCATTAAATTTACAAACAAATCTATTCCCATCAGAAATCTATCCTTCTAAAAGCTTGTTTAAAGCCAAATGTTTATGTGAATGTTTCTGTGACAAAGAGAGATCCCTATCTGACTATATTGGCTAGAATACAGTCTAAACGTTGGTTTGAAATGGTTACCCCAGTGAATTCCTACTACAACCATAGGAAAATTACAGGGTGCTAACATCTTCGCGTCGTTGTTGGGGACTAATTGCTATTATCTCCTCGGGGAAACGACATTGTTTTAATTCTGTGACCCGGTTGAGAAGCCATTCCTAGACACATGCTGGTTGTATATGCTATGGTGACTCCACTCAAAGCCTTTGGAAGGTGATTCCACTAGGAATACTGACCACCTAGAAGCTAAAAATATTTTCAAAGTTCCTATGGAGACTCTATTGGGAAAATGATCTCAATATAATAAATCTGGAAAGGCATGGTGAAAAATGAGGTACTCCACTGTGAATATTCTCCAAGATATCTTGTGCCTTCTAGTAAAAATTTTCCTATCCTTTCCCAGGCTGGTCAAAACAACTTTCCATTGTTTATTGCACTTAGAACAAGACCATGGGTTCACCCCAGTATATCCTTCTTTAAGAACTGAAAATATTCCTTCATCTTGTACATATGACTTTCACCAAGATCCTTTAGTCGAGCTGCAAAAGAAAAGCGATCATCCTTGTAAAAATCATGATACTACGAATGACACTACATCCTTTTCTGAGCCCCCAAGTAAGGATTTCCAACCCTTGTCTGATCAAGAATGCCCTCCACCTCCCTTAGAATTAGCCTCACTAAACTCCTCTGCCATGGGACAGTCTGCTTCCATGGCCTTATTTCCCACCACTTTAAATCTTAAAAAACCTTCATCATTCAGTTTTACGGTCCTTCATAGCCCTACAGTTCTTCAGCATATTGATTCTGTCTGTCACACGACTTTCAACCCCTCTTGAAAAACCTACTAAAACCCTAGGGAAAGCTAAAAGGATCACCCCTATACTTCTCCCTGTAGCTATGCATGACCTCCCACAGGGATACACCCAAAAACTCAAACAATTTAATGGGGAGAGGGGTTATTCAACTGAAGAACGCTTGAGGTGGTTTGCAGAATGGACTAACCTAGAAGAAGTAGACCATGAGGATGTTAAAATCAGTCTGTTCTCCCAAAGTCTTGCTGGAGAGGCAAGAAAATGGTTCACTAGCCATCCAGACAACTCCATTCTAAGCCATCAAGCGTTTGAGGATTCCTTTAAGAACAAATGGGTAGAAAAGGAAGATCCCAGGAAGTGTTTGTCAAATTTCCATTCCATGAAGAGGATGGAGAGTGAATTTGTCCAGAAATTTTATGACATGTTTATGAAAGTGTATCATGCTATCCCTTCCCAGTTCAGGCCTCCTCTTGGTTCCGCCCAACTGCAATATGTTGAGGCTTTTGATAACGAATTTAACCTATGGCTAAGTGAAATAAAATAACCCTCCCTATCTGATATGATGAATGATTACATAGAGGTAGAAATAAACTCGACTACTGCTAGAGAGAAAAGGAGAGAGGAGGGAGAAAGAGGGAAGGATAAAGATCCCATACAACATTTTTTTCTCTATTTTAGAGGAGGCCAGGATGGAGATGATGATGGAAGCCATGGAAAGATTGATGGAGAGACTCACTATGGACCACAACCCACCTCCCATAGAAAATCAAGGGAAATTGAATAAGCATTAGGACTTTAGAGGACCCCTCCCTTCTCCAAGGAATCAAATAATCCCTGAAACTCCTTTGCAGTTTGAATTAAAAGAGGTATCCAAGCCGGAGTTAATGGTGGAAGGACTTGTCACGGTCTTTTTAAACTCGAATTTTTGTCGAAGATTTACATGAACATACAAAGCCTTCCCTACTGGTGGAATATGAGAAGGATACACAACTAAATCATGCCTTACATTCTTATCCTTCTTTGTATGAGGATTACAATTGACAGGAGGAAGATAGATGTTTGCCATTGTGCTTTGCCTCATTTCATTTTCTAAGAAAACAATTAAGGACCTCTAAGAAAACACAAAAACTTAAGGATATGGATAATGCTATGGCATTTGTAGGAGTGGATAATGAGAAGGGTGAACAAGTAGAATCTATTGTGCATTCCAATCCTCCGTTTTATGAGCAGGAAGATGTTCAACCTAGTTCCATACAGGAGGAGTGTTACAATTTTCTTAATAAACAATGCAGTCAGTCTGTTAAAAAAGTCCTGTCAGTGGGGGTTTTGGAGAAGATTTTAGTCCACCTATATATGATGAATATGAGGATAGCTACTTGGAAGATGAGGGTCCTAAACGGGATTTCTATTCTTGTTCTTCCAATTCAGAACTTTTATGTCAAGAAGAGCTTATTTCAATTGATTTTATTGAAGATATCTCGTATGAAATTCATTAAAGGAATCAAGTTTTAAGTTCTGGCATTTCGAATAAAGTAGTTGATGTCTCATTTACAAGTTGTCATGAGCATTCCTTACATGGTTATTTTGAAGATAAAATTGATAGGGTGTCGGTGGAGGTACAGTTTGAGTAGTAGTATTGGGGCAAGCAGATGACATAAATATTTGAAGACTTCCCTGGAATTTATGATCCAGTGGCTGAATATATGGAGAAGCCTTGTTATGGAAGGTGCATAACAAAATTTTCTAAAGGTTTTCATGACCCAATGGCTAGATATGTGGAGAAGCTTTGTAGTGAGAATGGTGGGTTAGCTATGTGTAGTAAAGATCATATTTTCAATCATAACCTTTTACCATTCAGTTCTTCATTTCTGCTCTTGATCAAGTATGACGAGAAAATTCGCATATGGAATCATTTGCTTGATTGGCTTCACTGGAATTCAGAAGTGACTTGACTGGGAATTGATGCTCGGTAAGTAGGTTAGGTAGAGATGAATAAGCTTGTCATGGCGAGCATTTTTTTTAAGCAACTATTTCAGTTTTTTTCAGCATCTATTCAGTTTTTGTTTTTAGAGGACGACAGGGGGTTTCAGGAGATGATTGGGATCAGGCCGATGGATCGGGAACTTGGTCTACATGGTTCTTTGCTACCTCACAAGGATGATAACATCCATGAGGTGGATCTGTTGTTAGAACTTGTGCTGAATTTTGAATATTTCTACATAGGCATCTGCACTAATTCCCCTGCAAAGGTCTAGATCAGTGAAAATGAAAGGGGTATAGGAAACATATTTTCATGTCTTGTGATTTTAAGGTTGCTTGGGAGGCTTATCCTAATATTGAATGTCAAAATGGATTATCCCATGGTGTGGCGCGAACAAACATCGAAAAAATCTGGAGTTGTAACCTTGCATTTGGGTTCAGATCTAAAAATCCTCTCATAGTTATCTAGTGGTGAAAATGAATGGCGTAGATCCAAGGAAAATAAAATCAACGGTTTCCAAAGGTTTCACCGAAAGAAGATGAACGAATTTAAAATAAGCTTGGAATGGGAGGAACAAGGATAAATGGCGTGCAGGATCAACCATCGGATGAACAGGTAACACATATCGACAGAGGAGGAAGATTTCACTGAGGAAAGATGTACAGAGAAATGAGTTATGGAGATAGGAGAAATCTGTTATACGTTCCATATTTCAATGGTCAGAGATTGAATGCTTTCCGAGATCAACGGCGGATGGAGATTTCATGAATCCAACATGCACAGAGGATAACTTGTGTCAAGGCTATGAAATATGGTAGGTTTCGCTCATTCTTACGACCATGATCTTGAGCGTTCCATATCTATGGTGGAGATGCGTTTTGCAGCTGTAATGTGCACGGATGATAAAACATGTCGGGGATACGAAACATTGGTATACCCTGCACCTTTGAACGATGGAGATCTGGTGCAGGGTTGATCAATGATCTTGGTTAATTTCATGATAAGAATGTGCGCAAATTTTAGCAGGATGAGGCACTGTGAAATCTTGTATAAACTGCACCTTTCAACGACGAGGATCATGGCGAAGTTTAGATCTATGGTTTAAATTCAATTCACAATGGGAAAAAATGGAAGGTTTAGCAAGCGAACGGATTGCAAAATGGAGACCAAGATGGATAAAATCAACGGCATAGATTTTGTCTTGGAAAGATCAACGGATCAGGAAAGGTCCCATCCTTTAACGGTTAATATCACTAAATATTTAGTTCTGCGACCAGAAATCATTTTGTGAGACAAAGATGAGAGATGGGTAAGGATATAGAAAAGTATAAAGAGCATCGTGCACGTGAATTTGAGACATTATTTTATTCTCCAGCATCAGAAAGCGAGATACAAAATAGTGCAGTAGAAACCATCTCATACGACGTTGTTCAACGACCTTTCAAAATCACCAGGTATACCTTTTGTCCCTTCTGAAACTATAAAATGGCTCAATATGAAAGTATGGAAGTTCATAACCTAGAGTACCAGAAAGTAGAAGAATATTTTGAGGATAGGGATGTTGAGGTATTTGAATGCTTCTGCAAAATGGACCCATTGTTGAGGTTAAGGAGAATTTAAGACTGTTTAAAGAACAAGGAACTAATGTACATAACATTTACCAATCTTCCATTTTTTGCAACTGACCAAACCCTGAGTTTCCCAGAATTTGTTAGTTGATGTGCCGATAACTACTCTCTCTTTGAGAGAGTGGTAATGGACATTTCCAACTCCAAATTCCTTTTCCCTATCAGTCCTCTAACTATTAGGAAAGCCTTGTTAGTGCCTGAGGGTTTTACCTAAAAGCCTAGGATTATAAACAAGAGTCTATACTTCAATGTTTCAAAGAGTCTTTGGTAGAAAAGAAGCAAGTTTTCCTCAAGAAATGCTTCAAACCCGAGGTAAATCTATTAGACAAACCATTTACAATCGATTTTGGTCTGTTCAATGAAGAAACCCACTGCACTGTTACTCGATTGAGTCAGTTCTTAGGCATAGAAACTGACAAATACATTACTGAGTCCCTCATGAGTTTACTTTTTGTCTTAAGTACCTTCCCAATTGAGTCAAATGATCCAGGTCAAGCAGTGCAGGTTTCATGTCTTAAGTTCGATGAATTCCTAGCTGAGAATATCCATTCTCAGTTAATGGACTTCAGTAGGACCAAAACCTTTAGGTTTCAATCTTATTTTCTAAAAATGTTCCTTTATTTTAATGAAGAGAATTTGCAGTTACCAGAAATGGTATTGACTGAGGAAATGAGTAAGGATTACTCAAAATTCATGAAATTCCTCATGTCAGAGGTATAAAATGCCATTTTTTAGAAGAGGCCTCCTAGAGTATTACTAGAGATGAGAACTATTTTGCAGTTCTCTACAGATAGCAGGATAGGTTATTGGTTCTTATTCGAGAATGGAACTGTGATCAGATTGTATGGCTTTAATCATCCACCATATATGTTTCCAGTCTTTTTAACCCCTAGGTTGTTCTCTATGGAGCTCATCAGGAAGAAGTTACTAGTATAAACATAACACTTCTTGAAATCCAAAAAGTCTACTGATATTAAGTATCCCTAGGTGGTAGGACCATTTACCATCAAGAGTAAAAATGATTTACCAATGATTGAGAACTTATT
This sequence comes from Pseudotsuga menziesii, assembly GCA_001517045.1. NCBI lineage: Eukaryota > Viridiplantae > Streptophyta > Pinopsida > Pinales > Pinaceae > Pseudotsuga > Pseudotsuga menziesii. The sequence continues at coordinate 733,080 of LPNX010750625.1, forward strand.
AAAGGAGATGGGATTCTTGACAGAGCCTGCAGTTGAGTATGATTCTCAGTAGTTTATAAACAAAATAAAGGCTGTGAAGAGGAATCCTTTCAATCATGTAGAGGTTAATGGGTTGGCAGATGATGCCAATTGGGGTGACTATCCAAAGGAGAATCCAAAATATACTGATGGGAAAGAGGATTCAAGTTCCTCTGTAAAGAACATTACTTCATTGATGCCTGATATTTCTAAGTTGGTTTCAACAGTTGTAAACATTGCACCTCTGGCCAGTAAATTAGAAAGAACAAGTAAATGAAATCTTTCAGATGCCATGGACACTGAAGAGGAGGACACTTCCAGGACTCCTAAAAGGCAGAAGATTGAAGCAGAGTGACAACTGGTCCAAAATAAAGCAGAGGACAAAGGAAAGAAGAAGATGAAAATAACATGACCTTTTTTTGATGTCAAGGAGTATGCTTTCACTAACACACCAACTGAATCTACATAAAAATTCATGAACAAGATGGAGTTGTTGGAGAAGTATAAAGACACGAAGGATGTGACTTCAGAAGAAGCACTGAAGCTGTACTTAGAAGTAAGAAATATTTAAAATCATGATGTGTCACTTATTGCTGTCAAAGACTAGGCCCATAACACTTTAAACTTGGCATTAACGACCAATAGCAAGGTTGCTGAAATAAATCTGGACATGGAGGACACTCCTATCCCAGAAATGATTAATTTCACAAACAGACTAGGGATATTTTGTTTACAAAATTGTTGAAGTCCACACTAAATTTGTCTAAGATGGAAACTACAAAGAGCAAAATTGAGAATCAGCTGAGGCAGGTAAAAGTGGAAAATTAATAGCATCAAGAACATATAAAAAATATGCAAACCGATCTTCTAGCCGCTGGGGGTCAGGATGACAAGGGATGATGAATGAAGAAACTACTATAATAAAAGGAGAATACCATCCAATTTCTAAAAAAGAAGTTAAAATTACCTGCTACTCAGTTGATAGAAGGACCTGAACTTGCTGAGATAGAGAAAGAAAAAGAAGGTATGAAGAATTAGTTGACTGATTGTAAGGATAAATTGTTAAAGTTTGGTGATAAGGAGAAACAATGGCATAAGGACATGACTTTGGTGGTACAAAGTGAAAAGGATTTGAAAGGAAAATGTGATGAAATGGAGAGGAAGTTACAGGAGAAAGAGAAAGAGCTTAATGACGGGATTATTGCTCATGTAGCTCAATATAGTGAACATACCTTAGACCAAGCCATGTCACAGGTAAGCATAAAGGATTTAGAATTGATTGGGTTGAAAAACCAAAACAAGACCCTAGAGAACCTGTCATTGCAAAGATAGCACGAAAGGAGGACTTGGGAAGCCATGTCTAAAGCTTTGGAGGCCAAATGTTAGGAGCTGCAAACAAAGAATGATAAATTGATGAAACATGTACCGAGCCAACTGTAGTTTCAAGGGGAAAAACATATTATATGGGATGACATTATAGAAGAAGCAAACAAATTCATGCACTCATAAGGAATTTGTGATACTCTCATCTAGAAAGGTTCTAATAGTAGCAAGAGAAAAGTTGAATAGGAAATCAGTTGACTATGCCAAAAATGCTATTGATATTTTGAATAGTTATTCAGAGGATGATCTAAAGTAAGAAAATGTCAAATATAGGATCTCAATAATGACTTGGACTAGGAAGGTTATAAAAAAATATAACCACTTGGACACAGTCCAGGAAAAGGTTGATATTTTGGCCCACTAAGTGAAGTTGTTTACTGATATGTTTCCCACTGTTTAAGAAAGGGATCCCTTTCTTCTGGAAAGAAAATGGTTCTATGTTAACTCAAAATGAATACCATGAAAAACTGATTAAAGCAGACTAGACCACACAAATTTTGCTGACATGACTCAATCACTATCTGACAGGGTAATTGTAGAAAAATTGGCCGACAAATTTGAGATATTGTTTGCCTTTAAAGAATCATGTCTCCATTTGCAAAGCTATTCTTACAAGGACCACATCGATCTACATGTGTTGACGAAAGAAATGGCCACTCTGGAACTTCGATCTCCAGAACAGTGGAAAACAATTGAGATGTTCAGAAGGACCAAATACACATGGCACACCCAAACTTGACGAGGAACAGGTCAATATGAGTTAGCATAAAACCGTCGGAAGGGTCCTGAACCGTTGTTTTCATGTCAAGTGAGCCTGACCCCAGTCGTCACATTGCCATATTTATCAAGCATGATCAATATTCCATATTCCCTGTTTTGTGTGGAAATCGTGGCGAATGTGCCACATCATAGATTTCAGGATATACGATGATGATTCAGGATTGATTCCCTATTTTTTGTAACCTAATTAGGCTCTATTTCGAGGTTGGTCTTGGGAGCCATAACACTATAAATTTAACCTCTCTGGAGGAAGTAGGGGGTTGGTTAGACTTTCATTTTTTGGAGCCTATGTGCTCGGATTGTAGCTTTGCAAACTTTCTTGGAAGTGATAATGAAAAATGTTTCTCTAAGTTTATGAGATTCATCATGGTGTTTGTATTCAGTCCGTGTTCCTGTTTGCATCATTTTCATATGTTTCAATTCCTGCTAATGCTTTCTAGTTGTATGTGAGGAGTTCATTTTATTAAATGCTCCTTTCATCAGATATTGCATTCGTTATGTATTTGAAATGATTGTTGTTGAATTCATCCTTACTAGATGCTCCATTTCTATCACTTCCCTTATATGTTGTTCTACTAAAGGTGTTTTCAAGGGATTCATCTGTCGATAGGTGCCCCTTGCTGCACTGGACTTTTCCTCTTTTCTCCTACCACCACTTGAAGATATTTGGATGAATATTACACCTACTTTGCCTCAGGGTACAAAAGGGAAAATCGTTGTTCATTATTTGCTGTAATATCCTTGAATGATTCAGATTGTGACTCCATTTCCATATGGTATTTGATATATGTCTGTCTTACAATCATTAAATTTAAAAACAAATATGTTCCCATTAGAAATCTAGCCTTTTGAAATCTTGTTTAAAGCCAAATGTATATGTGAATGTTTTTGTGACAAAGAGAGAGCCCTCCCTAACTACATTGGCTAGAGTAGAGTCTAAATGTTGGTTTCAAATGGTTACCCCTGTGACTTCCTACCACAACCATAGGAAATTACAGGGTGCTAACACATACATTCTAAGATAGGTTCCTTCCTAGGAAAATCAGTAATCTCCATACTCACCTATGACCTCCATTGCGTTGTCGGATAGGAAATCTAGCTCCTTCTTGAATATTATCTCGTAAAGAGGTATCATGAATTATTCGCATATAAGGTTGTAAAATCCTACATACTTATTGTCCCAAAGAATCTGGTAGGCCACGTAGACTGGAGACTCGATCTGGTTCCAGATGCACCATAAACTAGAAAATGGGCACCTACACAAAATGTAGTTAATAAGGTAAGATGACATGTAGAACTCGACCATCTTCTGAGTCGAACCTCCGTCTGTGACTGCTACATAGGATGAAAAGCTATCTAATATGATATCCGCCCAATTAAAAACTATGCCTTCAAAGGCTATATAGTAGATTAGGGGAACCCAATTTAATTTGTAAATGGTTCCATCAGCTCGACTAAAAATTCTTTTCAACATCAAGGCTATGATTCTGAATGGGGTCCTTCGGCTTTGAGACTCATACTCCCCACTCTCCTTTTTCTGCAGTTGTTTCCCTGGTACCACCATATGTTTTGCACTCCAAAGGATGAATGCTTATCCCTATGATCTAATCCTTGGTCATCATGACATGTGGTGGAGGTAGTTTTTAATCCAATGTTATCTAGGTGGGAGTAAACTTAGTAAAGGATTCCCCTTTGATGTCAGAGATAATCATTGAAGTAGAGTTTGCTTGAGGTATAATCCACCCAATGGATTTTGAGAAGGGAAAAATATTTGAGCACGTGGAATATTTAGTGATACCGCACCTTCTTATGTTTTGATATATTATCATCTCTTTGAGACAGACATCTGGGATAACCTGGTCTTTGATCAGATGATAGATCTCTCCCCATTTGAATTCGGGAGAAACTCCTGTAATGGATCAGGTGTCTTCGAATTTAGTTTTTGTCCCGAAGCTTGAGATGATTTTCACATCTAACTTTGTCCCACTTACCTTCACCTTCTTCTTACTACCTTTCTTAGTCATTGTGAATTTTTGTTTAGAAGTTTGTTCTCAATAAGGTAATACTTCTTTGCAAAAATAGAACATGTGATATACAGACATGAGCATAATGAGAAGTGACTGAGTAATACCGCAGTTGTTTTAACTAACCAAAGAAATCAATGCCAAGAAACATGCATTATTGCAGAAAAATATAAAGCTAATGGTACTGCATGTCTAATGAATTCTTCTAATCCCAACCTACCATTCTTACCTTTGAAAGAAAAACACTGAAAGTGAACACTTCATCAATCTTTCTCACTCATTGGAGTTCAAAGATAAGTGGTGGCACGCAAACTTAGTGGAGCGTGAACTAAACATAACAACTTTTTAGTCTGATGGATTCGAAAAGGGTTGGAACCGGGACTTGGATTTGAGATGGAAGGAAAAACAAGTTACTTCTAGGGTGAATTTTTTTTTTTCAACTAGGTGGTCCATAGTCTAGAAAAGGGCGATTTGAGGGCTGGATAGAACATATCTTCATGCAGGTGACTTCAGGTTTAAAAGTTTTCTTTTCTCTTTATTATTGTTTTCCATCCAAAAATATATTTACCATGTTTTAGTGGAACATTATGTGTTTTTGTTAGAAACATAAAATTAACTAATCTTTACTGATGGCTCAAAGACCACAACTTCTCCCAACATTCTTAAAGGGCTTTTTCGTTTTAATTCTTAGAATTATTTTCAACATAAAAGGAAAAAAACGACTTTGATAGAAATCGAAATAAGGAGAGAAAGATGAAAAATAATAAAACATGGCTTCCTTATGGAAAGGGAAAGAAAAAAATATACCGAAAGCATAAAAAAACCGTTTCAATAGTGTCCCCTATCCAGGTTACTCTCAGACTCACCACAACGGGAATAGGTTTAACAAAATATTTCAAGCCTACCATTTCCTCTAAGAAACCAGAGTAGGTAACTTGGTCTCCTGGTGAGTAGGTTTCATCAAAGGTCTCGAGGAAAGAAGCTAAGACTACGTGGGTGTGATGCTTCCAAGAAACCAGTTTGACACACCCACTCCCTAAGCTTTCCCAGACTCCACCATCGCTAAACGCGAAGCCATCTGTTGCTATCAGCTACCTTGAGAAGGTGCACCCAACACATCCAAGCGAATGGTTAAACAAACTTGGGTTTGCACATGTCTTAACAAAAAACCGAGCAATGGCCAAGCGACTGTGTCACAAGTATTTAGGGGATAAACCTCGATTGGTAATGATAGAAATAAATATTGAAGCCTTAAGGCTGCTCACGCTCTACCCATTGCAGTGTGTGTCCAGTCGTAGATACGAACATGACTAAGCATAAACCACAGCGCCTTCGGCCTGTGAAATCGAAGAGAACCTAATTTATACAAATGTGACGACATCATGAGAATTTATACTGGATATGGAGGTTACATGCATATGGGGAGAGGTAGGAAAAACCTAACTAGACCCAGATAAAACCATGACACCTATACCCATATTAAAATCTCAAAATAAAAAGCTTCATCCTTGGAAAACCAACAGAATCAAAAGATTAGGTTCCTACTTGTCGAGCGTTGAATAGCCATGGGATATGACTAGATGTAATGGTTACAAACGTCCTTCAATGATTGGCTACAGGGTTAAATGACATTTTGTGTGATAAAAACTAAATAAAATTGCCCTTATATATAGAAAACAAATGAAAATGGCAATAAATGTGATCTCTGGATGATTTAATACAGTTGTTTGGTATTAAGTGCAGTGATTGGCAAAAACATCGTTTGGCGCAAAACACTTTCGATCATCATGAATAGGATTGCGGCGCTGATAGTATCGACAAAAAAATCAAGTCAATATGACTTTGTCAGAAACATATTTAAAGTCACACCAATTGTATCGGCAACCTTGTCCCACTTATTCTGAATTTGGGTCATGTGACCGTTTCAGCCGACTCTAAGAATCACTCTCTTTTTTCAATCCGTGAACGTTTCGACGGGAAATAATAAGTCCCCTCCGACTGTGTCGATGAAGAATTTTCGATTTCCTCTGATTGTCTTTGTCGATGCCAAATCTATCGACTACTTCACTTTTTATGTGATCATATCAACGAAAATTTCTGATTTTCCTCGAAAACTCGGCCATATTTACCATTGACAACATTTACCAAAATCCTCTGCTCGTTTCGGTGGAAATTCATGAGTTACTTCTGAAAGTGTCAGCAGGTTTCTTTGAGTTATGTTGAAATGGTCGAGCGTAGAAAAATTTCTTTTGATCAAGACATCTGTTTCAGAGCAACTGGCCAAGTTACTCTGACATGTCAGAGAGACTGTCCAAGTTACTCCGATATGTCAGAGGGAAAGAAGTAAGATTTACTTAGCCAAAACTTCTTTTTCTCAAACTTTTTGGAAAAAACTAAGTGTGCAAGATATAATTCCTTGAGTTAGAAAACTAATTTAAGTAAGATTTCAAACAAAAATAGAAGGAGGGGCCGCAAAATATCAAAATTTTTGGGGAAACAGTTGCAACAACAACAATTGGCGACTAGCTGGTGAACATAGATCTCTGAAAAAACTATCTTTGGAAAACAAGATTGCTACATGGTACTAGGTTCTGAATATACAACAACTTGTTCAAATTATTCCCGGAGACTCTTTAAAAGACTAGACTTATCTAGGGATATAACTTTCGTGCATCATGTCGGTTGTCATCCATTGGAAGTAGGGTAACCAAAACTAGGAGTCTTGATAACTCTCCTGGGGCCAAAATATAAAATTCATTTTACCTTTGTCTTTTGGTTTCCACTAGATATGACTCCACAAGATCGTAACAAGGTTAGACATATGTATTCGTTTGTTCCTCATTACCATGCTATCAACATTCTCTTGATGCTTTCTTTTTTAACGAAATTTGTCTTCTGAGTCTTCCTTGATTGCTTCTTCCACTTTGAGAAATTGGTATGGGTTATTCCATCTATAATTTCCTTTTGTGTGAGTGATAAATTGGTTTGATCTTCAAGCTCATGGATGGAGAAGAACCTTCCTAATATTTTTTGTTTATGCTACTTTTTTGATCTGATGGTTTATTCCTTCAACATTATTTCTTTGATGGAGACTGTATGTCTCGAAATTTTGAATTTTTAATATAGGCCTTTTGGATTTTGATTTGTAGAATGGGATTATTTTGAATTCCATACATCTGGAAGACCTGCTTCCTTTCCGTGGGTCTATCATGGTAGGCTTCCTGAGACATACATTAGTGTGAGAGTCGATGGAGCCCCAAGATAGTACTCTAGATCTCACAAGTCTTAGTTATTTCACAGGGTTTATAATGACTCCAATGTGTAATTGAAGTTATCTCCCTTTATATAATATGTCAATAATTAAAGAATCTCATATTTGATCAAATTTTACCACACATGTTTTCCCATAAGCAGCTCCTGACCGTTTCAAAGATCTTTGGGATGATTCAGATTCCTATATTTCCAAGTGTCAAATATTGAGCTGGTTTATTATGAGCAAACAACAAAGAAAAACATGAATCAAGGCAAATAAAAAAGGAAACAACAAGGTAGCAAAATTAAGAAAATAAAGAAAACAATTATTTATGTACAAAAGTGCTCCAAAATCCTAGGTAAAGTACTGTTTGAGAACAAGGTCATTTACAGGAAGAATTTCTTCCCGTCCTTGTAAATATTGCAATTTGTAAGTTGAGGTGCCAAGATTCTTAGCAATCTGATAGGGGCCAACCCATAGATGTTGAAATTTCGTGTGTTTTCCCTTCTCGTCATGCGGGTGATCCCATTTTAAGACTAAGTCTCCTATTTCAAAATTTCCCTTCCTGGATTTTTGTTTTTCAAACCATATCTTGACAATATCCTGATGTTGGTTAACTCTATATTTGGAATTTTGTCTTGATTCTTCAAGTTTTAACCAATTATTAATTTGTGCTTGTAATATTTCACTACTGGATCCTCTTGAGGCTTGAGCTAATTGCAAGGATGGGAGCAAAATGTTTGGGGGTAAAATGGATTCTTTTCCATAGACTAGAGAATAGGGAGAAAATCCTAAGGAATTATTCGGGGTAACCCTATCTTCCCATAGTGAATTAGGAAGGGATATGTGCGAGTTTCTTTGACTCTCAATAACAATTTTCTTTAAAATTCGAATGAGATTTTTATTTGTTGATTCTGCTAACCCATTTCCCTCTGTATAGTAATTTGCTTAATAATTCAATTTTATTCCCTTTTCGCAAGCAAATTCAGTTATCTTGATAAATGAAAAATAAGATGCATTATAAAAAACAAGATAAATTGGAACCCCAAACCTGGTCATGGTGTTCTCTTGCAGGAAGTTGATGATTGCATCCTCATTTACTTTGCGCAAAGGAATCACTTCCACCCATTGGGTAAAATAATCCGTAGCCGTAAGGATATACCGATGTTGCAGTGAAGAGTTTGGGTTAATTTCCCCAATAATATCTATGCCACATTGCTCAAATGGTTCTGAAATAATAACGGGCTATAATGGTCCTGCTGCTTTTGACAATCTGCCACCACTTCTTTAGCATGCATGACAGTTTCTTGTGTAAGCATGAGCATATTTAAATAGAGTTGTCCAATAGTACCAAGATCTGAGTATATTATGAAGTGTGGTATCACCATAGAAATGTCCTCCCGTAGGACCGTCGTGCAATTCTTTGACTACTTTAGATGCATCTTCTTTCTCCAGACATGTAAGAAAAAATCCATCATAGTTCTTCCTGAAAAGTACTCCATTAATTATCTGATAAGAGGCTAACTTCAATTGAAGTTCCCTTCTCTGCTTGGATTTCTAATGTTCTGGTAGATATCCTTGTTGAAGATAGCGGCACCAAATATCTGTACCAAGATTCGGGGCAGTAAAAATGGGACATACATCAATTAAATTTGATTCAATTTCACTCTCCCAATAATGGTCTTCATTAGCGTGACTTTTTGTGAGAAATTGCACAACCATTGAGCTTTTATAATGGTAGCTGGTTTGAACTCCAAATCATATTCTTGTAGTGAGGTCACCCAATTTCCTCTTTGCTCATCCAATTCCTTCTGTACAAAGAGAGACCTGACAACCAGATGAGGAACGATAAATTTTGTTCTATTCTTCAAAATATAGGGCCTGAATTGTTTTACCACCTTGAATATTGCATATACATGTTTATCTGTGTAGTGGGTAATTCAATTCAGCTCCTTGCAATACACTACTCATGAATGATATTGGATATTCATCTCCCAATTCTCCTTTTTTAGTAAGCACTACTGCGAGAGATTTATCTGAAGCAAATGTGTATAGAATAAAATCCTTTACAAAATATGTACTTCTCAAAGAAGGTGCATTATCTATTGTTGTATTTATATATTTAAAAGCAACATTCTCAATGTCATTCCACTTGAATTGTACACTTTTATTAACCATTTTCTGCAAAGGTTTCACAATTTTTGCAAAATTAGGTACAAACCATCGAACAAAATTTATTGTGCCCATAAATGACTGCATAGCCTTTTTATTATGGAGCATGGGAATCTGAGTTATATCCTCGACTCTCTCCAGGTCTATTGAGATTCCCTTCTTTGAGATTATGTGACCCATTATTTTTCCTTCCAGAACAACAAAAAATATTTTCTTTGGGTCCAGAGATATACCATGTTTTTGACAGTGGTCAAAATTTTTTTTTAAGTGAAAAACTTGTTCTTCTCTTTTCTTGGAAAAAATGTTACATCATCTAGATATACTACTACAAAGTGGCCAACTAAACCTCAGAATGCAATATCCATGGCCCTCTGAAATGTGGCTTTGATGTTTATGAGGCCAAAAGGCATTCTCCTATAAGCGAATTTTCCCCACTTTGTGCGAAATGTAGTCTTCAATCGATCTTGCTCGACCTCTAACACTTGATTGCAACCAAAAAATCCATCTAATAGGGAGAACAATTCTGAGTTTGATACCATTTGTAGAATTTGTTCCATCAGTCTTTCTCACTCACTGGAGTTCAAATATAAGTGGTGGCATGCAAACTTAGTGGAGTGTGAACTAAACATAACAACTTTTAAGTCTGATGGATTCGAAAAGGGTTTGAACTGGGACCTGACTTTGATATGGAAGGAAAAACAAGTTACTTTTGGGGTGAAAAGGTTTTTTTTAACTAGGTGGTCCATAGTCTGGAAAAAGGGTGATTTGAGGATGGCATAAAACATATCTCCATGCAGGTGACTTCAGGCTTAAAAATTCTCCTTTCTCTTTATTATTGTTTTCCATCCAAAAATATATTTACCAGGTATTAGTGGCACACTATGTGATTTTGTTAGAAACATAAAATTAACTAATCTTTAGTGACGACTCAAAGATCGTGACTTCTCCCAACATACTTAAAGGGTTTTTCATTTTAATTCTTAGAATCATTTTCAACATAAAAGGCAAGAGCTGACTTTGATAGAAACCAAAACAAGGAGCGGAAGATGAAATATTATGAAACATGTATTCCTTATGGAAAGGGAAAGAGAAAAATAAACTGAAAGCTTAAAAAAAACATTTCAACAACGTCCCCTATCTAGGTTACTCTCAGACTCACCACGACTGGACTGGGTTTAACAAAATATTTCAATCCTACCCTTTCCTCTAAGAAACCAGAGTAGGTAACTTGGTCTCCTGGTGAGTAGGTTTCATCAAAATGCTCGAGGAAAGAAGGCAAGACTACGTGGGTGTGGTGCTTCCAAGTAATGAGTTTGATAACCCCACACCCTAATATTTCTCAGACTTCACTATTGCTAAACGTGAAGCCATCTATTGCTATCATCTACCTTGGGAAGGCGCACCCAACATATCCAAGCGAACGGGTAAACAAACTTGGGTTCACGCATGTCTTAACATAAAACCAAGTAATGGCCAAGTGACTATGTCACAAGTATGCAGGGATAAACCTCAATTGGTAACGATAGAAATCTAGATTAAATCCCTAAGGGTGCTCGTGCTCTACCCATTGCGGTGTGTGACCAGTTGTGGAGTCAAACAAGACTAAACATAAACCACATTGCCTTCGACCTATGAAATTTAAGGAACCTAATTTATGTAACTGTGACGACATCGCAGGAATTTATACCAGATATGGAGGTTACACGCGGATAGGGAGAGGCAGGAAAAACCTAACTAGACCCTGAAAAAACCATGACACCTCTACCCATATTAACATCACAAAATAAAAAGCTTCAACCTTGGAAAACCAACGAAATCAAAAGATTAGGTGCCTACCTATCGAGCGCTGAATAGTTGTGGGCTATGACTAGATGTAATGGTTGCAAACGTCCTTCCACGATTGGATGATGTGTTAAATGACGTTTTGTGTGATAAAAACTAAATAAACGCATCCCTATATATAGAAAACAAACGAAAATGGAAATAAATGCGGTCGCTGGATGATTTAATCTTCATTGGCGAAAATGTCATTTGGCAAGAAACACTTTCAATCGCCATGAATAGAATTGTGACACGGATAGTATCGACAAAAACTTTGAGTCAATCCGACTATGTCGACAACATATTTTAATTCACGCTGATTGTATCGATAGCCTTGTTGCACTTCTTCTGAATTCTGGGCATGCGACCATTTCGGTCAGCTCTAAGAATCGCTCTCTTTTCTCAATCCGTGAACGTTTCGGTGGAAAATACTAAGTCCCATTCGACCATGTCGGCGACGACTTGTCAATTTACTCCGATTGGATTTGTCGATGCTCAGTCTATCGTTTACTTCACTTTTGATGCGATCGTATCAGTGGAAATTTTTGAGTTTCCCCAAAAAATCAAGCACCTTTACCATCGACAACATTTGCCAAAATCCTCCGCTCGTTTCAACAACGATTTGCGAGTTACTTCCGATAGTGTCGACAAGTTTCTTTGAGTTATGCCGAAACAGTCGAGCGCGGAAAAATTTCTTTTGATCAAGCCGATTGTTTTGGAGAAACTGGTCCAGTTAATCCGACATGTCAGAGAGACTAGCCAAGTTACCCCGATATATCGGAGGGAAAAAGTAAGCTTTCAAACAAAAATAGGAGGGGCCCTAAAATATCAAAATTTTTGGGGAAGCAATTGCAACAACAACATATTGCAATGGAACTGGTTGTGATTTCAAAATAGTTGTAATTTTATCCTAAAAAAAAGGGTTCTTACCGATAACAACACTTTTCCATCTGGGGTTAAAATAACCACTAAATGAGCCTATATAAGAATGAGAACTCCAAAAGGTTCCTGTTAAGTTGTTTAATGTCATTAGTTCTATCAATTCATATTGCAAGTTATTATTTGTAATGACACAAAGAAAGTTGTAACCATTTAGTCTCAATGGAAAATATCTCACCTCATGAAATAAAGATTCATTTTGCCAAGAACAAGTTATTTCGACCTCACTAAAACAACAGTGCCTTCCTTGAACTCTAAAACATGCTACCTCTATACTTCCTTGTTAAGTACTTTACATGCATTGTTTGGCCCCTTGGATTTTATATACGGTCATCTCATGCATTCATTACCATCTTACACATGTTATTTTTTAGAGGGATAAGTTTGAGGATGATTCCCCTCAACTTTAATTGCACCATGGTCCTCCACTTTGTGTAAATAATTTAGTCATCATCTACCTTCAGAAAACTCAGTCAAGCATTCCTTTTCAACATCCTCATTTCTTAAAATGTGGGTTAATCATCCTTGTCATCGTTATGTCTATCTCTTGTTCATATACCCATGATTTTAAGTTTTTTTCCCATGTGTTAAGGATTTCATAGTGTTTGGAAGCATTCCTAGTCATGATCCATGGTGATAACACACAATTCCATATGTGAGTTTAGGCTTTCATGCTAGCAATTTATCATCTTCTTCTCCTTCCTAATTCAAAGACACATTCAAAATTTGGCATAACCACCTTGATGGCACATTAAAACCCAAAATAGATACCATCACGTGTAAATGAACATAGGAATGCGAATTATAACAGGGGAACCATGCATCTCTTCATGGCTAACCACTTAGTTCTCTAAATTCAAGTTAGGTTCTTAGAATCCTGACTATTTTCCATGAAAATAAATTTATGGGTTGGGACACTTTGTACAAATTAGTGACAACCTTCTAAAATTAATGTACTCAAACGTGACACTATAATTTAACATTCAAATGACGTCTAAGAATTTAAAGATAAAGTCCTTCATATGATGAATGTCTCCTTAGAACAAGATACTTCAACACCATTTCCACATGAGTCGAAAAATGCACATTGTGAAGCATACAAATTCACAATACTTGAGAGAATTTGTTGTAATTGCACTTTATTGAGTCTTTTGGTGCTTGTGCATCGGATGTTAAATTTGATTTATGATATGATAACATAGTTACTTATTTAGTGAAAATTTTTAGCTATACCTAATCCATCTTTATTATCTTGCATAGATCATTCTCTAGAGTGGGAATTTTATCATTGTGAGAGTTAGAGATCTGGATAATATTGAGCTCTTACTCTTATATATATTATAGTTGTTCCTCTCGTGACTCATGAGAGGACACATATGTGTTATATATATATTTATTGGTTTGTATATGAATTAGGTTTTTTTGAATAATATTTGTTTTTACTTACATAATGACCCCACCATGTGGTTGTGAGACGATATCAACTAGTGGTAGTCATGGAAGTGGCGGTTAGAAAGTAAGGGCACCACTCCCATCCCAATTTAGAAATGCATAATCAGAGGAGACTGGGGAGGTATAGGACGTAAATTCTTGTTCACATTAGAGAAAATTTGGGGTTTAAAATGGGCCTCCTAAGGAAAATAAGAAAATACTAGTTAAAATAATAAAATAAGTTTTATGAATTTTGGAGGAAAAGAGAAAAAAACTACTTTTTTTCTTCATATTTTCAACTTATCTCCTTGTGGTTTTACTCAAATTTTGAGTGGGATTACTTTTTAGATGTGGAATTCAATGTTGCATCCAATGAGTACCCACTACATACTTTTGATGGATTGTTATGTAACAAGTCTCAAAAATAGCATAAAAAGAGAAGATCTAGACCAAAAAGAGTAATCCATGCCTTAATAATGAAGAAAAGAGATAATCCTCTTCGAAGGGGAAACCTCCTTACACAATGTACTAATGGGGTATAATTACAACTAATGGACCCAATCCGACATAAACAATATAATAATACTAATGACAATTACCACTAATAGACCCAAGTTGGCATCAAGGCTAATATAATGTGCACTATAGGGGAAATGTGCCCAACATGTAATGCTTAACATGCCCCTCCCCTTCAGACAAGTGTTGTCCTCAATACATGGTTATTTGTAGATGCTTATGTATGGAGTACTTATCTTCCCATATCAAATATTCAACTTGTAAGTTCTTCCACTTGATGAGGTACTCAGCAATAGCTCGATTTCATAGTTGTTTGGTCCTTGTTTCAACGATTTGTTCAGGTTCCCATATGATTTTTCCTTCTTCAAAAATCCTTTCACTGCGAAGTTGATCTTCCTATTGTTTCATCCTATTTTTTGACATAGCTATGTTGTCCTTCAATATTTGGAGAACTCCTTGTTGGTGTTTTATGCGATCTACCACAACTTGAAATTTAGATTTTCCTTTTAAGGTATATGTAATAGGTGGAGGCTGGTACCCATAAAGTTCCATAAACAAAGAAATTTTTGATGATGTATGGAAATAAGTATTGCACCGTCATTCTTCCAAAGAAAATCATTTCACCCACTATTTTTTGTTTATCAATTGCAAAGCAACAAAGATAGCCTTCCAAACATTTGATCATTGTCCCAATTTTCCCATTAGATTAAGGATGATAAGATGAATTATGATCCAAATGGGTACCCAAAAAAGAAGATAATACAGTCCAACATTTTCCATTGAAAACTGGATCTATATTACTTACAATAATCTTCAGGTTTCCATGTAACTTATGCACTATTTCGATGAAGGTCGGAGCTATTGTACTTGCAATAAAAGGGTGAGAAAGATATTTGTAATATGAGTCATATGTCATGCGTACCATTACCATTGGTGTAGAATAAGAACTTTGGCTACACCTAATTATGCCATCCTCTAGCATTTCTTCAACCATGTGCTCCATTTCATTCTTTTGGCCATAGGGGTATCTGTAAGGTTTTATGCTATAAGGAATGCTTCCTGGAATTAAATGAATAGCATGGTACAAATATTGAACAGGTGGAATAATTTTTGGAATATATTCAAATACCTTGGAATGATTATTAAGGACCCTTTGGAGATCTGGGGAATTATTAACCTTAGCTGTTTGAACATATAGTGAGTATAACTGTGCAATTACACCTTCTTGTCCTTTTTTTAATAATTTCATCATACTATTAGAGCTGATCACCTTGCTTGTTTTCCCTATGATACCACCAAACACAAATTATTTTCCTTCCCAGGAGAATTCATGAAAATATTATGAAAATTAAAATCCATTGTTCCAAATAATTGAACCATTGAACCCCTAATACAAAATCAACACCACCCATTGGGATAGCAATCATGGCACTATTCAATTCATATTCCCCCATAGTAATATTGATATTATGGCATTTCCCTAAACAATTGATATTTTCTCCTGTAATCACTACTTGAAATTTCGATGCTAGATATACAAAGCAATTAACATCTTTGGCTACTTTATAGTGAATAAAATTATGAGTAATACCATAATCAATCAACATTGTTATATTTTATTTATTTATTTTTGATATATCCTTCAATCTTTAAAGTTTGTGGACTGTTAATTCCATCCAAATAATGACAATATATGGTGGGAGTAAGCACTTCTAATTTGTCCCCTTGTGTTGGTTCCTGCTATTTTGGTTCTTCCTCTTCATAATCTATGTAGAATAATTTCTTTTGATCCACACTTATGTCCCTTACTATACTTGCTGGCACAATTAGAGTATAGACATTTTTCTCTTCTTTCCTCCAGGTGTTGAGATGTCAACCTCTAAGGTGGGTTAGAAGAAGGAACAGCATTATATGTTTTGGAAGTGGTATTTATAGTATCCATCACCATAGTTTTACTTTCAACCTTCCTTGACATCATGAAATCCTTCTCCAATAATGGTGGTTTGAAGAGATGCACCTCATATTTAATTTCATCCTTCAAGGTTCCAATAAAGCAATCCCGTAAATTGTCTTCTGAAATTTTCTTCACTCTAAGGCTTAGCTTCTGGAACTGCTTGATTTTCTCTGTAACTAGACCTTTTTGCTTGAAATCATTTATTAACTCGCTAAATAAGGTGTTTCTATTAATATCCCCATAATGTGCAATCAATTATTCTGTGAATATATACCAAGAGATAATACAGTCCTTTTTATGGTCACAAAGTCATCGGCACCATACAAATTGATTAGGCTCTAAATATAATGATGCAATTGTTAAATTTGCAAAGTTGGCACCTGGTGTAGATCAAAGAATTGCTCCATCTAGAATAACCACGTTTATGGATCATTTCCGTCAAAATTTCTCATGTCAACCTTGGGAATAAACTAGTTCCTTGGACCTGAGTTGATCCCATGATGATTTAGTGAATCATCAAATTCTGGGGGCTCGAACTTCCTATTCTCCAACTATTTTTCAATGCGTGACTAGAATAAGTCCCCTTTTTATTCCTTATTCTCTTATTGAATAAATAAATGAGGAATAAAGCTATGCTTTATATTCATCAGTTCCTTCAATTCTTGAAGATATTCTTTACTATCCATCTCATTGGCCATATTTACTATATCTTCTTTTCTATCCATCCATTTGAGATACTCTTTATTAGCCATCTTATTTTCCAATTTAACTAAGTCAACCATTTTCACAATTCCTTTAATCATATATTCCAAATGGGACACCCTAAAAGATATGCTTCACTTTCTCGTATGTTAGGGATGAATCCTCAAGTGGTTTTCTTGGGGTTTGATTTTTTCCACTACCTTTTGGTGGCATTTTAAACAATATAAATAGATATCACAACTTTGGTTCACCTTAAATATATCATTCTACTAAAAAATACACAATTCTTTTAATTATATATTCCAATTGGGACACCCTAAAAGGTATGCTTCAATTTCTCGTATGTCAGGGATGAATCATCAACTGGTTTTCTTGGGGTTTGATTTTTTCCACTACCTTTTGGTGGAATTTTAAACAATATAAATAGATATCACAGCTTTGGTTCACCTTACATTTATCATTCTACTAAAAATTATTCAAATCTAAAGTGGTGTACCTTTTACAAACCCTGATTTGGAGACTAATTTGATGTCTACCTTTCAACTAAAGTAACTCTATAATTCTGACCCCTCTAAGAAATATCGATCTATGGTAGTCTAATGTGTCCTCTTTCCAATTCTGCAGGTTTTTTTGAATTTGGAGGAGCCAAAAAAATGGTGGCAATTTTCTCAACACTTGTTATGTTTTGGCATTTTTAGAAGAGAGAGAATGTACAATCTACCACATGTCCATTTTTTTATTCTAATTTTGAAACTTCTACCCTAGATATTTTGGTCTGTATGCTTTCTTATGAAATAGTTATCACTCAATTTGAATATCATATTCTCTAGATATAGTTGTTTTCCCTAGAACACTTGTTTTATATTGATTTTTTGGCTAGCCAGAAACCCTAAAATTATGAGGGAATAAATCCAAACTTGTACTAAGTCAATAAATTGGTCCGAAGATATGTCGGTCTATTTTCTAGGTGGGTTCCTAATATTACTATATGAAATGTCACGGAAAAATAGTTATAGCAAAAATTCCACGATGACTCTTTTTGGAAGCGTCAAGGCTTTGATACCAAAATGAAACCAAGTCCCATAAATAGCATAAAAAAAGAAAAAAGACCAGAGAGAGTAATCCATGCCTTAATAATGAAGAAAATAGATGAATATCAAACCTCTTTGAGGTGGATACCTCCTTACACAATGTACTAAGTATACGAGGCAAGACAAGATACATGATTCAAATGAAAAGGTCCCCTTCATATATATAAGAGACAAAGAGGTACAATTACAACTAATGGATCCAAGCCAACATAAGTAATATAATAATACTAATGACAATTACCACTAATATACCCAAGTTGACATAACTAATATAATAATACTAATGAAAATTACCACTAATACACCCAAGATGGCATCAAGACTAATATAATGTGCTGCATTATAGGGGGGAATGTTCCCAACATTTAGCACTTAACATGGACCCCACCCCATGAAAAACATGTGACCCCTCCCCACAAAAACTGAGAAATACATTAAAAAAACATGTGACCCCACCCCCAAAAAAATGAGAATTACATTTGAAAAACATGTGACCCACTCTAAAAAAATGAGAAACAGATTAAAAAAACATGTTACTTGAAAGTAACACATTTTATAATGTATTTCTTATTTTTCGTGGGGTGGGGTCCATAAAAAATATGCAGTGTGGGTACTCATTAGATGTGAAATTGAATTATGCATCCAACGAGTGCTCCTGCTCAAAATTTGAGTAAAACCACGAGAAGATAAGTTTAATATATGAATTAAAAAAACATGCTTTTAATGGCAAGTATGTCAAGTCAGCGATTACTGCTGACTTTTTTTCTTGAAATTCTATTGGCTCTTGAAATACACCTAATCAATTGCTCATTTTAGACACCAAATTTACTCAAATGGTTATTGATATCTTTAATTTTGAAAGTTTGAATTCTTAAGAAAACACATTAAATAATGTATATATTTTTTTGTCTAACTTTTAGAGGGATCGAGCTTTTGTTTTGGGAAAGTTGTGTCCATGTCTTGCCAAAAATTATTACCATCTTCATGGGAACACCCATGGTCAACAATGATAAATCATTGTCAAACATAACCAATGATCATGGAAAGTAATATTTTGACATAAGTCAATGAAGATGAACATTGTAATGTGACATAACCATTAAGGAATAATAGTCAACCGTAGTTAACAAAGGTCTAACATAGTCAACCATTGAAAAATTTGTCAATGTTAATCATGGTTGACTAAAGTAATCCATAGCCAACCATCATTTGTCAACCATTGTCAAACATGGTCAACCTTACCTAACCTTGAGTGTACTTATATTATTATTAATATGTGTTCATGTAATTTTATTTCATATAAATTACTTGTATTTTTATTTTTATTATCCATATTATTATTATTTATATAGATAAATGAATGTGTAGATTATTGATGATATAATTTTTATTTACTTAGTAATATTATTTATTATTTATTATATTATATATTATTAAGTATTATTTAGTCTTAATATTAATGCTATTATTATTATTTGTTTTTTTTGTAATTAAGAGGATCAACAACTAGGGACGGGATTGTAATCATATGAAACGAAGTCGATTTCGGTCTGATACCACTATACCCCTAGGCGTATCATCTCTACACCATGAGCGACACACATGGCTCGATCAAAGTTTGAACCCGTGACATCACACTGAGATANAATAAATATAAAAATTTATTAATATAAATAGTTTTATTTTTTGTTTATAGTAAAATAAAATGAAATAATTGTTTGTTGCTTTTTGATATAATGATGATGAAGAATACCCCATATACATTTTTATTATTATTTTTTTTATTTTTATTAATTTTTTATAAGTGTTATTATTTTTATTTTTTATAATAATGATAATAATTTACTAATTTTTATATGTAAGTTGGTTGTAAATTAGCACAACACATTTTTAAAAGTGAAGTGATTGATATATGTTAATCAACACTATTATATTTTAAAATGGTGGAAAATAACTTCGCTTGACGTATATTACTTACTTTTTAAAATATGATTGTACTACCTAATATAAGTTTTTGAATCAATTGATATTAGTGAATATAAAAGGATGTTAAAAAGCCTACAATATAGATTACAAATATACTAGTACTAAATGACTCTTAATATTGATAAATAAATAAAAATATAATTTATTTTGACATTATATATAATCGAAATGATAAATTTACCATTATTGAATTATAATTATGCATAGAAACAAATGATACAATCTGACGAGAACTCTATACTCACAACAAGAACTCTAGCCTTGAAAATCCATTTTTTTTGTCAAAAACACCAGAATCAATCCTCAAATCGAAAAGCAATGCTACCAGTAGCACTCTTTTTGTTTCAAGGTAAAAAACACAACCATTGCCCTTAAAAACTCATATTGTTGTTAAGAATAGCATTAAAATCAACCATTGAATAGAAAACTAATGCTATTGTTAGCACATTCGTTTTTTCAAAGGCCAAAATTATAACTTATTTGAAAGCATGGACTTAACAATCAATATCATTGGTAGAAAAATCTTAAAATCAACCTCTAAATCGAAAAGTAATGCTAACATCGCGGCATTTTTAAACCATGGTTTTAATAACAGGTATATTTATGAATTCAAGTATCATATATTATCTAATGACATGATGATATCACCTCAAAATTTTAAATAAAAACACACACACACACACACACACACACACACACACACACACATATATATATCCATTTTTTAAATTAGAAAAATAATTGGAAAAATATGACCTCCCCTCTGTGTAGCCATCATCCCCCCTCTCCCTGTTTTTTAATAAAAAATAAAAAAACTATAAAATCAAATTAAAAATTATATATTTAAACTATACAATAAAACTTTTAAAAACAATTAAAAATCTATATTAAAATATATGTTAAAAAATTATTATAATTTTTTTAAAAACATAATAAGAAAATAATAATTCCATAAAACATAACTTTTAAATTTTTTACATATACATGTTCTCAATGAGCATGTATTTCTGAGGAAGCCATATAGACTGTGTGAAAAAAGAAAGGAATGATTTCCATGAAACTATTATTGAAGTTGTATGTGACCACAAATTTCCTCAAATATCATTCACAAGAAAATAAACAACTACTTACATTATGCCATGGGTGTACTATTGGTATGAGCATAAAAAAAATGTCAAAGATCACTGTCATGAAGAAGTGTTTCTTACCATGATGAAGCTGCACGTGACCACAAATTCCCTTTGATATCATTCACAAAATAACAACAACATCTTCTACCATTATGGTCGTAGGTATACTATTGGGTGTAGGCATACAAAAACTATCAAATATCATTGTGCACTATACAATTATCTTCATCCATATAGGACGTGGATAGTCGGTTGACTATGTGAACACAATAGTGGCAAAGGATAATAAAATCTAACTGCTCACCTACAGGAGCATTGTTGACTTCTATAAAAGGCCAATGGTAGAACTCGTAACATTGTCCATCCTTGTGCTCATCAATTAACCATTGCTCATGAACGAGTTGCAAGCCCTCTTTAGAAAGAGATTCAACCCTTGTATTTCTTTACTTGTAGACATGAGTGCACAAACAATTGTCAAAAGTATTCTTTAACTAGGATATTTATTCCAAAAGAGCACTTGGAAATATATTTTGGCAGTGTTGAGCTCCTGAAACCCAATTTATGATGTTCATAGAATCTTCGTAGATCTAAAATGATTTTCACTTTTTTCTCACACGCAAAGAGAAGGAGGAGATTTAAAGCCATAATCTCCATAAGTTGTTTGTTCCAGGGCCCAAACCCATTTTTATTTTGAAGCCGCTGGTTTTCATGGTAAATAGAGGATAAGACACCCCCCACAGGAATGGTCTTCACCTTGGGACACACCATCGAAGAAATCCCATGGCCTCGACTCAACAATTTGTTCTTCATGTATGAACCTGACTGATTTTGTCCCTTTTTTGTGGAAAGTGGGATAATATACTAAGGCTATGTACATTTATAGCCTATGAAACATACATGTTTTCCATTTTTTTTTTTTCCCGCGCGATCCAAATGACCCATTTTATAATTAAAGGGAGAGCCTTTATATTCCCATTGTTTGTATTTGACATCCATAACTTACAATACTCTTCAACCAAGTTACCTTGTTATATACAGTCCTAAGCGAGCCTCTTTGAGCATTCCTTCCTAATTAATTTGATAAAAGAGCAATTTATGAAGAGGTGGTTTACCGACTCCTCCGCACCTTTGCATAATGAGAACCAACCCGACCCTTATTTCTTCTTTTTTGCATAACCTCCCAAGAAGGAACCTTGTTCACAATCATGCACCGGTGCAACAATTTTTCATTTTGAGTACATTTTGCTTTCCATATACCTTTCAACCACTAGTTGTGTTCTCTTATTTGCTCATCCAAAATTAGGTGAGCATATCCTAGTTTGGAGCTATATCTTCCAATGGGGTCATGCATACAAATCATCTCATCATCTCTATCTATAAGGTGAATGTGTGAGGAATGAAGAGCTTGGATATACCTATTCCATGACTCTACCATATCATGCCTTAATTCTAAGTGCACAACGCTCAACCAAGCTTGATGCCACATAGAAGAGTTTCTTAGATCTGCATCCTGGTTCAAATAAAATATCCCTTTTTTTGAAGATGAAGCACCACTTCTTGGTGTAATATATGATGATCCCCACGCCTCATACAAGGGTCAAATAAGATACAAACCTTTGTACCTGTTCTGATGTGCCATGCTAGGTCGTTCCCAATTGGATGGAAAGTTTTCGTTACCACTTTCCATATGATATAAATATTTGGTTACTTATTATATGGTTTTCGAATCCATTCCTCAAGAGAATCAGGTGCAATGTATTTATGAAGGACTGCATCTCTCCACAGGTTATTGCTTGATATAATATGCCATATTGATTTAGCATCCAATGCATTTTAGAAATGGAAAATACTTTCAATCCCCAACCACTGAGGGATTTTGAAAGTGTCAGTCTATTCCATTTGATCCAAGACTAAACAAACAATTCATGCGAGCTTTCCCATAAGGAGTTAAATCATGATTTTTGGGAGTTTTATGGTATTCCCTTTGGGATCCAAGGCAACACCATCCAATAAAATGGGATGGCTTCCAAAACATATTTTTCCATCACCAGATGACCTGCTCTGGATATCTTAGCAAAAGATCCAGACTTTCAATATTTTTTCTAACTTTGTAATGAGCCATCCTCAATAATTTTTTTTTGTATTAGTTTGGTTTTAACTAAAAACTGAGATATTTGATTCCTTCATCAAAATACTTCATCTCACAATAAAAGAGATCCTTATAATATCCATGCTCTTCTTCTGCTAATTTTAAAGTAGACATAGTGGATTTTTGTTCATTTATTTGCATCGCAATCACCCTCCGAAAACGTCCTAGAATTTCATATAGCTTTTCTGCATCTCCCCGCGATCCATTACAAAAAAATAAAACATCATCCACGGAAAATAAGTGACTTATTTTTAAGGTAGGAAAGATTTAAATCCCATGGAAACCTCTACACTCTTCTCCTAGGGCTCTACAGAGACCTTCTTCCACTAACAAGAACACAAGGGGAGAGAGGGGGCATCCCTGACAAATCCCACGCTCAACATGAAAGAAGGGGGAAGCAGATCCATAGATAAGAAATGCGAAGGAAACATTAGTGATACAACTTATAATCCAATTCACGAAAGGGAATTCAAACTGCATATGAGTAAGGAGTAGACAAATGTAGATCCAACTCACCCAATCGTAATCCTTTGAGAGGTCAATTTTTAAGGATACTCCTTTTAATCCTTCATATTCTAATATATTTAGACCTTCTTTCACTGCCCCAATGGCTTTGTGAATCTATCTAACTTCTAAAAACCTAAATTGTTCCACATAAATGGAAGTAGACAAAGTTTTCTTGATTCTTCGAGCTATAATTTTTTCCACCACTTTGTAAATATTGTTGCATAAGGATATCGACCAGAAGTCATCAAAAGAGAGAGGGTTGTCCTTTTTAGGAATAAGGGAAATGAAGGCTTTCTTTTGGGGAGAATGAATGGATAAATTCCTTCTTTATTCCTCTACAACTCTTAATAGATCCACTCCTAAATTTTCAAAGAACCCCAGAAAATACTCCATTGGCAACCCATTTGGGCTCAGACTTTTGTCTTTTTGAAAAATTTTGAAAACTTATTTCAAATCTTCCTCCAAAACCTCATCCACCAAAGCATTATTTTACTCCTTCCCCAGGAAGCTGGGGAAAT
Organism: Pseudotsuga menziesii; assembly: GCA_001517045.1. Classification (NCBI taxonomy): domain Eukaryota; kingdom Viridiplantae; phylum Streptophyta; class Pinopsida; order Pinales; family Pinaceae; genus Pseudotsuga; species Pseudotsuga menziesii. Next base: position 757,454 of record LPNX010750625.1, read on the forward strand.
TGGGACATTCTAACAATTTCTACAATGGATACCCTTCTGTCTACTTAGAAAAGGGACCTGAAGTGATTCTTCCCCATGCTAGCCAACTCTTTGAAAGATGAGGTTTCATGTCCATCCTGATCCTACAAGCTCAATATTTTGTTACTTATCTTCCTTCCTTTTTCATATTCCTATAAAAACTTGGTGTTTTCATCCTCATTTTCCAACCAATTGGCCCAACTTTTTTACCTCTAGACTGCTTCTATTTCAACCAAAATATTTTTCTTTTTTAGTTCCATATCATACAATTTGTATTTTGATTCATGTGAGGAATAACCTTCTCCTTCCAAATCATAAATAGTTTGTAAAGCATCCTTTACCTCCTTCAATTCTCTTTCTCTTAGGTGGAATTTGTCTAGGGCCCATTTTATCAATTATTGTTTGATCACCCTCAATTTTTTTGCAAATTGTTGACTCACCAAGTCTCCAAACTATAGGTTGTAAGGTTTCTATGCTTCTTTGACCATGGCGACAAATATTTCCTCTCTAATCTAGTTTGAATTATATATATATATATATATATATATATATATATATATATATATTTTAACTAGGGGAATCAACAACTAGGGACGGGCTGGTACTCGCATGACACGGGGTCCAGAGATCCAATCCCGCTACCACTATACCCCTAGGTGCATCCACAGGGCATGAACCATGGCGCATGGGTAAATTTGGGGGGATTTGAACACGAAACCTTACAATTACAACCAATTTCAACAATTCCACTTTACCACTTGCTCTGCCCCCCCACGGGCTAGTTTGAATTATATTTAAAAAGGCTAGTTGGATTTTTAATACCTCCCAAATTTTCAAAAATAATCAAGGAGTGATCAAAATCACCACCATCGGCCATCCACTACCTCATCTCAAAGACTTGTTTTATTATCTTCTCTAAAACTAGAAACCGGTCAATCCTTTTGCAATACAATCCTCTGCTACTCATTATATTTTGACTAGTTGGTTTTAATTTGCAGGTTCTATATCTAACGATCCAACTTCTACAATATTATGAGTAAAGTATTTTGAGAGAGGATCCATCCTATCCTTGGGTCCCCAAACTTATGACGCTCCTAGAGTAAAGTTTAATTCTTCCCTAATGATAAGATCCTTTGAGTGCATGAATGATTTCCTAACAAGGGATTCCCATAAAATGATTTTGTAACAATGAACTTCTTCCCAATTGAAGGTGAGAACACTTCCAGGCCCAAACATGCTTCAATGCCTTAGACATTCAATACGTTTAAGGATTGTGTTTTCCATCCTACTTCTAGTCCCCCTAGGTGCCCCTTTACATCTATTCCAACAAATCTTCAATATTTGAAAATAATTTCCAACATAAATGAAATATGCATCCCACCACCTAATGTTTCTTGTAGAAGGATTAAATCTGGTTGCGAGGATTCCATTAGTCATTTGAAAGCCAATTTTTTAGAGGGATTGGTCAAACCCCTACAGTTGAAGGCTATTATCTTCATAAATAAACCCTTTCTAGGGCCATAAATTATTTAAGTGCCCCATCAATTGATTGTTTTTTACCTTCTACCAAATCAACTATAGCTTTATCCTAGTATTTTTCTAGGAGGGTTTCCTACCCAGACCCTTTCTCCTAGCGAATTTCCATCCTTTTTCCCCAAACCCACCAATTGTGAAGAGAGAGGATCCATAGTAGGGATATCCATATATATAATATGGAATCTAACTTCTTCATTAAAAGAGTCTAATTTATACTCCAAGGATTTGGAGATCATATCTTAGGTATAATTTGAAACCACCCATGCACTCGGGCATGAGACCTACCTTGTAAGGGATGGTGGAAGAGGGGGATCAGGAAGAGAGCTAGAGAATAGAGGGTGTTAAGAGAGCACACTACCAATAACAATATCAGACAATAAGGAAATAAATAAAAAAGTTTGAGAAGAAACAATGGAGATACCCAAACCCGACGAGATTGTCGACACTAAATCTTCTTTAAGTGTCCTGACCTCTAACATGTTTCCTGGAACCCATGGTATGAGTTGGAAATGTTGTAATAGGTATTTTCATAACATATTTCCCCCTTTCACCTTCACTCCCTCAAGAAAAACCTTCCATCTCAATTCTTCCCGCTTTGGAGATAGTTCCCCCCATATTCTCCTCTAGTGAGGCATTCCTCTTTTTAATCAGAAAAGTGTGTGCTATTCCCAAATGCGAGTGGAAAGGAAGAGAGAATAGATTCACATTTGCCCAAATTTTTGACATCGATGACATCAAAATGGAATACCTTCATAGTCCACATGTTGACGATACACCTCCTTACCCCATGTAAAGTCCAACTCCTTTGCAAGTCGTTAACACTAAAAAATGTCAATTATACATAATTATACATATTATCCCACCATTGTTTCCTCCATTTTGACCTTCACAACTAAAATTCCACAAAAAATTGTCAAAAACATTATTATTCCTTCCCCCATAAATACAGGGAAGTTAAACATTTACTGTGACATATCCCCACTCTCTTCAAAAAGGACCAAAGCACCCTAAAATGAGAATGGGTCAAAAACCATAGAAAAATACCATGCACAATAAAATACCATGGGTCAAAAAACCTTGGATCACCCTATAAATACATTGTGAAGGTCTCCCCACAAACATTCCTTTACTTTTCAACTTTTCGTTACATTCCTTACATTTCTGGAACCTTTTGTCCATCACATCCTTTAGCCACACTATCCCACGTTGCACATCAAGTTCTCTTCATGCAACCCTTAATCCCTTTTCCAGTGACAACCCTTTGTTGGAGATACACAGAGACCAATATCGTGGGAGCCTACAGACCATTTCCTCAAACGGCTGCAGTGGCCCATTTTAAAGGTATTTGTTTTCATTTTATTGCATTAGTTAGTTTAGAATATTATATTATTGTTGTTTTGTTATAAGTCAAGGTTGATATTTCCCTTGAACCATGAACTCTACCCTTAGATCTGGTTGATCTAAGGTAGGTACTTTTGCACATATTATGGGAGAAATCCCCACTACAATTTTGGCAACTCCACTGGCTCGATCCCCTTATGTCTCTGTTTTTCCAGGTGTATTTACTGGTTTTTTCTACTTGGGTACCTTCAAATTTCACATATCTGACCCCCCTGTGGCCTATCCAAGCCAATCCTATCACAGTTACTGCCCCCCGAGGCCAAACCAACTGTTTTTTCTTAAAAAACCCTCAGTTACGGTCAGATCACACCTATCCGATAGAAAGTTGTGAACCAAGCTGCACCTTTTTTCCTGATAAGAGTGATCTAGTTCATGCCTTCTACCTCGATAAGTGCAACTTGGAGAAAAACTCAAGATCACACTTGTTCAGAATTCCAGAGCGATCCCGGTCATTACCATGACCCATTTTTGTGTGGTCTATCGCGCATCAACCCCTGTTTTGTGCGACCTGAGTCTTTTTGTTGATTTCAGCAGAACCAATAGGTGTGACATATGGGTTTTCCAGTCCTTTTCGGTGTTTGAGACCCTTTTCCAGAACTCTGTTTGTGTTCTATCCCTTCCCCGACTGTTTCCTTCTAGATCTAATTACTTATAGCCCCCTGGTTTGTTTTGTGGTCCTCTTTTCCTTGTATGTGACCCCCCCTAATTGAGCTTAGTAGTTGAGACCCCCCATGTGTTTCCTACATCCTATCAAGTTTCTTATGTGCTCATTTACTAGGGTACATTTTATTTTTCGAAAGAATTAGTTGTTTTGAAAAATATTTACTGCCATTTACTATTATTTATTTTTCGACATTTGCATCTCAGCAGTGAGATCGTTGGGGTTTAGATATTACACATCACTTATGCACACATCTCACACCCTTAAGTAAAATTCTTAGTTCATGACCCCAAGATAAGCCTAAAACTTAATTTAACTTGACCAACATTTTAACCTCATTTGAGGACCAAAACAATATTGTAGTTAAGTTAGGACATCGGGGATATGCATCCAAATAATACCCCTTTGTCACTTACATATGAGACATAGTTGTTGTCCATTAGGGTACCGAAATCCTCTAGTACTTGTTGACACGGCCACGACCAGTCTATCAGAGCCCCCTTTGCTCCCTAGGAGTAAGCCACAATGAAGGGGTTCTAGAATTAAGGGTGGAATACCACACTCCATTCGGTACCGAAGGTCATCCCTTCATATTCCTCCTCGTGCATGTCGAGGACCATGTCGAGTGTCGAGGAACAAAGGGCTGAAGTTCCAGGAAGCCACTTTGGACATGTCATGAACGAGGTTGCCTAGTTTCCAATCTCTTATGTCTCTTTTACCCAAGGTCCCTCTTGATAGTGGGATTCTCTTAGCCTATTGTTCTTTCATTTCGTATTGTTTGAATATGGATTTCATCACCCAACAGAGGATACGATTTGTGAAGGGATTCCATCTTGTACCCAGGATTTTTCTTGCACTTATACCCCATAGGTTAGTGCATCATTTTCTTTATAGGTAGTGCTCTTGTCGACTTTATGGATGTTTTGTTATAGAATCGCCTACAGTGATATGCTATTGTAGTTCAGTTTTAGAGCTTTCTTTTTTATCCTGTGAGCCACCATTTCTCATCTCTCCTTTTGAACACTCGAATGTAGCTTGGTTTTTGAGCTTGCGTTTGACAATCTTGAGCCTCCATTCATCACACAACACACTATCACACCATCATTTCTATACCACACTACTCGCATAGACTTAGGGGTCACACCCCTCAGTTCGGTTCCTTGAACCACCACCGTTAGATCCATATTCAACGTCATTCACCACCTTCAAATCCATACACTAAATCTAAGTCTAATTCGGATTCCTATTAATCCGAACTTACCTTGTTCACCACCCCATTTAGTCCCATGGTTGGTGCACCTCCCAACCCCTTTCAGGGGGGGGGATATTTATAGTGGACTCGTGACCGCTCGACTAGTTATATCTGATATCATTTCTTCTGGACCCATAGGTCCCGATCCTAGTGGTCCCATCGCCACTGCACACACTTCTGTTGGTACACTACCCACTAGTGGTGGCCTCACTCCAGCCACCATGGTTCATATCGTACCTTAATTTATGCATGGGGGAATTGTCTCTTATACCACCATTCAAGATATTCACACCATTCTAGTGACTACACCTACTATCGAAATTCCACCATACCAACCCCTATTTGCACGTGGAAACTACATGCCCGCTGGTCCCAGCACCACTGCTGGCCCTCCTTGATCTAGTATGGGTCCTAGTCTACAATTTATAACTAGTCTCAACCTTCCTAACTTGTTATGATTGATGAATGACCTCATCTATCATGATCCTTTATGGCCTCCCATGCCTACCAAAATCCCATTAGACATCCCTAAGTTTGAGGGAAAGGCAGGAGAAGACCCTCAAAACCACATTATGTCATTCCACTTATGGTGTTCCTCTAACAACATAGTGGATGATTCGATCCGATTGTGGTTATTCCAGCGCACACTTACTAATGTTGCAACCAAATGGTATATTGAGATTCCCCATGCTACTTATCCATATTTTTCCTCGCTGGCCTCGATGTTCCTCTAGTACTTCCAGTTACCCATCTGTTATGATGAGGGCATGGAAATCCTATTATCTTGTCAACAAAACACTGCTACCCATATCAAGGATCATATCCAAAAGTGGCGTTGTTGTCATAGCTTGTGTAAAATACAATTAGATAATAGGATTTTCCTAGATTGGTTTCTCAAAACCTTACTCCCCCCATCGTCAAGGATCTTGCATATGAGCATCCACAAACTGAGGAAGAAGCAATCCTCAAAGCACAACAGTTCGATCTTATCTACGCCCAATGGGGTTATCTGTATACCATCATAGCCAATGATCCCCGTACTATCTTCTCACGTTGAGATATGCCAAGGGAATGCCGTGCTGTTGATGGAGCCATTGGCTCTATTAACCAACATCCCCATATGTACATGACCTTTCCTTCGATGTCACCTCATTCCGGTACCACCTCTAGTGTTTCCCAACCAGGCTATGCCACTAATTTTTCATGCATAACAGCTAAGTCCGGATCCATGCCTTCATATGCATCTCTCACACTAGTTCCTCACATTCACGATCCAAATTGCTTGGAACCTGCATGTAATTGCTAGATGATAGGATTTTCATCCCCTCAAGCTTCTCCTCCCTACTACCCACCACCTATACAACATATATTTGCTCCAACCCCTACTCCTCTTGTTCCTCAAGGACATATCTACGCTCAATAGAACCTCCCTAATCAACCTGCCCCCAATAACCAACAAGGGAAAGGAATATGACAGAGAGGTAGGAACCGGGGAACAACCAACCTCAAGGAGGTGTCCAACAACCCAACCCTCAAAATAACAACAAAGCTAATCCCCCCGCATAGAACCCGCAGAGTCCATCTAGACCTGGGAAGAACCCTCAGTTGCAGACTAACCATCTGTGCACCATTTGTGACACTTACAACCATTATACACATTATTTCCCCCATATGAATTGAGTTTTCCATTTACTACATGCTGACAATCAACGTGACCCCAATGTGGTCTCTCCATCACAACCAAAATTAGCACCATAAGGTCCTCCGCCTATGGTTCTCTAAAACCCATTACCGAACCAAGGAATGGTTGCAACCCAACCCCTGGTTCCCCAAAATACCTCACCCACTTCTGTGGGTCAACCCATTGATCCTGGTGTCTATCACCTCATGAAGTTGTCGTATCATGTCAACTTACAGACTCTACGAAACCAATATGGCTCCACCACAGAAACTGTTAATCCTTCCATGACATATATACCTCTATCGCTATCGATATGTCCTTACATTTTCTGAGATTCCCCACATACAGGACTGCCAAAGTCCCTCGGTTCCCTTTGCATCATGTCGCAAGCAATCCCACTGCCATATCCGCTCTTAATTATAGTATCGTCGATGACTTAGCCCAATATCCCTCTTCCATGTACGCTCTGGAAGTCCTTCAAACTTGTCCTTCGCAACACAAATATTTGCTATATTCTCTAGGTGTCATCGATCTCTCTGATTCCAGGTTAATCATATTCATCTTGGATCAAGGAGAACCTTGGATGCCATCATCCATAGCCTTATAGGTTTCGGTCAGTATCCATAATTTAGTCATTCATGAATGCATCATCGATGAGGGAGCATCCACCTGCGTTATGTCAACCTTTATTTGGCAGAAACTCGGATCCCCAACCCTTCAACCTTCAACCACCACCCTTCGTGCTTACGATGGTCGTGATGCTCAACCCCAAGGAGTTCTCCCAAATGTCCCTGTTGAGTTATCCAAAAAAACTGTGTTGATTGACATTGAGGTTGTTAATGCCCAACTCGATTACAACCTCCTCCTTGGACATAGTTATATGTATGCAATGTGAGTCGTTGTTTCTACCGTATTTTTACTCTTAATGTTCCCTCATGATGGGAATATTGTGACTATCGACCAATTGGGATATTATGATCCTAAAGGACCAACCAACCCAAAACAAATCCTCCCTATGATCGACACCACCATCAGTAACATCTCTATCCCTTCCCTGTTTGTCATTGGTTCAGGCCTATTTACCAATGTCCCTTTGATGGACACCTTTTTGTGCACTATCACATCTGGTAATGTTTTGAAGTCCTCACAAACTCAGTTGCAACCCCAACTATAGATGTTGGGAAATTATTGGGGTTCATTTCCCATCCACATGATCCCCTTTCTCTTCCCACCTTCTGGAATTGTGTGTACGCCAATCATGGCTACTCTCAACCTTTCTAGATTCACTTTGGGTATTCTTGTGTGGTATCTGGATCCACCCACCCTTCCCCCGTCACTATAGATAATGTTGAAACCAGTCCAACCTATTGAGACAGTGTCACAACCAACTCCTGGTACACAACCGACTACTTCTTCTCCCCCTCCTCTAATGAAGACTGGGGGCAAAGCACCGAAATTCCCGACAAAACCATGTCCTCCTCCTACTTCTGATTTATGCGATGTCCAAGACCATGCGACACAAAATTGTCCATATTTTACAATCCTTCGCACCCATATGCGCACAATAGTTGAGACTGATGACGCTCCTGTTGTCAACGTACCAACCATACATGCGGTTAAAAAAAATCACTATGAACCAACCACCCATGTGCATCTTGTGGCCTATATGGTCATTATTCACACCATTTCCAAAAATTTCCTGAGTAGCAGTCGCTCCTCAGTGACCTTCTCAAGAACTCTAGTGAGTCCAAAATCATCATCCTAGAGGAGATCCACCCCCTGGCCTCTTCCTCTGACACCATTAACACCATTTACAATTTTTTTATTTCCACTAGTCCTTCCTCCTCATCGACCATGAAAGATCCCCGTGATCTATACCAACACCACTTTCGTGATGACAGCTGGTTTTACCCTATTTCACTTAGTCCACAATGTGGAGTCGGTTCTTCCCATTGAATGCCAAATTTCGTCACTTCGCCTTACCGTCGAGCTTCTACCTAATACTTCACTGTTGGAAAAATGCCTACTTATGCTTGAACAAACAAATGAGAACCTTCGTGCTTCTCTCCTAATGATCGAAGTGGCTAAGACCCGATTGAAGTTCCATTATGACTCCCATGTTCACCCACGCACCTTTAACAAGTGATACCTTGTCCTCGTCTATGACCAGTCCCATGATAATACTGGAAAAGGGAAGTTCAAATCCATGCGGTATGGAACTTATGCCATCCATCGATGTATCGATATGGGGGCATATAGCCTTGTTGACTATGACAGTCACCTCTTGAAGAATCACTGCAATGGGATCTACCTTAAGATATTCTATGCCAAATTCAACCACCCTGCATACCCTTGTATCATAGTTTTTATTTCTTGCTTTACATTGTTTTTTCCATGAGTCTCACAATTTCTTTCCTTGGTTTCTCTAGAAGGATCCTACCTTGCCCTCCTATGTTGGTTTCATTGATGGTGCAAATAGATGGTCTCCTAATCTTACCTCAATTGCATGGGTCATTTATTCCCTGTCACATGAGTTAATCCATATCGATGGAATGTGTTTTGGTATTGCTACCAACAACCAGGATGAGTATGATCGTGTCACTAGTCTCCTGACCACCACCCTTCACTTGGGTATTCGTATCCTTGATGTATTCCTAGAATTCTAGTTTCTTGTCTCCCTATTGAATAACTGCTACCGGGTACGTGATCCCTGCCTCTTTAGAAAGTTCCTACGCACTAGACACTTGGTTAGACATTTTGAATCCATTTGATTAATGCATGTTCTTATAAGTCTTAATTGTGTGGTAGACCAAATGGCTAATTCCATTCTAGAGTGGCACATCAATCATCGCATACAGGAAAAAAACTGCATCATGCATCCTCATATAGTCATGTATACATATATCTATACATCATATAGGAATAGCCATAATCATAAACAAGAGACTCATAAAAATAAAAAATATGCATCCATGTGCATTCATATCGTATCATAATGTTCAGTACAAAATGAGAAGCTACACATGCTTTCTCGTATGTTCATACATATCATACAAAATCCCCCATGCTCAAACGCATTGGGGGTAGCATCACAAGCTACTAGTATGATCCATCCTCCTTTGATTCTGTTTCCTCCTCCTCATCTAATATCTCCTAGTCCATTGACATGTCCCCTTGTGTAGCCACTCTGACATACTCAACAACAACCGTGATCCTCCTCATCAAAAAGATCCACTCCGAAGGATCTCTGTAGCATGCAGATATCAAATTGTCATCTAGGTACTACCACCCATTGTTGGTGATTCCCTCTAATAGTTGTTCCACATCCAACCATAATGATTCCAATGTAGCACTCCACCGCCTCCTCTGCCCATGAGCGGGTGGATTTAACCCCACCACCTTGCCCCTGTGTCGATGGAGCATGCAGTCCCACGTTTGCACATGCAGATAGTATTTCATCAGTACTTATCAAATGTATGTTGCAGCTACCACTATGCTAGTAAACTATATATGATTGAAACCATAAAGAGTCATGTATACGCACCATTAGGTCCTCATACCTATCCCGGAGTTCGAGGCATATCTAGATCTCCCCGGTAGTCCATGCTTGCATATGGATAGTCCTCTATGAGTATAAGAAGCTACCACCACTATGTAAAAATCTCTCGAGTGAAGAAACGACCTACTAAAATACCTCCCTCCCTACTTTTTTCGGGACATTTCCTAGAGTTACCTCGATTTGCATACCATCAGGAAAGTCGACACCCTGTATGTATTGGCATGTTCATGAGCTCTCTGCTCCATCCATACTACAAACTTGGCCTTATATTACCGCCATTCACTATCCCACAAGGAGGCCCCACCAGTGTTCCATTTTTATCCATATTATCCATGTTCACAACATAATCCCTTTTGGAACATTGAACACTTCCTCCTTGCTTGACCGGCCATTTTGGAGTTTCTGTTAATCTCTTTTTTGACTCCTTGAAAGATTTAAAAGATTATTGAGCATGCTTGCTTCCTTTCAGGCTCATTAAATTTTTTGAAAGGGTGTCTATGTGGCTTTGTTTATCCCCTTTTTCGGACTGCGTAGACTAATTAAATAAAATGACGACCCTAGTACCTTCTAGCTAGAGTTGGTTCCCCTTGTATCCTTTTATGATTTTTTGGAAATTAGGACCGTAACTCATGAAAAAGATCACTATGGGTTGTATTTAATCTCTTTTCCAGCCCTCTCATAAATAAAATTTCATCAAGCAAACTTGGTTCTGTTCATGCTCGTAAAAGTATTTGAATGGCCGTCCACTCAGTATAGGTTTAACATTTTTTGGCCTAGTTGGACTACCTACGAAAAAGAAGTCTCTCTGCCCCTTTCTTCTGGGAGAGCTTTCCTTTGTACACTTTTATCCTTTTTTTCGGAATTAGGAGACTACTGTATGAAAAAGAGACCCACTGGATTCTTGTTCATGTTTTCAGACTCTCTAAATATGAAAAACCCATTGAGCATTTACCATCTCAGGCTCGACAAAAATCCATGAGATAGTATCATACTGAGCATACTTCTATCCCTTCTTCGAGCTACTTAAACCATGAATAAGTCCTAAATTGTGCCTCTAGGTTTCCACACATATTACATATGGTCTCACATTATGGAAATATCCCCCCCCCATTGGGTCGCCTTTGTTCAGAGTACTCTGCGATGAATCTCCCTTGGATCCCCTGGATATCAATTGTTTAGTTACTTCCCCAGGTATCTCCCCATTGTAGTCATCTCCTTGGTTCCCCAGGTATCTCCCCATTGCAGTCATCTCCTTGGTTCCACAGCTATGATTCCCTCCCCATGAGTCAGTGTCATCTGTTTCTAGGTCATCCCTGCTGTCATACTCTTAACAAAGGAAGTTTCAGTCCCCCATTTAGTGTCTCAATCCCCTCATTGTTCCATATCTCTGGTTGTCCCCCTCACACTTCTATTAAGGAAACCTCATTTCCTTGGTAGTTTCTGGTCTCCCTCTGTCGATGTTAACACATCTATTCCATAGGATATACCTAGAGGTCCTTGTATCTTAGTTTCATCCACCTCATTGATGAGTTCCTTGGATCACTTGAAAGGAGTCCTTATTTCCTTTTGGTTTGGGTGTGGCTCACGTGCTTGACTTCAACTCCATCATCACACCATTGATATTCGTACAGGGTATTGGTTCCTTCATTATTTGGTCGAAGAACTTAGTTGTCACCTGACTCTAGCACATTGGTGAGTCTATTTCGGGGACCCATATAGTTTCATGTCCCTTGTAATATCTAGGTTGTGTTGGAGACAGTGTTCGAAATCCCCTCAGTTTCATGCTTCTATGTATCTACAGTACTAGATGTTGTTTATTGTACCTCATATATTCTAACTCTTATTCATTAAGTCCAGCCAGTTGTGTACACCTCCAGATTCAACAGAGCATCAGTTGTTGTGACATTGCATTCCAGGATAATTCCATTATTCCTATGCACCGGTTCTTTAGATCAGTATATGTATCCATCCTCCTATTGAGGCCACCATTATGTAATTCCAGTTGTATGAATTGATCGACTCCCAGCATTTTGAGACTTGATCCCCATTTGTTTATTAAGACATTAACACGAGCATGGGTATGCTTTCCTCGTCCATATATATGTATAATATTATATGTACCTCATCCATTTTGAGAAGTAATACAAACCAAAAGCCACTGCAGTTCAAATGAGGAAACTCTGACTCTTCCACGGGTCCCTTTGGTTTCTCCATTGTTGTCACCATTTCTCCCTTGATCCTATGATGTCTGTCGGGCATACAATGAGCTCCTTCCCTCACACATTAGGGGTCAATCTATTAACACTAAAAATTGTCTATATATCTCTCTACAATCCAAACCATAATTATACATCATTCTCCCACCATTATTTCCTCCATCTTGACCTTCACAACTAGAATTCCACCGAACATGGTCCAAAAATTTATTATTCCTTCCCCCATAAATACAGGAAAGTTGAGAATTTATTGTGACATATCCCCACTCTCTCCAAAAATGACCAAAAAACCCTAAAATGATAACGGGTCAAAAACCATGGACAAATACCATGGGTCAGAAAAACTTGGATCACCCTATAAATACATTGTGAAGGTCTCCCCATAAACATTCCTTAACTTTTCAACTTTTCATTGCATTCCTTACATTTTTGGAACCTTTTTTCCATCACATCCTTTAGCCACACTATCCCACGCTGGACGTCGATTTCTCTCCATGCAACCCTTAATCCCTTTTTCGATGACAACCCTTTGTTGGAGATACATGGAGACTAGGATCGTGGGAGCCTATAGAACATTTCCTCAAACGACTGCAGTGGCCCATTTTAGGTATTTGTTGTCATTTTATTGCATTAGTTAGTTTGGAATATTAAATTATTTTTGTTGTTTTGTTATAAGTCAAGTTTGAGAAATCCCTTGCACCATGAACTCTACCCTTAGATCTGGATGATCTAGGGTAGGTTATTTTGCACATAGTAGGGGAGAAATCCCTACTACAGTTTTGGTGACTCCAGTGACTTGATCCCCTTGGATCTATGTTTTTGCAGGTGTTTTTAATAGTTTTTTCTACTTGGGTACCTTCAAATTTCATAGATCTGACCCCCTTGTGGCTGATCTGAACAATTCATATCACAGTGCATGCCCCCTCGCCCAAGTCGACATAATTTTTTTTAAAAACCCTCAGTTATGTCCAGATCGCACCTATCTGACAGAAGTTGCAATATTGATCGCACATTTTTTCCTGATAAACGTGACCTAGTTCGCACCTTCTACCCCTGATAATTGCGACTTTGACCAAAAACTCCATATCACACTTGTCCAGGATTCCAGAGCAATCATGGTTGCTACTGTGACCCATTTTTGTGCGACCTATCGTGCATAAACCCATGTTTTTTGTGACCCGAGTCTTTGAACTAATTTTATGTCCTAATCGTGACTGTTTTACAGTTCTGTATGACCCCAATAACACATGTTAGTGGGATAGGTGTGACCTATAGTTTTTTCAGTCCTTTTCAGTGTTTGAGACCCTTTTCTAGACCCCCTGTTTGTTTTCTACCCCTTCCTCGAATGTTTCCTTCCATATCTGATTACTTACATCCCCCTGGTTTGTTTTGTGGTCCTCTTTGCCTTTTATGTGAGCCCCCTTAGTCGAGCTTGGTAGTTGAGACCCCTCCTATGTTTCCTACAACCTGTCAAGTTCCTTATGCGCTCATTTACTTGGGTACAATTTACTTTATGGAAGAATTAGTTGTTTTGAAAAATATTTACTAACATTTAATGTTATTTCTTTTTCTGCATTTGTGTCTTGGAAGTTAGATAATTGGGGTTTAGATATTACACATCACTTGTGCACACATCTCACACCCTAAAGTAAAATGCTTGATTCATGACCCCAAGTTGAGCCTAACATTTAATTTAACTCAACCAATAGTGTAACCTCAATTGAGGACCAAAACAATATTTTAGTTAAGTTAAGACACAAGTGATATGCATCCAAATAACACCCCTTTGTCACTTACATCTGATACATAGCTATTGTCCATTAGGGTACGAAAATTCTCTAGTACTTGTTGACACGGTCACGACCAGTCTATCAGAGCCCCCCTCGCTCTGCGGGAGTAAGCCACAATGAAGGGGTTCCAGAAGTCAGGGTGGAATACCACACTCCATTCTGTATCGAATTATAACCCTTCATATTCCTCCTTGTGCATACCGAGGACCAAATTGGGTGTCAAGGACCAAATCACTAAATCCTCTCCCACTAAATCCTCTCATGACGCCATCTGGCGGATAACTAGATCCACCCAAATTTGCACTCCTTCCATCGGGTCATCCATGTAGTCTATCAGTGGATCTTCTTCCTCCATGTCCGACATAGAAAATCCAAAGAAGATAGTGTTGACATCATAAATATCTGGTTACCAAGTCCATTAATAGTTGTCATAGGGAACCGCTAGAAACCCTAGTTGCATGGTTCCCTTCAAATTACTATTACAAGAGCATTTTGATCTTTTGAGATGAATGAAAGACTATGACATGATGTTCTCACAATTGCAGTTCAACATATAACAATTCCAAGGTTGCTCCTCTTGTTAACTAAAATGTTTAAAATATCAAACACAAAGGCATCGAACCTTTTAATATATATATATATATATAATTTTATTATTATCATTATAATTTGTTTTAAAGTATTTATTTCTTTGTTAAATTCTCTTAAAATAAAAATATTAATACTTTTTAGCTACACGAAAACTCAAAATCTAAAAAGAAACACCCAAATAAATTATTCTACTATTAGCACCATTTTTTGAAACATGGTAAAAAAATTACTAAATGTGACCGCGAAAAATAAGAAAACTATTTAGAGTTCTCATCAAATTGTATAATATGTTAAGTTTTAACAAGTAATAAATGATTCCTAATATTGGAAAAGCATTATTCATTTTGAGATTATTTGTACTCAAAATGAAAGCTTTGAATTAAGAATTATGTTTTATAAAGATCGGGGATATCAACATTAGTGATTGAAATGTGTAAGGGTTTAAAGGGGTTGTGATTATAACTATTATTTCTTGTGGGTTATAAAGGTCAAAGTAGGAATTATGTTTTATAAAGATCGGAATATCAAAATTAGTGATTGAAATGTGTAAGGGTTTAAAGGGGTTGTGATTATAACTATTATTTCTTGTGGGTTATAAAGATTATGTTTTAGAGGTATTATAGAGACTTGGGATATAGTAGAGGATATGAGTATGAAGGATAAATTGATAACTTAAGTGTTGATGGTTATAGATTTAGATATAATGTTTATATTGTTTATAAGGATTATAAGTATGAGAGGTTATAAATATTAATAGTTATATTAATTAAGCGTCTAAAAATAAGAGCATAGAGAAATTCTAAAACAAAAGAATTTCTTATTTTTGTATACAAGTATGGTAGAGAAGCATAGACTTTATGTATATAGATATTAGAAAATTAAAAACATAAGTTACTATTACATTAACTTATTCCAAAATAAGTTTGTGCACCAATATGTTCAACCTAAAAAATGGTGTATAGTTTACTCATTTGGCCAATGGGTTATATGAATGCATGTCTCTATAATATATTCATGATCAACTTCCACTATATTTCATCTTCTTGGCTCACCTCTCTTCACTTCGATTTTTGTTAGTTGTATTGAAGCTACTGTTGCCAAATGACTAGATTCTCTCTCTCTCTCTCTCTCTCTATATATATATATATATATATATTCAATCATAAAATATCTCTCTCTATATATACACACACCCACACACACACACAAATACGTTGTTACTTAAAAAATATGGCCTATCACAACCATGTCTCCACTCTAGTATGTGAAATTTCCATCTTTATAGGTTGCACCAACTTGATTTTATTTGTAAGCGTCAAATCATATAATAGGCCACATTATCTTCATTTTAATGTGGTGCAATGACAACAAATGCATCATCTGCAGAGACACAATTCAAAATATTAATCAATGTACATTCATTAAAGTTTTCAAGTTTAAACATTAAGTTGAAGAGGAAAAAATAAAACTTCATTAGTCTATAATGATCCCATTAATCAAGTCATGTATAATTTCCTTGACAACATCAAAAACTCAATCATGATTAAGTGAAACCACAACCTCTTTATCATGCATTTAATTCCATGTTCGAAATGGATGTGGCTCTATTAGATTAAGAGGGACGTATTTTCATTGCTTCACATATCCATTATTTTACATTGTTTAAGTACACATCCCTTTGCATCAATGTAAAATCTACAAAATTGGTACCAAATCGTCCTAAAACACACAACTTTTATTAATGAGAAATAAATTACATCATAGATAATGCAAGGGATAAGGGCCAAAATCATCCTAACATCAAGTGAAAGTGAGTATAAATAACTCAAGTTCCATAAGTAAAAAAATTTCTGGTAACTAACATGGTCACCTAATGACATAATCACATGAGTGTGATGAGCGACCATTTACATAATAATTTAATCTCAACTAAATTCTTAAATTGAACTCTAGGATCACATTTGCTAACAATCCCTCCTTTGATCCAAAATTTCTGAGTAAACAACAAGTTCATTTATGATTCCTTTGATGACAATCATTCTAATTTAATGATACTTTGCATTGGCATGCTTCATGTTTGAGTGAAATACTATATTTTTGGCTATCTTAATCATTGATTGAGTGTATATCAATAATGTAGTAGCTTCATTATAAACAATACCAATATCTTGCAAATTTCACCACAACCACACTATTTCACACACTGTTTCCCAAGCTAAAATATATTATTTTATGTTGTTGTATTTGAAATTGTATCAAGGTGTTCTTACAAGTCCAAGATATGGCATCAATTCACAGATTCATTCAATACCATGATGTAGAAGCCATGTCATCTCTGTCTCTAGTAAAATCCATGTCCAAGTATCCAACAAGTTTGAAATATTTTCTTCATTTGTAAAGAAGCTAAAATCCTTTGTTCCTTGAAGATATCGAAGAACCCTTTTAGTAGCATTCCAATGCATTTATTTGGGTTCTTTCATATATTTGGAAAGAATGACGACAACAAAATATAAGTTTGGAAAATTATTGTTTTGGTAGATTAAACTTTAACTAATTGTCGATACCTAGTATTGTTGACAAGTCCTGCCCCTTCAAACTTGGACATATTCAAGTTCTGTTTCATGGGAGTAAGGGTGGGTTTACAATTCTCCATTCCAAACTTCTTCAACAGCTCTGAGACATACTAAGCTTGAAAAAAAAATATTGTGATCTTTCTATACCACTTCAACTCCAAGATAATAATGAAGTAACCCTAAATTTGTCATCTTAAAACCTATTTTAAGTTCTCATTTTACCTAAAATACATGAGCATAATTATTCCCTACAACAAGAAAATCATTAACACACATCACCAAAATTACTAGGAAACCTCCTTGAAATTGAACATACAAATTCTCATCTGATTCACTCCTCAAAAAAACAAATATATGGAAATGCACATCCATTTTAGCATACCATGCTCTTGGACCCTATTTCCATCCATATAACGCCTTGACCAACTTATAAAATTTGTTTTCATACCCGAGAACTTCAAATCATGTAGGTTGAGTCATGTATACCTCCTCTTGCAAATCACCATTTTAAAATACACTTTCTACATCCATCTGGTGCACTTCCCATCCATTTTGTGCTTTGAAGGCAAGCAACATCCCATTGCGTTCCACTTAGTTGTTGGAGCGAAGGCTTCTTCATAGTCAATCCCTTCTTTTTGAGAGAAACCATTTGCCACTAGTTAAGCCTTAAACTTATTATTTTTTCCATCTACCTCATACTTTATTATGTAAACCCATTTGCAACCAATGGTTTTGACATGGGGAGGACAATCAACAATTTTCCAAGTGTGATTCTTAATCATTTCCTCATATTCATTCTCCATTCATTTTCACCATCCTTCAATTTCAATATGAAAAAGTGGAGGGATCAATACTCACATTATCTATGATAGAAAAAATTATTGGAATGAACCTGGAACTTATAATACTTGTTTTATCTCTTTCATTATATTTGACTTCCTTAAGAACTTGAGTTTCCCACTTTGGAATCTTGTGTGCAACCTGTGCTAGAGTCGATGTATTTGAGTTAACTTAAATTGAATTTACTGAGTCAACTTATGAAGAATTTTGTAACTCTTCATCTTCCATTTGATTTTCCAAGTCAATATCAAACTAATGATTATCACTTGACTTATGTATGTGTTGCACCCTTTGTTTCTCCTTAGTCACTTTTTGTTCCAATTAACTAAGTAGCATATTCATTTCTTCTACAATTAAGCTATTTATTTAAAAAAAAATAACATCTCAACTGATAATGAATTTTTTATCTAAAAGAAGTCTATACCCTTTTTTGGTTCAAAATACCCGATTAATATCCATTTCATACTCCTTAAATCTAACTTAGTTCTTTTTTATTTTGGAATAAGAACATAGCATATTGAACCAAAAAAATTTGATATGTTTAATTTTTTGTTTGAGTCCATACCAAGCTCCAAATGGAGTAATACCATCCAAATAAGAAGAAGGATACTTGTTTCACAAATAGACTACTATGTGAACGACCTTAGGCGAAAAAATATAGTTCATCCATTTGAACATGAACAATGATTTAGTCATGTCGTTCATCAAAGTCTGGTTCATTCGCTTAGTCACACTATTTTGTTTTGGAGTATATGATTTTTTCAATTGTCTCCTGATTCTATAGCAATAAGCTTGAAATTTGGTTGAAGTGAACTCTCTACCATTATCAATGCGTAAGGTGGCAATTTTTTCTTTGATTTATATCTCAACTAAACTATGAAAACACTTAAAATTTTCAAATGCCTATGATTGTTGATTTAAAAGATACACCCAAACCATCCTGCTAACATCATCAATGAAAATATGGAAATATTTACATCCCCCAAGGGATGTATCGAAAGGTCCACACATGTCACTATGGACAATCTGTAACCTTTTGGTTGTTGTCCAAATACTAGTTTGAAAATGTAGCCTCTTATATTTTCCATAAATGCAAGATTGAAACTTTGCATTTTCTTTTTTAGATGTTGGAAATCCATTCAACATTCCTTGTTGTTGAAGTTGAATGAGACTATCATCATTTATATGTCCAAAATGAACACGTAATAACCTGACAAGAATAATTCCTATAACAACTAAACCTGCAAATTTCATCATTCATGGAACAATTCCTCCTTTAATACAAATAACGTTTCCATCCTCATAACTTGCCATGATTATATTTAGTCCACCCCTTTCTAAATTGATTTTAAGAATCCCTTTTTCCATCACACTTTGATGTCCTGATTGGAAAACTTTTTTTTTCTAAGCAACAGTAAAATTCATATTAATAGAGGAAAAAAAACATAGTATAGAGTACCATAGTCCTGCTACGGGGGTCTGAGATTGTTTGGACACCCACCCATTCTATCAAAGAAGTTATAATTTCTATTGTTTTTTTTCAAAAAAATAGAATTCCCTACCCAGAGCTATGTACTTCGACCGACATATTACATAGAATAAAAAAGAGACTCTGAACTGACATAAAAATTAAACATTTGTAAAATAGAGTTATCCAAAAAAACTAAGAGTCACAAATAGAACCAGGTATGGTGGTGGAGAGTTTAGGATGTGGCATATTCGTCTATTGCTTCCAGCACCTCCTTAGGATGGGGCATGGTTCATATTCATCCTCCTACGCTGGCTGGCAAGAAGGTTGTAGCTCCTGAAGTTGTTGTGATGCTATGGAACTGTTGGATGCCTCACAGACATGTTTCATTGCCGTCATTAGTCAGGCATTGTCCAAGTTCACCTGCACCAGTGTAGTGGATCTTTCTGCTACTGTGGATGTCTCCCCGCCCGTGCCACGATGCTCCGTGTTGCTGCCACTTGTCGTTTAATAATCATTGTGAAATATGGTGTAATGCCTCCAATTGAAATTTTCCTCCAGGTTGCTCAAGTGCTCACCGTTCTGGTTGAGACAGGTCTGTATGCCCTGTGCCATGTCCCTTGCTCCACTCCATTTGTTTGACAAATATTCCATTAACATCCCATTCATGTCTTTAATCATCCATTAGTGGTTGATTTTTCCTCCATTTCTCCCTAAGGCCAAATGCTCAAAGAATACTCGAGACTCCCATTCATTGATCATGCATCTGATTGGCATAGAAATATGAGACACATAGTCATTCGTAGCTCCCAGGTTAACCTTCCGCCTTCCACCACCCCGACCAGAGCTACCTCTCCTTGAAGTGTCGCGTTGTCACGACAATTTCACCTACTGTTCACCTTCCTAGTTGGCGGAGGGGAAGAATACTAACAACACCAGGTAAAGGATCAGGCCAAGAGTATGGAGATCAACGGGCCCCATAATGTGATTTGTTGGCTTCATTAAGCTTCAAGCTAGCACGCGCAAGTAATAACTCTCCTGCTCTACGGCCATGGTTACGACTAGACGTCCCAATTGCCCGTGGGGTTGGATGTCAGCTCAACACCCTGGGAATTTAAATCTCTCATTCCTCCCTCCACTTCATTTCCCACGCCATTGCCATGTGTCCCTTGCGACAGATGGCCCATGTGGTCCGTGCATGTATCACCTGCCATTAGAGGAAATTTCAACTCAAAATGGGCCTTTTAACTCTAATTTCGAATTCCATGTCATCATGTGTTAGCCAATGAAATTGCTTTAAATTTGAAACACTGTATAGGTCTTAAACAAATTTTTAATATAAATTTGGGGATAGGTATCATAAAAAAACTACTTTTTTTGTTCGTATTTTCGACATATCTTTCAATGTTTTTACTCAAATTTCGATCGAGAGAGCTCGTTGGATGCAGAATTAAATTCCGCATCCATCGAGTACCCACTCGGCATACTTTTGATGGACCCCGCTACCCCAAAAACATCATCACATTTTTCAGGTGTTTCTTGTTTTTGGGGTAGAGGGGTCCATCAAAAGTATGCTGAGTGGGTACTCGTTAGATGCGAAATTTGAGTAAAAACACAGGGAGATATGTCGAAAATACAAACAAAAAATAGTTTTTTTCTGTTCTTCCTTCAAAATTAATAAATATTATTTTATTAATTTTTCTTAGGAGGCCCATTTTGAATTGAAATTTCCTTTAATGATCCGAGGGTCCTAATTGGCAAAATTAATCAATACCAAAGACAACAATTTTTTCTTGAATGTGGGTACGTACCATACATTAGAAATCATTGTTTTCGTAATATATGGCAAGAAAACCTTAACCGAACCTTTCCCACTTGGCTTGTGTTTGGTATCGTCTCCAATAAAAATAGAATTTAAGTGGAAATCCTTATGAGTCCAAAAGAAATATTTTTGAAAAGTCGTGTTGAGTGGACCTGTATCTAAAATCCATGCATCCTCATAGTCACTTGAAAAATAATAAATTATTAGCACTGGATTTGCTTCCTCTATAGTTTAAGTGTTGTGAAAACATACTCTAAATTATCATTGTCTTCTGCATGTGCATATTGCGTCGATGATGAAGACGAGGTGTTCTTTGCTAACTTTTCATAAGGAATTCTACAATTCGATGAATAATGTCGAACTTTATTACAACAAAAACAAGTGATAGTTTTCTTTCCTCTTCCTCTTCCATTAGATTGTGAATGAAGATTGGTGCCTTCTTTTGATGAACTATTTTGAGTCATGTTGCATCTTCCTTTGCCTCTACCTCTTCCTTGTCTTCAACCTTGACCTCAACCTCTATAAGAATATTGATATTAATTTATTTAATTTTCATTATTCCTTGTAGGGTGAATACTTTTTCCCTCTAAATCATTATTAGTGTGCTTGCTAGTACATACAACCAAAACATCCTTTTGTGGCTCCTTTTTCTTACCGAGAGTTTTATTGTGATTTGCTAACAACTCACTAAGCTTATAAGAAGTGATATTCTCCAATTGATCAAGAATTTGCAATGTATCCAAAAAATGCTTGTATGACTCTAATAACCTTAAGATCAATATGGTAATCATCAAACTATCTTCAATTTTGGAAAAACTATCTTCGATTTTGGAAAAACCATCTTTAATAATATCTTGTTTAATATTTTTGAGTTTGGAAATATATTTTATGACATCTCCCCCTTCTATTACATTTTGTTGAAATAACTTTAATTGAAAATCAACCTGTTTGACCTTAGAATAGGAATCAAACAAATCATTAAGATTTTTCCAAGCAAACTAAGCATCACCATAAATCTCAATATAAAAAATACTTCATCATACATAGTTCCTTGAATAAGTACTAAAGCTTTTTCATTTTATAACTCCCATTTTGTTAACGGCACAAAATTCTTTATGAGTTTCTCATAACAAACACCTCTCCATAATTTATTATAAATAAGAGTACTCTGAATAAGATGAATTGACTCTTATAATTTACTGATCCCTCTAATTTGTCCTATTTATTACTTAAAAAACTTACAACTTTAGGCATTGGACCTTATGAACATTATGACGTAGTTATGAAAATTATGACAACCTTAAAAATAAATAATACTGCCATACATTCAGCATATGCACCTCAAAGGCTTGGCCTTAATCCATATATAACCTCATAAATAAAAATAAAGTGATTGATTAAGCTATAGTGTGCTCTAATCAACACTTAATACATCAATAAAATGAAAAATTACAATATTCTTTTAAATCTTCAAACTAGGTCTTTAGAAAAAACTGATATTTTAAATCCATCCTATCACCTTTTCTTTCACATGAGGTAAAAAATGGTAATTAAAAAATGCATCTCTCCAATTCACAATTATTTTAAACCCGTTAATATCACATGTAATCACATAGGGCCGAAAGAAAATTTAATATTACAATCTACCAAATCGTTTATGGGTCCTTGATAACATAAAGCCCATATTTTAAATCCCTTATATCACATTTTTCTAAGTAAGGTGAAAAAAAAAAAAATTAAAAAACTTCTTATTCGGAATTTGTCTAACTATTCGACGATTTCTTCAAGAAGTCTGTCTTCGACAGTTTCCGTTAGACTCCTCCCACGACCATCAGTTAACCCTCCGTCATCTCTCTGCCTCGGTGTGCCATTATTAATAAGGTCAAAATTGATTCAATGTGATGGTTTTCTAGTGTTATTTCAATGTTACATTATTGTATTAAAAAAAGTGAGGTGCTTTTTAATTTTGTTATGTTAGTTAAGGTTATGCTAGTTTACATTAAAAAAAGAAAAATATAAATTATATATAAACTTAAATAAAATATAAAAATATAAATTATATATAAAAGGATTTAAATGGTAAAAAATGTATATCTCAAGAAACTGGATCTTTCTCGTTGTAAATATGAGTTTTCAATGGATCTATGCCAGTTTATTGCACCGAGAGAAGCGAAGTGCTTTCCAATCCAGTATGGGGGAGATCATATCATGTTATGCTAGTAGACATACATAGAAATATTTAAAAATGAAAAATGAAAAATGAAATTACATATCGACTTAAAAAAATAAAAATAAAAATAAAAACTAGCATAAATCCATTTTAAACCAAGATCTATGAAGGATCCAAATGGTAAAAAAATGTACACTTCAAAAAATTGGATCCCTCTCTATGCTTGATAGATCTAAGTTTAAAATAGATTTATACTAATCTATATACAATTCTAATATTTATATACCATCGCCAAACATATGATAAAAAACACTTGAAACATATATTTTATCTTGTTCAAATTAATTTAAAAGCATTTAAGATAAGATTTATAAGCATGTGAGCTTGAAACTAGACTAGACTAAGCATATAATCATCACCATGTTTCTATAGAACAGGTTTGTTTCCTTTCTTGTAATATATGTGATTGTTTCCTTGTCTTTCTATATTTTAAAAAAGAGTGCCAAAAAGGGCATATGGCACTCTTTAGATATATGGGAATTGGCAGCTGGGTCGATATGTTTTATAATAATATATGAAATGCAATTACAGATTTATTTAAAAACTGTTCACAGCCTATACTGTTTAAATTTCGCTTTTGCCTAAACTGGAGTTGTTATATGTAGAGAGTTACTTATGATGTTCAGACCTGGACTAGTAAAATGCCTTCAATCATACTTTATCATTTTGTTTCATAATCTATGGATCGATTGTTTAAAATGATTCCATTCCCATCTGTAATTTATGTTTGAAAGATATTATGAAATGTGTAAGGTAGATGAACCATAATATGGCGTCCATTGATACATTATTTCACAACTAGTTTACCAAAAAGATGCTTATATGGGAAAGCCGAAAAAACATTTGAACTGCCTTAGCAATCACCGTGGCATGTTGGTTAGTGTTTTTCATTTTTCAAGAAAGAAAAGATATTTTTTTTTCAACAGAAACTATGAAAGGGTTTATATTAAACAGGTTGTGCACAGCCATACATTACAGAAAATAAGCGGATACTGAGAGTTCTTACAGATCAAAAAAGGAGGAAACAAAACTGGTCCAAAAGGATGACTAAATAACTCCACACAAAGTTTTTACATAGCTTCTAAAGCCTGAGGTAGTGTATACCCTAATAAACTGTTGATTAAGAAACAGACAAAAAAACATGAACTATTAAAACCATTAAAGATTGCCTGGGTGCTTCATGGGTTGAACAACTGATTCCTCCTCCATAGGATGAGTTGTTGCTGCTGGAGTTTCAAGAGCCTTACTGCCTTGATTCATGCTTACCAAATGCTGGAGGTCTTCTTGAATTTTGTCCAACTTGCCCATGATTTCCATGAGGTTGCTTTTAGTATCATCTATCTTGGAGTCATGATTACTTATCTGATATGAGGTGTAGCTGACCACTTCCCCCATATTTTTTACCTCTTGGGCAATTTCCTTGTTGTCCATAATGCCAATGGCCATCATTTCATACGAACGCCTGAGATTTTTCTTTAAATCTGCTAGCCCAACATTCTCATTTTCCTGGTCCATTCTGCCTTGTTTGGGGATGGCAAGAGCTAGTCTGGAGAAATTGCTTTAGAGAGCCCGAACTGCACCTGCAAACTCTTGGGCCTGTTCGTCAACAGAGAAACCACCAAGAACTGATTTAAGAGTGTTTAGTTCCTGCGGGAGGGAGTCACCATCTCTCTTGCTGCGACAGGAGAGAGTGCAGACCACACCTTCTTTCCACCCTGAACAATTACAACCCAGAATCGAGTTGTTGCCTGCTATGAAGGACTGGTCATCAATGGAGAGGCTGAGCCCAGAACCAGAGTTCAAAAACCACAGAGAAACACTAGCTTGTGAAGAGCAGAAGCAGGTGAAGAAAGCGGCGAGAGCCAACTTTTCTTTTACAAAAACCCTTGTGAGAGGCAGAGACTCCCACGGGATCTCCTACAAAATGTCCTTGTCAACCCCTGAAATAATATCCAGCAGAATCCTCTCCGGAGGAATCACATAACGAACCGAGTGAACGCCATTGCCAAAAGGAGAATGAGGGTGAGGAAGGCTTCGGGGGGAAGACATATTGAGGAGGACGAAAAGACCCAGAGCGTGCAAGTTGCAGGAGCAATTAAGCCGAGGGAGATGGGTAATAAAACCTTCAAGGATCAAGGAAAGGCCGACGTAGAGTGGGAGCCACACGGCAGAAGAGTGGGGAGGAATAGGACGACGCGTTAAGGCAGGAGATCCTTCACGAAGATCCATGGGAGTGAGGCCAGTGGTGAATGGGGAGCACGTGGCGGCAAAGTGAGGAGGAGTAGGACAACGGATTGAAACATAAGAGCCTTCACAAAAATCCTTGGAGGTGAGTTCGATGCTGTGGGGGTCTAGATTTAGATCCCACAAATTCATTAAGGTATGGGTTTGGGGTGTGAGTTTTGACCGTTTAGAAAATAGTGGCCTTGGGGTAAGGAGGCCCCTGTATTAGCCAAGGCATCAGCAGCAACATTATTTGTGTGAAGAATGTGATAGAATTCATAGTGCTTAGATAAGAGAGGAGTGATTTTATCATGCAGACGACGACACTTTATAGAGCTTGTGGTATATCCATTGAGCATTTTATATATGACGTGTCGAGAATCTCCAAATATCGCAATCCTGGAGAGATCTTTGCTAGCTAGGATTTTCATTTCCTGAAGGAGAGCCAACCACTCGGCCTCATTATTGGTCCTATAGCCAAGACCCCAAGCGAAGGTTTGTTCAACATGTCCTCTAGGATCCAGAAGAATCCCCCCCGCACCTGCCACCCCTGAAGAATGAAAAGATATTATTTATATTAGTAGTGGAGGTTTTTAATGTTACAATATTGGTAAAAATTGTTAAAAAAAATTATTCAATGGTAGTGGATGTTTTAATCGAGGGTATTACGGATATATCTTATAATTAAGAAATTCTGGTGGTCGAAATTTTTAGCAGATGTTTTTTTACCGGTGTGCTTTTCTGAAAAATGGTGCATCGATGTGGATATACACAAACACACCAATATTGAAAGATATAAACAATATGCACTGGTGCACTCAAATAGATCATGTAATGGAAAGCACCAAATTTCTATGCCACACTAGTGCTTACATATATATTTTACACACCGGTTCTTACAAATAACATAATCATACCAAGGAAATAGTTTACGTCATACGCACCAGGAGCTCTTAATATTTTCGTACACTTTAATGGTGTCGTATATTTATGATGGCGCACTGGTGCATACAAACTATTAAAATATCTTGGTGCATTTAAACCGAAGTGATTAATTGCAAAAGAAGTACCTATGCGTAATCCCGGTGCATATAAACAATTAAAAAACACCAGTGTGACTAACTAACAAAAAGCACCGGTAAATGCTTCTAAGAAGCGGATTTTTTTTTAAAAATTTAACGATGTGTTTAATTTACATTGCAATACTAAGGGTTTTTAAACAAGCACTGGTATGTATTATTCATACAGCTGCAACGATGCGACTTATATCACCAAACGCATCGAACATGATTTTTTGAATAGTACTGAAGTTGCAGTGAAATATCTAAATTTTATTTTAATTTATTTTAATTCCATTATTTATGAGAAATTGAAATATTTTTTATACTACTATTCATTTCTTTTTAAGTATTGTGTTTGTTTGGATTAATTTCTTATATGTAACATTGGTTGTAATATTTAATCATCCATACATTTAATTAGCAATGTAACATTTCACTATAACATTGAATAATGCAATATAATAAAAATGTTTATTTTATTATATATGAATAGGAGAGAATTTGTCATACAAAATATGACAACATAGAGACAACAATAATCAAAATGTCAACATCCATGTAATTGTT
This sequence comes from Pseudotsuga menziesii, assembly GCA_001517045.1. NCBI lineage: Eukaryota > Viridiplantae > Streptophyta > Pinopsida > Pinales > Pinaceae > Pseudotsuga > Pseudotsuga menziesii. The sequence goes on from LPNX010750625.1 coordinate 784,943, forward strand.
GTAGTTATTGGTAACCTATTGTCTTTCAATTTGGACACTATATCTACTACATTATACAAAATGTATGCTTTTCACAAACAATTATTTCAAAATATACATCATCTTGTATTAACATAAAAAATAAATATGGATCATCATTCTTTGTTGGAATCATTACCAGTGTTCGATCCACTTGCATATGTTGGGTGATTTCGATGAATGTTTTGTTGATTGATTCAATTATTTTCCTCTTCTACACCTTCCATCTACAAACATACAAATAAATTGTATGGAGTGTATCTACATTGTTGTGAATAATGAAAAATAAAATATATAATATACATGAATATAAATTGAAAAGCGACGAACCATAGAAATAATTCAGTCGGGAATGATACACATTCTTTCAAAACCAAATCTCATTCCTTATATCAACAAATTTTTAATTGGCTCCACTCCATACATTGTTTCCTACAATTTTTATACCCTGTCATAAATCATAAATTTAATATAAACTATTTTTGTTGTTCTATTAATTATAAGATGAGAGAAGTAAAACAACATAGATATAACTTACAAATTATACAAGTAATTTATGATACACTCACATATACTCGCAATCCTTGCTTAACCCGATGCCAATCAATTCTTTTGATGGCTCCTATTTGTATGTTAATACATGTTTCAAGACATCCAAGGATGGCGAGTGAATATATATACACATCACAACCACTATGAAATCTTAATTTCTTATAAGGAAATCACAAAAACTCACAAACTTTGCTAGCAAGCCCCTTTTTCCTTGTCGTCATGTCTTGTGTGTTGAATGGGTTCCATTTTGTTTTATTTTATACAATAAAATGATTAAAAAATAATATTTAATGTTGAATTAACTAATGTTTTCATACATTTGAAGCACGTTGTTGTTAAGATGGCTCCTCCTACAATGCGATAATTTCAATTTCCCTTACCATTTCCTTGTACACTTTTTTGGGCATCCCTATAAACACATTTCGCATATCACCTCGTTCATCATTTGAAATTTTCACAATCTTCCTATAAATGTAAAATGACATTAAACAATTTTTTTGTTGATATGAAAAATAAATATAGCAGAATTAAATTTATTAAAGGAATTACTCTTTGTGTTATAGATACATATTATACATAAAAATGTTTAGGAATATTACTTATTAACGATTCTTTTTGTTGTTGTTGTATGTTTTTTCTATTGCAAGTTTGATGGGTCTCATTGACCATTGCTCTAGAAATGTCTCTTGTAGTTTACATATGACCTTATTCTTTGAATCATTTGATTGATTTCAGTATTGTAAATGAAAAGTATGTCTATACGTTCTTTCCATTGTATCTCTCATAGTATTATAAAAGTCTTTCTCCCTTCTATTAACTCCCATCACCACTCCATATGTGCTAAAGACCAATCTATCATCATTTGTATCTTCCATAATTTTTCTTTTCCTACGATGATGACAGTCATTTTCGTTGTCGTCAGTCCTTGTATAACTTCAACATATGCGAATTAGAATATTTGGAACATATTATTCAATATTCTCAAGTACAGTATTACTTAAATAATTGGAACAAATAATATACTGACTTGTTTTTTATTCACCTAATTCATCCCTCTGCAACTTTTCCATTAACGTTTTACGCTATTTTGGAATTAGATTGATAGGAATCTTATCAAGCTTCCTCATTATTTTGCACTGGATGCCATGCATTAACCAATACATATTAATTAAATTTACAAATAATTCAAACAGACTAGTTTAAATGCAAAATTTTAAAAGCACTTGTCTTCTTCGTAATTTTGGATGTGTTCCCATCATGTTGACTAAAATTGTTGTGCATTGAACTCATACCATGAATTTTCTATAAATAAACAACATGGACCATCAAATACATAATTTATTTATGCATTTCACAAATAATTTATAGACTTGAAAATAGAAAATATTTATGATATGCGTGCACTTAAATTCATAGACATGTTGCACCAATACGTTATGTATAACAACGCACCAGTAAGTTAATGTGATATTTCCACACCGGAAACTAAGAAAAAAATTTCTTCTTATTTGAAGTAAATATACAGTCACGCATGTCACCCTCGGTGTGTTAATTACACGAATGCATTGGTGCATTATATGTATGCAAACGCACCGAAAATGACGTGAGTGTTTTTTTCGTGATTAAAACAAATAAAAAAAAATTTGGCAGGGAAGATATGGTTACATATTTGACCCAAGAAGCGGCCCCATTTCACCCTACACCTTATATATATAATTACAAACTCATCAGATCTAAAATCCCTAAAAATAAAAATCATAATTTTGTAACAATAAAGGGATTTAAGCCCTAATGTGAAATTTTCCAGCCACATAAAAAGAAAAGAAGGAGATAGAAAATAAGGGTTTCAACATTGAAGGTATCTATGTTTTTTTTTTTCTAAATCTAAAATCTAAATAGAATAATAAGATCTATAGTAATATTCTACATACTTAAAATTTCTACTATGTGTATTTTTGTTTGATTCAACATTGTTGGCCCTAGGAAAGTGTATAAGTATTTTGATCAGAAGTTTTGAGGAATCCGGTTGTAGTGTGAACAAGGCTGCCACCGAACAAGGAGAGGGTAAGTCGAATATGGGAATTCGACCAGGTTTTTAGGAGACACTAAATGTAAACGGTGAGTTAATTTACACAAGTGGTCCACTTTGGGTAATGAGCATGGATGCAAACTCGGTCGTTAGAGCCTACATAAATGTAAAGGAATTTTTTGGGTTAGTTAAGTAATAGTCGATTTCTAGTTGAGTACTAGTCAATGTTGAGAAGAAGAGTCGTAAAAAATTATATAAGGTCGATCCATAAGCTATATGCATGGATAGTAATGAATACGATGAAGACGAATGTACATGTAATGAATGGGATGTAATGTAATCAATGTTAGAATTGTTGTGCCATTTAGATCATCAAGCAAAGAGTCCAAATTATTGATGCAGTGAATAGGAATGAATTATGCAAACTGAACAAATCAAATCTCACAGGAAACAAACAAGTATTACTCAGGGAATTACAATATTATCTTCATTACATAATTCGATGTTACAATAGTATTACATAGGAAAATAATTTGAATCATTAGGGATGAATTCGAATCTCCCAGCTAGATGTGACTGTATCTGACTGAATGGATAACTAAAAAGTCTAAATCACTATCGGAGTCCAAATGGTTAACTCTGAATGTCTAATCAAGTCACACAATTAGTGATAATCAGTTAACTCAGTCTAACTGAAGTGGTAGGTGAGAAAAGGCGCCTTATCCACATGCAGTCATGTCTAATTGGCGCTAACTGAGCGGAAAGTGAACTAACTTAAAGTAATTGGAAAATAACTAGGCTTAACTAGTTCCAACTCCAACTAACTGAAGGAGATTGGTGTCAGGACTCCTAGTGGCTACTAAAATGTAGGGATTTCCTAGGAGGCGCCTAAACTGATGAATGCAAGTGCAGTCAGTGGCAGTTAGCCTCTATCGGTGTTCCCCACACTTTAGTAACCGGTACATGTGGCCCCATTATTCCAAGTGGACCCAATGGTACTAGTGGACCCAATAATAATAAAATACTCCTAAGTTAGACAAATAATAATATAATAGACAATATGGTCAAGGGAGGATTATAAATCCTAACACCCCCCCTGGATCCTAACTTGGACAACCGCGGGCCTTGGAAACAAGGCCATAAGTAACCCATATACAATCTAAAAGAAAAAATGTTTCTTAATCAACCAAAGAAATAGGGGAAAACCTCATGGGAAAAAACCCCCTCAAGATAAGCAAAAATCGGAAAATACAAGTTAAAAACTTGCAAAATATTTTGTTGCAATTTGCAGCAACAAAGCAGTATTCTGGTTCTTATGTGTAGTAGCATCCTGAATATTTGCATGTGAACCTATGAATCCAAACAAAATTATTACGTCTAGAGGGATCTTCCTCTTTGGAAGAAGAAGAATATGCTCAACTAAATCAGAAATATAGACAGGTGCTGGATGAAAATTGGACCCATGTAGAGCACCTAAAATCAACTGATGAGAGAACAAAGGTGCTTGAGAATTAGAACCAATTTAGGACACCCAAACAAATGATATATTTCATCCTTGAACATCAAACCATGTGATGTAAAATCAGCCCCAAGTGTTAGGAGCAAGTGTCCATGCAAATGTAAAATGTCTCCCTTTTTATTAGTTCTGTGAGGAGATGAGCATGTGATCAAATAGATAGGTAGAGAATCCCTGAGACTATGGAGAGCGAATTATTGAGCTCCATAATATGATCTAACTTCATAAATAATCAATTATTCACAAAATATAATATCCACAAACTCATAAGAGAAAACTAACATCAAATCCTCAGCAACAAGTTTGAAGAAGACTTGTGGTACTTGATTTGTCACACCAAAATTGATGAAACCAACTACAAGCATGAATGAAGGATCATTAGAGGAAATTTGGGGTCTAAAATGGGCCTTATAAGAAAACATGCCAAAATAAGTTTTTGTGAGTTGGAATTCAAGAACCAATAGAATTTCAAT
>LPNX010750625.1:792287-844787 GCA_001517045.1 Pseudotsuga menziesii
CAACCATTATGGTTGACTCATTTGATTGAAATTCTATTGGTTACTGAATTCCAACTCACAAAATTTATTATTGACGCGTTTTCTTATAAGGTCCATTTTAGACCCCAAATTTCCTCTAATGATTATCCTAAAGAAGCCATGCTTGTGCAAGGCCAATTGCATATCCTCCCTCCAATAAACATAATTGAAGGGTGTAAGGATTCGAGGCATAGGAGATTGAAAATCCATAATTCTCTGGATGGAAAAGACAATATCTTCACACAAGCTACGTAGCACCTGTAGAATTTCATAGCAAAACACTAAAAAAATCAAACTATGTTAGAATCATGCCTTCTCTCTCGACATGAACACTTTCTCAGGGTCCATCATTCCTGCACCAAAACTTTGAATAAATTCATAGTAAGCAAGGCACTCTTTGCAGGACTTTGTGGAAACGTAGTTTTTTTTGGTGTTTAATGGAGAGTAGACAGACATGAAGCTCGCTTGAATTCCTATGATACCATGTGAGAATTGTTGTGCCATTTATATCATCAAGCAAAGAGTCCAAATTATTGATGCAGTGAATAGGAATGAATTATACAAACTGAACAAATCAAATCTCACAGGAAACAGACAAGTATTGCTCAGGGAATTATAGTATTATCTTCATTACATAATCCGGTGTTACAATAGTGTTACATATGAAAATAATTCGAATCATTAGGGATGAATTCGAATCTCCCAACTGGACAATGATTGTATCTGACTGAATGGCTAACTAAAGATGTCTAAATCACTATTGGAGTCCAAATGGTTAACTCCAAATGTCTAATCAAGTCACACAATCAGTAATAATCAGTTAACTCAGTCTAACTAAAGTGGTAGGTGAGAAAATGCACCTTATCCACATGCAGTCATGTCTAACTGGTGCTAACTGAGCTGAAAGTGAACTAACTAAAAGTAACTATAAAACAACTAAGTTAAACTAGTTCCAACTCCAACTAGCTGAAGGAGGTTTGTGTTAGGACTCCCAGTGTCTCCTAAAATGTAGGGATTGGCCTAAGAGGCACCTAAACAGATGCATGCAAGTGCGGTGAGTGGCAGTTAGACTCTATCAGTGTTCCCCACACTCTAGTAACTGGTACTGTGGCCCCATTAGGCCAAGTGGACCCAAAGGTACTAGTGGACAAATAATAATAAAATACTCCTAAGTTAGGTAAATAGTAATCTAATGGACAGTATGGTCAAGGGAGGATTATAAATACTAACAATAAAAGGGACTTAATTTATTGTATGGATATTTTGAGAGATGTTTGGAGGCTATGTGTGCAGACCAAAAGCATTCAAAACACGATTTATGCTAGATGAAGAGTGCTTTTGTGGTTTTTTCACGTATGGGTTTCCACGTTAAACCTCTATGTCTATGATGTCTATTTATATTGTACTAAATATTTGTGAGTTTGCCACGATTGATATTGCTAATAATAATGTGGAATGTTGATTATGAAACTATAGTAGACATTATTTAAATTTGTGTGTTTTATATGATGTGTTATGTGTCGATGGTTGTTCATCTATCTATTTCAGTTGAGTATTCTATTTAACATTGCCACGAAGACATCCCCTTCTATAACTGTAGAAGCTTGGTTCTTGCATCCACCATAGGTATCTCGGATGAGACCTCACAAGTGTCACGGGTGTTTCCAATGCAGTTATACTCTATCAGGTCGGTGCCTTGGGTTTTGTTGGTCAAGATGGAGACTGAACCTGGGTTAGTGGAATCAAGTAAACAAATGGTTCTGTTATGGGACCGGGATCATTGTGAAGGGGACATGTTTTTGCACCAAACGAAGTCAGGGATCCAATATTGGGTGGACTACAAAGTGAGATGATTTGCACAAGAAGAAAGTAAGGGATCACAATTGAATCTAGAAGCATGGTTAGAAAGATATGTTTACTCAGATATTCATGAAATATTCTTTAGTGAATTTCCTATTGTATTGTATGAATGGTTGGAAAATCTAGCAACTTAGAGGAAAAAAAATTTAGGAGAAGAACCCACAGTGTGGACTACTCAGCTAGTCCGACAGTTGGAAAGGGTTAGTAATCATATATATAGGGTTGACGACTTCTGGGTCAATGGAATTTTGGATGGATATATTACTGAGGTTGCAGTCGACACTATCAAATCGTACAGTGAAACAGAGAGGGAGTTTTTCCAAGGACCTAGAGGTTGATACCTTAAATATTTAAATTTGTGGATAAAGATGTTGTTCTATGAAAAAGGGATTTTGAGGATGAAGTCTAACAAGTAAACCATTGTGCACAGAGGACCTGGGTTATGTCGAAAAGAAGGTTTGAACAATATGGACATAGTAATATAAGATGTTCCCAGCCAACAGTGAGACTAAGGAAGATGGTTTCCTCCTAAGGAGTGGAAGAATATTTCAGCTGGGAAAGAGGAAAAGGACTGTGACACGAAGAGAGAGTTGCAGTGCAGCCAGAAGAGGGGGCTATGAATTGGTACCACCTATTGACAAAGAATATTGCGACGAAGAGGAGGAATATTGACTTATCTCTGAAGATGAAGAATAAGAACCATATCCAGACCATGACTATGACATAACCATAACCCCGAGTACATCTCCAGCATATGAGGTAGGACCCAAAAGTGTGTCGAAGTGTGACTTTTCAAATCACAGTAATAGTAATAACCAAGATAATAGTTAGAGAGTTCCTACTAGCGGAACATCTAATTCATATTCATCCATACCCTAAGTACACAGGATGTTTGGGAGTGACATAAAGTTGTTTATATTCAATGGGAATGGGTTGGAGGACCCTAAGTAACATTGGTTCTTGTATGAGGCTATCTAGACAATGTGACGGGTCCAACACGAAGCTATAAAAAGAGCCTAGATGATCACAACCTTTAGAGGTCATGCTCTTGACTACTACGTGAAGTTTTATATGGTTCCTACAGGAACCCCTCAGAAGTCATTAGATCAAATTTGGTTTGGACTGATAGATGGATTCAAGAAGCCCAAGTTCGAGTCACGATACATCACATAGCTAAAAGAAATCAAGAAAATGCCAACTGAGTTTTTTTGGGACTTCAACCAGTTGTTTAAAACTTTGATCGATAAGGTGAGTTTCCAGATGTATGACATTCAACATAAAGAATGGTTCATTGTTGCGACGCTACCACATACTTGTGTTCCCTTGCTGCATTAGAAGATCATAACCCATAGTGAATCTCTTGAGCTTGCTATGGAATTGGAAGCTTCACTGGTTGTAGAAACTAATGCAAGAATGATGAAACTTCAGTCACAACTAGCCAATATAACATTGCAAATACAAGATATAAAGAAAGGAAAAGAAATTTAGGAGTAAGTATAGTGTACAATATGTAGAACTGAATTCCATCATCGGGATTCATGTCCATCTTTCTTGAATTATCTTACATTAGGAGAGAGGAACCGAATAAGTTCGCAAGGGATGTTGCAGTGTCGGATTTTCCAAACAAGAGGTCATCTGTTAGAGGAATATTTGTACCTACATAAGATAGTAAGTACACCTGTTAAATTATATTGTAAATCTTGTCAATCGGTGGGTCGCGACGAGAAATACTATCGAGCATATTAGTTTCTACAGGAGAAGATAATTGATACATATTTGATGAAAAATGATGAGCTTATGAAAGCTGAGCGAGCTCATACACAATACCCTTAGCTAAGGGAGTGCAATCCTTTTAAAGGTTGGGAGGAGGAGGAGGATTTGGTCACAGGAACGGACAAATTATTTTTTACAGTTGTGGACAAGCGAGACATTTTGCTATAGACTACACTAATCCTACATAGACATGTTCATATTGTAAATCATTGGACCACACTATCGAAGAGTGCTCGTAGTTGATTGCTAAGTGGAAGGAAAGAATCATGGGAAACCATAACCAACCTCCAAATGCAAACCATAATGTTTAGAATATTTATGCCAGACCATGGGAACCTAATATTGTTGTTGTAACGTGAGGTGGTGTTGCGATTGAAGGTGATCAAGTAACACTATGGGTAAATCCAAGAGTTTAACTCTCAACACAAAAGAAAGCATTGTTTGACATCCAAAAATTAAAAGGTATATTCTTTGATCCACGTGATGATTTCAAAGACAAAAATTGTACTTTGACATCTACTGATGTACCATTATTGGATGATGGACCAATCCTGGAATTGCCCCAAAGTTTTGATTAGTCATTCCAAAGAAAGCCGACAGATAAGGTAATCACGTTGAAGAATTTATTTAAGAGTTTCTTAGGTCTTATAGAAGATAAGGATGCTTTGGAAAAACTATTGGCTCTATTAGAAGAACCTCATCCAAGTATGCGACTAGAGAAAAATTTAACCATATCAGTAAAAAAATGAATATTGGTCGAGACTTACGTATGAATGCTTAGATAGGTGACTATGATATGGAATTTTATCATCCTTGATTTGGGGTCAGATGTCAATATTTTAACAAGACAAACATGGGAAATCATGGGAAAGATGAGATTAGTAAGGTCTCATGTCTATCCAATAAGTTGAAGGTATTGCATATTGGTCAACTGCCACATGTTCATGTTGAGGTGGAAGGACTCCAGACCTATGCATATTTTGAAGTAATAGATATTGTTGATGATACGAATCCATATCCAGCACTTCTAGGGATTGACTAGACTATCGATAATCAGACAGTATTAAATTTCAAAAAGAGAATGTTATCCTTTTAAGATACCTAAATATGGGTAGTTGCTCCAATAGATCCTTTGGAGGGACAGAGATAACTAGAGCCAGTAAATAGAAAATGACAAGAATGTTACCTAGATAATATTTACAATATTTCCTCTGCAATGGATGACTACATCAACTCAGCAGCTGATAGTAAATTAATTTGGATAAGTATTAGTTCTTGTTCATTAGACTCAGGAGAAGCTCTGGAGAATCAACAAAATCGACTACTTGAAGTATCAATGCAGAAGTGTGCAAGGATTGAGAAATCCCTGTGAAGGGTAGGTACTGAGGTATGTGATCTACCTACTTATGAAGGATTACCTAACTTAGATACATTTCATATAGAGTTTGAAGACAAATTCTTGCAACCACAACGCTTGTTAGCCTTGGGTGTTTCATTGAAAGCTACACCTACCAGGTGGTGGGTTGTTCGAAAGAAATATATTTTAGAATGGTCACAATGTTGACATCTACTAGAAATTAGATTTGGAGAAAATATTTCTTATATTGGCCAAAAATATACGGGATTGATGAATTCTATTGACCACATTGAAAATTGTTGCGCGACATGGAGGAAATCACTGCGACAGGAATGGGTTCATTAGTTCATACATACGTCGATTGAGCTATGAGGAGGAATTGCAGAATGGGAAGATCTAGCTACTAGTTTCACACATACTTTTATCTTTGATGATGACAGTTTGATGGTTGATGTTGCTATGAAAGTTATCACAACCAATATTTTTTAAGATATCCCTATACCGATGTCAACATTTCCTCAGAGCAGTACGATAGTTCATAACTGGATGGAGTATTATAACATAACTAGTGAGCCTAAAGATGATGATCCATGTGATATACATATTCCTGAATCAGAAATTAGTCAAACAATGGAGGGATTGGGCTTATCAAATGATAATTTTTTAAGCCCCTCAAAAGAAATAAGGTGAACATTGGTTCTCCAGAGAACCCGAAATTTTCCAATATTGGGGACTATTTGGATGATGAGACATCAAGGGGATTGTTGGTGATCTAGGATAAATGAAGACCCCCTTGAATTCAGACGCAAAAATATCAAACATAGGTTGTATAGATTAAATCCCATATATAAGGAGAAGCTCAAAGTAGAGTTAGACAGAATGCTAGACGCGGGCATAATATAGCTTGTCAAAGAGTAAAAATAGATTATCCCTATGGTTTTTCAAGACAATAAAACTAGTGAAGTATGTATCTGTGTCAACCTATGAAAACTCAATGATGTATTCCTGCATGATCCATTTCCTACCCCTTTCACAGATGAAGTATTAGAGAATGTAAGAGGGAAAGAAGTGTACTCATTCACTGATGGATTCTCTAGGTGACATCAAATAAGGATTGAAAAAGAAGATCGGTACAAGAAAACCTTTGCGATAGAATGGGGTTGCTTTCAGTATATGGTAATACCATTTGGACTCAAGAATGTGCCTTCTATTTTTTCTAGAATAGTAGTATATGTTTTTAAATACTTTATCCATAAATTTCTTGAGGTATAATTGGATGATTGGGTGGTCTATGGGTTAGTTAAAAATCATATTGAGAGTCTCAGAATGATGTTGGACCGGTGTAGACAATTCTAGATTTCTCTCAATTTGAAGAAGTGTATTTTATGTGCTCCTTTTGGTATTTTGTTGGGTCATGTGGTATGTTGAGATGGAATATTGAAGGACCTTGAAAAGATTGCAATTTTTGTCGGCTTACCCCTACTCACATCAGTTAAATAATTGATAACTACCCTGGAACATATTGGGTATTACAAAAAACTTATTTGGGGTTATCCCAAGGTTATGGCCCCAATGGAAAAGTTGTTGAAGAAAGATGTTAAATTTCAATGGAATGAGCAGTGCGAAAGAGCCTGGATATCCTTAATAAAAATATGGCCTCCACTCCTATATTGGTATTTACATATTGGCAGAAAGAATTGCATGTACATGTCGATGCGTCATCTGTCACACTCGACGTGGTGCTTACACAACTAGGTGAGGATTCTCTTTATCACCCCATTGCATTTGCTAGTAGAAAAAAATCGATGAAAAAAAGGAATTATTGCACTACTGAGAGGGACAGACTTTCTATCATGCATATGCTCTCTATAAATTTTGACATTATTTGTTGGGTGATCATTTCAAATTTTTTATAGACCATTCTAAATTAGAATAGTTGGTTAATAAGCCAGTGTTGGGTGGGAATATCTGTCGATGGCTTATCCTATTCTAAGATTTTGATTTTGAAATATTTGTGAAGTTGGGACGACTAAATGCAGGACCTGCCCATCTATCGAGGTTAGAGAGTGGAGAAGAGCCTACTAGTCTAGATGATAATATTCCCTACGCATAGTTATTTGCAGTCAAAATGATTTATGATCACTACAAAAAAATTGTACATTTCTTTACTACATGGTATGCACAGGACGGAATCAGTACAACACAAAAGAAGCAACTAGTTGTAAAAGCTACAGACTTCTAGCTTATTGTTGCACAATTATATAAGATGGGACCAGATGAAATACTATGTCACTATGTCTTGGAACATGAGCAATCGATGGTGTTGAATGAAGAACATGTTGGCATCGCATGAGGCCACTATGCACTAAAATCAACAACACACAACATTTTACAGGAAGGATTATGGTGGCCTACTCTTCATGCAAATGCTAGGGATTATTGTCACAAATGTTATATTCGTCAATGTGCTAGAAAACCGTCGCAATGAGATAACATGCCATTGGTACCACATATAGCTTTATAGGAATTTGATAAGTGTACTATTGAATTTGTGGGTCCTATTAACCTACCGGGAAAACATACGGGTGCACGATATATATTCACTGTGATAGACTATTTAACCAGGTGGGTCAAAGCAACACCAGTAAGAGATTTTACTTTCGCAACTGCTACAATATTTTTATCCGACCATGTTGTGACCAAGTTTAAATGTGTTGGATGCAATGGCCACACTGAGAGGGGGGTGAATCAGTGTGTGAGAAATTTAAACCTTTTTACCTTCTTTTAATCAATCAAAGTATATCAAGCATTAATCACATAATCATATTCTTCAGTTGAATCAATCGTGAGTCATAATCATAAACATCACACCAAAAGAGACACAAGGATATATGGAATTTTTATCTTTATTTATTGTACATGGAAGACAACAATCTTCTCAATTACAATCAGCACCAATTGATGAAAAGAGCATCAACTCTCATAACAGGACCCGACCCGGTTTTCTTAGCTCCAACTAAAAAGGGTTTGAGGAGTCCAATCATCAAGTGCAAGATTATTCTTGCAAGAAATCATATGTCTATGTTGCACAACCAACCTATGCTCTGCACATTAATCTCTCCTCGTCACTCTGCTGGTAAACACTGCTCATCAATCTCTGCTCAATCTGCTCATCAATCTTTGATCAATCTTCTCATCAATCTCTAGTCAATCATGTTGGTCTTCTTCTCATCACTGTTGAAACACTACTAGGTATTCTCATGTACATCATTGTACACCTCGTCATACCCAGACACTCATCAAGTAGTTATGCTCTGCTTTCACTGATCATAAGGCATCGTCATGCATCATCATCGTAGGTATGCATCATCGTCATAGGGTATGCATCCTTGTCATCAAATATACATCATAGTGCATAGGAAATAATCATCACACTATGGTATGCATGTACATCATATTGTATAGGAGTGCATCAACATCATAGAGTGTACATCGTTATCACATGCATTATCATCATAAAGTGTATCATACCATAGCATATATATAAAACATCATCATCATAGCCTCCATAACATATTCAATGACTTCAAATATATATACCAGTATATAGGCTCAGATACTAAGATCAAAGATGAACTCTATCCATGAGAGACATGTTCCCTCACAAGAGAAACCCAGAAGCATGAACCATACCTTTTCGAAGATCAAAATATGAAGAAAAAACAGAAAAACCAAAATAAACTCTAGATCTTGTCACCACATAGCCCTCATAACAATATTTCCAATGAGCCAATAATTTTGTAATTTTTATTCCGTATGAGAAAGTTATGCCAATTTTAGTGAAGATGCCCAAAAATTTCTCCTCCACAAAGTTTTGCACTTTTATCCAAGAGTTACGAAATACCAAAGAGAGACTTGATTCATGAACAAATGAAATGTTTGATATTCTATTTATATAGGTTGTGGAGGAAATTTAGTACCTCAAACTGGGTTGACATGCAATTCAAAATTACAAATAATTAAATTCTCTTTTGTTTGGTCGGCTAACCCAAAAAGGTGGGGTACACCAACTTCAAAAACTCATATCTCTTCAACCGTAAGGAGTTTGAATATGCTCCACATATCAACAGATATGGATTGACGAGGAATATCTCCCTATGATGGGGTTATTTGTAAATTATTGGTCTAATGCCCTTAGATTATTCAATTTTTCAGGACTTCAAATATTTCACACATAAAGGTGTCAAAGACCATGTTACCTTATGCATAAGTTCCAAGGTCAAAGGATTAAATGGAAATCATTAAATGCATGATGGATTCAATGGTATTCACATCCACATACTTAACAGCTACAAGGAGGAGTTCTCCACCATATACTCATCATATCAAGGGTATCAAAGACCCCAACACCACCAAGGTGTGGGGGTGCCTAGAATTATCCTAAGGTACCATGACATCATTAAAAACACAAATGGCCACATAATGGGTCATTTGGGCTCTTTGAAGTTCTACACTTCTTCAACCCACCAAGGAATATTTCTAGGGTACTAGGGCATATGTTTTAGTACTTGGAAATCCAAAGAAACAAGTGGGGAACCATAGAAACAACTTACGGGAACTTAAACACTCTAAAGGATGTACAAGGATTTTGGCATTGTCCCAAGGGATCCAAGGGCTCTAGACTTGGGCTTGGACAAGGTCAAAAGGTATCCTTTGGCATTTATGGACTTATAAAACTGGAGGGATCCTTAAGGGGCACCAAGACACACTGAAACACACCTGTTGGCACCAATGACAATTTAGTGAACAAGATGCCCAAAAATTCTGATAAGTGACCAAGGTACACACTTTGTTAATCAACTGATTGAAAAACTAAGGAATTTTAGATTCAGTGCAGGAAGACAACACCATATCAACCACAAGAAAACGACACTATCGAAGCATTTAATAAAATCTTATAAAATGCAATGACTAAAATTTTCATTGTTCAGAGGGATGATTGGGATCACAAGATACCTTCAGTCTTATGGGATTATCATACCACATGAAAAACACTGACATGACACACCCCATTCAGATTGTTTTATGGGAAAGAGGTTATTAAGTCACTAGAATATATTGTACCCAGTCTCAGAATAGTTGTGATTACTAAGATGACATATGTTGGTGTAGTTGAAGAGATATTGTCTCAGCTAATACATATGGAGGAAGATCGCTTTATTTCATGTTATCATCAGCGTGTCAAGAAGGAGAGACAAAAGGCTTGGCATGATCCCATATCAAGTTCAAGCAATTTCAAATAGGTGTTTTTGTCCTCCTATATGATAGGTAAAATTTTGAAACATCCTGGAAAGCTCCGAACACATTGGTTGGGGCCATACGTTGTCATTCGTATTACTAATGGTGGTGCAGTCCAGTTACAAAAATTATATGGTTCTCCCTTTAATGGGTTGGTGAATGAAATTCGGTTGAAACCTTATTAGGATAGTCGTACTTCGCTCGACTAAAAATGAATTCGCTGTAAAAAAAAATTGAAGTCTTGTATATACAATTAAATTTTTGTCACAATTTTAAATTATGTCACAGATTATACTTTTGTCACAAGTTACAGTTGGAATGCAGTTAATTTGAAGTAGATTGATATTTTGGCGGTATGATTTTTTCCAAATCTATAATTAATGCCTAATAAATGTATGCTTTTATGGAGAGTGAAGTGATGCTCGAATGGCAGTTTATCAAAATGATTGGAAAGATTGTCCCATATGAAAAGATTAGTCGCCACCTTTTTCATTTATTGCAAACCCACTTGATTGAAATACTTATTGCATGTACAAACCTATTTCATTCTCAAACAATAATATGTTATTCATTGTATCAAATTGTGAAGTTTATTAAGCCAAACTATCTGTCTACAAACTCTTTGAAGCTCGAAGTTGTTTCTCATGGAAATCCCTGTGTCGAGTACAATCACTCTTCAAGGAAAAGGTATGGAGGTCCCCCCTACCATACCCATTGTCAAAGACACATCGTAGGTCGTGTCGTAAACTGTACTTATCAATCCACCAAGAAGGAAACAGACGGTTGGAAGCGTAGTTTCTCCTAAGCAGAGGTTCAAATCCACACACGATGTTGAAGCTTCAAGATCTATATCAGCGAAAATATTACCCATATATATTCCGTCGATCAAGGATGATGCTCCTAATGTATTCAATCTCCAGAATGTTAAGTACCCGTTGGTAAAGCCAACCATCCCAAAAGGCGTGCATGTTACGACAGATATTCTACCAAATTTGAAAAAGCTCGCATTTGCTGATCACAATTTGTAGAAATTTCCTAAACTACAGACGCCGCAGTACATGGCATCTTTGCAATTGGTCAATGAGGGGCCTGTTCAGTTGGTTCCTATGGAGTGGGGTCGAGGATTGGAAAATTCAAGCATTTTGTCATTAATGCATATGCCACATTTTGGTCGCACTGCGAAAGTTGATACGTTCGTGAAGCAATTATTATTCTCCTTCCATGGAGTCTACTTATGGATGAATAGTCATATTTCGATTGATCATGTTGACTTGGTTTCTGCCATAACTAGGATGCCTAAGGAAGGGGTCGAACTAACACCATTCTTTGCTGGAAAGGAGAAGGATTTGAGCCTAGTCGATCGAATGAAGGAGAAATAAAATATCATAGGAGATAAGAGGGGATTTTATATCGCCTCTATAAATGATACAATGTTCAGTTTGTAGTGAAAGTGCTCTCCAGCAAGCTCCTAGAAAAAATTGATGAAAGAAGTTCAATGTTGGTACCATCGATGCAGCAAAGCAGTGTGTTGTTGGTGTACAGATAGAATGGTCTACATTGTTTGTTTACTGAACTGTTAGCATACTCCATTGACACCCAGGAAAAAGGTAATTAGTCTACTTATTCCTGGCTGTTATTTTTTATATTTTTTTCACATGGGTTGAGCCACAAAATTATCAGGGGATGAATGTGCCTATTCCATGTCGGGGGGTGCGCTATCAAAACCTATGGTATGCGAAGAAGAATCGATGCCAACAAACAAAAAACAATATTGAATTTTACTTGTATGTTGATGCACTAAGGAATCACATTGAAAACCAATCTCGAATTTCTGCAGAGACCATCAAGCAGTACAGGAACATTATCATATTTTCTTCTGGGGCTCACCATCTCTACTTGAAACCATGACAAGTCCCCCAGTGTCAATGGTTGACCACTTATTTTTGGTTAACAAAGGAATACATTGAGATGCTTATTCAAGACTAGACCTAGGAATGGAAACAACTTGTCGCAGATGACCAAATATCTGCTGAGACCAACCCACAACAAGAAGAACACTAGGAACTCAAGGAGGAGACCACCAGAAAGAAGAAATCCAACCCAATTCCACCTATGAAAGAAATGAAGAATCCAGTGCAACACTAACAGATCCTGAACTGGGAGAAAAGAGGAAAACATTTGAAGAAGCCAAGAAGAGTCGTAAGAAACATAAGTTTGTTAAAACCTCAACTGGTGATGTCCTTATAGATGATTATTATAATTTATTGGTTGATTGAATGGCGGAAGTTGTTGATGAAACTCTCCAAATAATTAATGCCCAGAATACATACTTGGTGGGAGGCATCATTGATTTGCTGCAAACTCTCTGCATAGAAGTAAAATAAGTAAGGGTAGATGTCATTCGAGACTCATTACAGTCACAGTCACAATCTTGGTTGCAGTTGCAAGAATTCGATCCTTCTTAAGATCACCCAATTGAAGTATTGTGTCACGTCCCCACCCCTCTACCAAAGAGAGAGCGCGACTATAATGCTATCAAATATGGGAAATTTAAGTCCCATGAACATGATAATAAAATGCATTGAACTAACAACATGTACATATGCATAACAATTGAAAATACAGCAGAAGCAATTACATTTATTTAATCATTCAACATGTTCATATTAATTGATAAACAAATACAGTTGCAGAGATAAAAATATACAAGAATACTTATCTTGAAAGAATCTTGTCTTGCAACCAGCTATGTTGTAGCAACGTTCCACCCAACCATAGGCCAGTGTGCTCATCATTCTCTCAGCACCACTTCCACCCACGAGTTGGGCATGATTCCCACAAGGAATAAGGGAACACTAGCAGGCTCACACATAGCCAAAGATATATCAAAATTTAGCGAAGCAAAACTGCATTTGGGTTTATCAGGATGCTAAGGAGGTGGAAAGCTTAAACTTTTAAGCTCGTGAGCTGAACCATAGAGCTATGGACACCTGGACCAGATCTAGCTTAGATTCTAAAACATCTATGCACCCAACACAAGGAAGCATCCCATTCTCTGCTACACAATCCCTCGGGATATGCCTTCCCTTCCAGTGCTCTTCAGGGTGTGCAAAGAAGAAAACCATCCCCTCTAGATTTGTCTATGATGTTCCTTCCTACACTAGGTTTATTAAGCTAGTTCGGACCCAATTCCACTCCAAGCCAGTTTGTACCAAACCAAAAGATGCAACCACATCAAAATACAATTTTTGGGCGTGGAAAAAAACATCCTAGAAACCAAAATTCGATAATGGTGAATGGGTAAAACTTCCCTGGGAACCAAAATCAATTTCACAAAGCGTTCATTGGCTTCACATGGGAAAAATTGGACTCAACAAACACCCAAAAATTCTGGCCTCTTCTCCAATTCATTGGGAATTACCAGAAATAGATTTCCCAACTTGGAAAACAGTGAGTAAATGAAGCAAATCGTGAGGGAGGCAACCTAACCACGGATCATTACAAAAATGATTTCCCAACCATAGGGAAAATGAAGAAAACTGCCCCAAAACGTGAAGGAAACACACCCTAGACCAAAAACGTGAAGGAGAGAGAGATCTGCAAGCTTCCCACTGTGTGAGGAATGCAGGATGTGAATGCCCTATGGGTTAGGAATCCTTTCTGGAAAATAACTTGCCTCATAAGTCAAAAAATGTTTCCCCAAAAATGGGTGGCTTCCCCAAAATCGAATTTGTTGACTCCCATACTCTTCGCATCCCCATGCAATAACTACCTCAACCAATTTCTGGCAGAAATAAATGATTGGGTGAATAAGACAAGAAAGGTGGTTGACAGCTTGATGGGTTTTCCCCTTGACATTTGGCTTTTCCCCATTGGATCAAAGGTTTAAATATCTCCCCCCCCCACCTTATCCTTTGGAAATCATGCCCCCATCTCTTTTAATGTTGCATTGGAATAGGTGGTTATGGGTATTTTAATTAAATTGCATATTTACATGATGTCCAAAATTATAATGTGACTGGCTAGCATGAAATACCATCGGCGTCAATTTTAATCGTCGAAACATAAAACTCTAAATTGATGGTGGGCCTTTTTACTTTAGCTCCACACCATGATTAATTAAAATATATACATCATATACATTTTTAATGCAATAGGGGTCGAAACCAGGGTGTTACATATTGATACCTCAATAGCATCAGAAGGTACAAGTGTCACCTAAATCACTTGACTTGGGAACACTTGAACATAATAACATGATTAAGGACATTGGTCATGTGAGATCGACCTCTCTATGATACTCATGTTTCTACTGCACAACAGTTAGCAGGTTGCAGTGGATGAGAATAAGGAAATGGAACATGAGGTATATGAACATCTAAAGTATTCAAAGAATACGGTATCTTCTCTCTAGACAAAATTGCAGGAAAAAGAACAGAGGATACAACTATGGCAGTAGGATAAATAGACTGGAACAAGTTGTCACATTCTCCTGCCATGTTTTCCATAAGTAGGAGTTACCCCTGAAATTCTCCCAGAATCTCAAGTCATTCGGCTACAGGAAGTGTGTTTCAACTTTCGTTAGTGCACTACATATTTAGAAGCAAAGTTGCTTCTTAGTACAGCCCTAGAAGTACTGGAAGAGTGACGAAAGGTAGTAAGTGGAAATTTACAACAGATTTAGGAGGCTAAGGCACTAAGTGCCAAGGCATATGCATAGTTTTCTCATGCTTGAGAATACTTGATGGATGATGAGGAGCTAGATCAAGTAACATAGAAATTTCATACAACAGAGGAAAATATGACCCGGTTAAGTAATTCATTGAATACATCGTCATCGGTCGAGAATATGAGCAAGCTTGATGACTTGAAAACCTTATAGTAGTAGGTCTCCAAACTACGAACACAACAATAGTGACTAACTGAATGTGTCACAAAACTCCAGGCCAAAGTGAAACATGTCACAGGGACCATCCACCCAGTACATGAGAATATGTGATAGGCATTGGGGGCGATGGAAGTGGAAACTTCAGAACCTATTAGTTTCGAACTTGTGGAAAAAAAATTGAAAGTCAAAGAAGATGTTCAGCGAAAAGAAAAAGATGTAATGAAAATATGTGAAGATTTTCATAATAAGATAGATGTGACAAAGCTTTCTGGCTGAAATGGCTCGGCATGAGCCACAAGTGAGTGTTGGGGCCTATTGTCCCTAGGAAAGTGTATAATAATTTTTATCGGAAGTTTTGAGGAATCTGGTCGCAGTGTGAACAAGGTTGCGACAAAACAAGGAGAGAGTAAGTCGAATACGGGAATTCCACCGGTTTTTTAGGAGACACTATATGTAAACGGTGAGTTAAGTTAGACAAGTGGTCCACTTTGGTTAATGGGAATGGATTTAAACTCTGTCGTTAGAGCCTATATAAATTTAAAGGGATTTATTGGGTTAGTTGAGTAACATTCAACTGCTAGTTGAGTATTATTCGACGATTAGAACAAGATCCATGAAAAAGTATATAAGGTCGATCCATAAGTTGTGTGCATGGATAGTAACGAAACATATGAAGATGAATGGACATGTAATGAATGGGATTTAATGTAATCAAAGGGACCTAATCTATTGTAAGGATATTTTGAGATATGTCTGCAGGTTGTGTGCGTAGACCAGAAGCGTTCAAAACACGCCTTATGCCAGATGAAGAACGCTTTTATGGTTTTCTCTTGTATGGGTTTCCACGTTAAACCTTTGTGTCTATGATGTCTATTTATATTGTGTTTGAATATTTGTGATTTTATCGCGATTGATATTTCTAATAATAATGTGGAATGTTGATAATGAAACTATGGTAGAATTTATTTAGATTTGTATATTTTATATGTTGTGTTATCTGATGACGATTGTTCATCTATCTACTTTGGTTGAGTATTATGTTTAACATTTCCATGGAGATATCCCCTTTTATAACTGTAGAAACATGGTTCTTGCAATCCCCATAGGTATCTCGGGTGAGACCTCACTTGCATTGCAGGTGTTGACGACGGAGTTATACTCTGTCGGGCTGGTACCTTAGGTTTTGTTGGTCAGGATGGAGACTAAACCTGGGTTAGTGGAATCGAGCCAACAACCATAGCGAACAAGTTTCAATCCTATGAATAATCTAGTTTCTCCAAACTCCTCCCACATAATTCTCTCTTCCAAAACTCTCCCCTCCAAATTTCGGCAAAAGAATGAAATAATGTTTAAGTTTTTCGCTTTTAAACAACTTTTAGAATTGGTTTTCGAAATTAAAATTGCCACCCTTTTTTCGTTTAGAGTAAAATTAACTTGTGTGATTTTTTATTTTCTGATTTGGCATTTTAATGCACTTTTTATTCGTATGCATCCTTGAGTCTATAATTTAAACGCATCGAAAAGTATTTACCTAAGATTGCTTCGATGCATTGGGAATACAAAAGAACCTATGCGTATATATTTATATGGTGCACCGATATGAATTATTTTATAAAATGCAATGATAAATATATGTTATCAAATGTAGTAGATATTTTTTTTATGGTGGCTTTTGTGGATGTTCAAGTCTAGTGTGTTTTCTATTATGACACACCAGTGCACCTAAGAGATAAGAACGCACCAGTGCTTGTTTAGTTGATTAGATGCACTAGTGTAATTTGAAAATCCTGTGATTTGATGTGTCAGATTAAAATTCTATACTCATTTCATATATTATTTTAGTAATAAATTACACCAAGTACAATATTTCATAGTATATATATGTTTCTTAGACTCACCTTACTCTTACAAAATGGTTTCCAAACAATATCGGAAGTTGGATTGTGATATAGTTCTTAAAAATATTTTAGCACTGTAGAGATATATATTGATTATTGATTTAGCTCAAATGTAGTGAGAAATGTTATAGTATCAAATGGAAAATTATTCATATTCCATCTCATTCCATCTTGTTCAAAGTTTGACAAGTTCTCCATTTCCATCTTCAGTAAGTTTAGGTTTCATTTATACTTTGATTATTTACTTGAATTTATGATACTTATCCATGTGAATATGAATATCAATTTATTATATATTATAAGATTTCGATTCAGGTTCGAGTTCGGATGCACAACATATTCCACCAGTTTCAAAACATTGTAAGCTCTTATCAAGAGAAGAATACAGCAAGAAGTTCGTACATGAAAATGGGAATCCTCTTTACCCCGCCAATTGTAGCATGTCATCTTCAAGTCACAATCCTGGTTCATCCTTGATATTTCATCATGAGATGGATCTCTTTTATCACACCCTAGTAGTTTGTGGTTGTTCAAAATTTCAAGGGTTGAAGGAGAATCCGCAGTGTGCCACGCTCACCCATTACACCAATGATAGATTACCCAATGTTGATGGTCTAATACCCCCTACTGCGGTAAAAACTCCAATAGGTTATATAAAAAAGAAACATAGGAACACTTCCCTATGCTCATTTTTGGAAATTTGAAATCCAAAACAACCATGTATCATCCTAAAATGATGAACACCTTTGCTTATGTTCATTCAACTAAAAGTTATAGTGATCCAGCTTATGATATGAATAGTACCCCACACATGTCTACTAGAAGATCCAAAAAGTTGCATGATTTGAGAGCAAAATTGTCCAAGTACACACCAAGGTATTCCCAATTGTTGGAGTGTAGTGATGATTTCTCCCTTTCTGTGAATTTGCAAAGAAAATATCAAACTTCTTACAATCATGCTTTGTATGGATCTTAGTTTCCTTCTATACCAGTGCCTAATGTTGGAGTTGAATTCTCCTTTTGTGGTAATTGTTTTATGATTTTGAAATCTAATACAGATGTTGCAAATCTTGGGTTGTTTATCCTTTCATATGTACTCATCCTCCCAATAATTCAATATCACTTATGTCATTTTGGGTCCTATATATTGTCGGTTGGACTACGTGAATATTTTTAAATACAAGCATAGCATTTCCATGTATAGTATGTGCATGAATGGTTATGTTTATGGAAATTTTAATAGGAAGCACTTGTTATATATATATGGTCATCTACGCACTCACGGGAACATGATTGCGGGGTTCATAAATAGTTCTGCGTGCTCTTTATTTTCTGTAAATTGTTCATTTGAGGAACAAGTCAATGACCAGGATTTCTTTATGAAAAGGAAAGTGTCTCGATTTGTAGTTGTACATACAATATGTATTTTGTCTCCTAGTGATAGGTTGTTAATAAACTATAACTTCCACATACCACCAGTCGCTCTTCAAAGACATATTCCATTGGGATTACCCTTAGAATCCCCCTTGGGGCATAAGACCAAAAACATTGATTAATTGTATTTGTTCATTTTCAATGGGATTCATGTTAATGTATTGCTCAGTTTGAAATTTGGTTTATAAATTGTATCTTTTATGGAAAAAATAGAGGACTTTCCCTAAAATCCTCATATGATTCATCATACACTCAAGTATGTTTGACCACACCGTTATCATATGTGAAATTGTCATGCCAAAATCTCCAACACATATTGATCGATTGTGCTACATGTGCTCCTAGCTTGGATATAATGCTCTTGTTTGATTAATTGTATTTGTTCATTTTTTATGAGATTCATGTTAATGTCACGTTAATTTATAGCTCAATTCTCTCATGGGGTGTAGAACTGGAGGTTAATTGGTTTATTGTTAAGGCTCTCCTTGCATAAGGTCTATTTTAAAATGTATTTCTCAATTTGAAATTTTTAAATTTAATGTGGGAGTGATGTTAATTTATCACTCAATATGAATGTTTGCTTTATAAATTGTTTGCATCTTACCATTTTCTATTCAAAATGATTAGGGTGCTTCTATAATAATTCTTTTGTATAATGTTGGATCAAACCATTTGCATTGTGCTTACTAATATCATCAATGTAATTTTCAATATTTTTAAATCAGGATTCTGATGATGAGAGATTTATGTATCATCTTTCCTTGCACCCCAGTACGATGTCAAATCGATAGAAAGCTTAAAAAAGAGTGCAACTTAGAGAGGAATCATACCAAGCATGGTTGAATCAACCGCCTATTCAATTTCCATTGTGTACATACTCACCAATTAGCAATGCCTACAATAATAGTAATTCTTCACATGTTGGAAATGGAGGCAATGAAGTATAGGTTGGTATGGATGAGTTAGTATGACAAACGATTGTCAAGGATGCAATGCTATTACATACATTCCAAGACAATTAAATAGAGTATGAAACTCATATCACTTAAGAATTCTTCGAAAGCCTTAAATCAGCTTCCAACACCCCTCTCTATGGACCTGGCTGGTCAAAGTCTACACCATTAGGGACAACAATGTTACTATACAACTTGAAAGCAATGTATGGCATGTTAGATGCGTGTTTCTTGGAACTTTCGAGGTAACTAACCATCAACTAACCTATATTTTGAGTAATATTATCACACTATCAACATTGAAAATGATCGATTTTATGAACATTAAATGACATGGTACGTTGATATTGCCCACTAACTGCGTGTTATTCAAATATAAGGTACTTCTGAGTGATAATGTATTTCCTGGATGTTGCAGAGAGGCAAAGAAAATGTTGAAAATGTTAGTTGTTGGGTACATATCATACCATCCATGTACCAATGTGTAACAACTTGTATGGTTGTATTCGAAACCCTCCAATGGATTAGTCAACCAATTGACTATAATTCCATAGTAAAAATATAATTGTCGAATAATTGATAAATATATAAAATATTATTCTTTGCATTGATAATGAAAGTTGTATTAATAGGCCTTATTGGTGACTATTCACCAAGGCAGGTGTCTCTTAATTGACTTTAATTTATTAATTGTTTTATATTTATTTATCTATTGTTGTTATTATTTATGTTTGTTACATTACCTTCCCCTTAAGGGAAGCTTTGTCCTCAAATCTTCTTTAGTGAAGAACTTATCAATTTTTCTTCTTCATAACATCTTTTGATGTCCCTCTTGAACCTGTAATTCTGATACTTGACGAAACATGGTGATATAATTTCTGAATCCCTGAACTGAAATGTTGCATTTCCTGGGAAGTGATCCATCCAAAATTTACCTTTATCATAGCTTATTGTTGGTCACTTTGTTGGATAAATATTCATGTTTTATGTTTAGGTTGTATATTTTGTGTTCTTCTGCATATGAAACCATAACTTCCTTGTTTATGTTCATTTTGACCATGTATTTGGTCAAAAGTACTTTTATAATTGGGGTGTCGATAAGGAGTTTTGATTGTTCGCTTTTCTATTGGATTGACTTCTTTTTGAATTGTGATGAGGATCAAATTTGTTTTTGTTTCTTCTTCATCAGCTTGAATTTGTTTTTCAGAGAGTCTAGATGCTTTCTTTCTGGATTTGTGCACTCTGAATCTCCCCTAACTTTTCATCTTGCGACTTTTTTTCCTCTTTTAACTTCTTGATTTGTTCTTCTAATTATTGATTAAAACTTCTTAGGTGCTGGTTTTCTTCCTTTTTATCCAGTAGTTTTCCTTTGGTGTCTTCGTTTGAATGTTCTGTCTTCTTGGGACTTTTTAACTATCTAATTTTTCCAATTAGTGTCTTGTAATGGTTTTTTAATTGATATATTTCTTCAATGTTATTTGATAACGTGCTTTTGAAAGTTGTAATCTCCAATTTGTGTGTATTTTTAGTGTTGTTCTCTTTTTTATTGAGTTCACTAATTTGTTGCCGAAGGCGACAATTCTATGCTTCTAGGGATCTTATTTTTGTTTGAATTTGCTTGATTTCGTCATCTTTCTTCTTGATGACTTTGTTCAATCGTTTTATTTCTTCTTCTAATTCATTATTGCTTCTATATGGTGAATCATTGTCATTTTTTGAGTTCCTGGTTTTTTTACCAGGTTTTGATTGTGACTTTTTATATGTGAAATTCCCTTTATCCTTATCTGATAACATTTTTTGGGAGCTCTTTCTTTTGATCTTTTGGGGTACGATTCTCCTATTCTTCTCAATGATTTCTCAATTCTTGTTTCATAATCCGGAATTGAAGATCCTTATTGGTCACTTTATTTTTCTCTAACTCGCCCAATGCTTCTTGTAATTGTGATTTCATTTCTGAATGTGTAGGTGTCATCGTTTCCAACTATATCTTTACTTCACTTTTTTCTTCTTTCTTAGACAAGGGTAGATATAAAAGTTGTATTGATTCCCTATATGGCTCTTTTGTAAATAATATTCCTTTGGTTTGACTTCTGATGCTCTTCTTTTTCTTTGATAATAATTGTCACAAGTGCGAGAATACAATGTAGTCTTCACATCTTATTTTAACCCTTTAACTTATTTTCTTCTTAAAATTCCTTTATGGATTGTGTGTAGCTTGGGTGGTTGGGAACAAAGAATGTTACCCTCCCCACCCAAGTTTAAATCTTGGGGATTAACTTTTATAAAAAGAAATATTAATGTAAATTTTTTTTTAATAATAAAAAAAAGTGTAGTTTCATAATACAATGAGCTGATTTTTTTTTCTTTTACTTTTCCCCTTTTCTTATTTTTCTCCCATTTTTTTAACCTCTCTTTTTTTTATTAAATAATAATTGTAATGACAATTATTAATTAATAATAATTATTATTGTTTAGAATAATAATTTTTTTTTTCTAATGTGAAGCATTTAGAACTTTAAAAATAATAAATATTATTTTTAATATAATAATAATATTATATATAAGGGTTGGTCAAAAACCTATGCGGGTCAAAGACCCAGTTTTGGAGAAGCTCCAGAGAATATTGGCCACAAGCCATAATCTTCCCAAGAAGGGGCTTTGTTACTAATGTAACAACATGTATGGTTGTATTCGAAACCCTCCAATGGATTAGTCAATCAATTGACTACAATTCCATAGTAAGAATATAATTGTCGAATAATTGATAAATATATAAAAGATGATTCTTTACATTGATAATCAAAGTCGTATTAATAGGCCTTCTTGGTGACTATTCACTAAGGGAGCTGTCTCTTAATTGACTTTAATTTATTAATTCTTTTATCTTTATTTATCTATTATTGTTATTATTTATGTTTGTTACACAATGATTGTATTCTATATAGAGGTGAATATGTAGACAAAGAGATATGTCCAAAATGTGGGCATGGCAGGTACAAAGAATCTAAAATCAAAGTTAAATCACATGGTTCTCCTCATAATATATTGAGGCATGTGCCTATAATCCCAAGGATTCGAAGGCTCTTCCATTGAAAAAAAATAGTTTTGTTGTAGGGATGACATGCATTGCACCAAAGTGAGGAAGGAGTTATGTGAATCCCAACAAATTCTATTGCCGTGAAATATATAGAGGATACATGGCCCCAAAAATTCAAGGATGAAGTACCCAACCTCCGATTGAGCGTAGTCATTTATGGCATCAACCCATTTTCCCAACCAAACACCACCTATATTGTTTGGCTTGTAGTAGAAATCAATAACAGTATCCCCCCATGGTTTATCGTGAAGAATGAGCATCTTATGTTGGCTCTTATAGTCCCTCCTAGAACAAGTGAAGAATATGGATGTTTACCTAGAAACATTGATCGATGAGTTGAAGGAATTATGGGAAGGGATACAAGTATATGATGTATCGAGACCCATCCCATCAAAGAGGATTTTTATGTTGTATGGCATATGTACGTACAACACATGATTATCTGGGGTTAGGATTTTTCTCAGGTAAATATGTTGTTTGATTTATTTACATTCAAAGCAATGTTTTTTGGCATATTTAATTCAGTGTGACTATCTTGATCTTCAACACTAACTACATCCTATGTATACCATAACATTGCAGGTCTTATAACAAAAGTTTATCATGGATGTAAATGGTGTGTACCTTCTAATGAACACTACGTGGTCCAAAGACCTACAAAATCCAGTGTACAAATTCTTTAGGGTATTCCTCCCAGAAAACCACCCTTATATAATAACAACATCTACTTTCAATGGTAAACCAAAGAAAACCTGAATGCTTGAAATAATGACATTGGTTGAGTGGATTAAGGAATATGACAGAGAGAAGGAGAAGTAAATTACAAAGATTGATTCAAATGGGGAACCTATGTTCGATGATCCTGAATTCTTTGACAGCTATGTTGATAAAATGTCAAAAGGGATGAAAAGGAAATCGATATTTTATGAACTCCCATATTGGGAGCATCTTAAGATTGTCAACTTACTAGATCCTATATATATATATATATATATATATATATATATATNATAATTCAAATGGTTGCACGGTAGAAGCATGCCTTTTCCAAATCATTTTAAATAAAATATGCCAATGATTTGTCCCAATATTTGGGTTGCAGACCAAGTTAGAGAGAAATATGGTGCATCCAGTTGTTACTCACCTGAAGAGGAAGATTCGATAAACATTGGGATCAGGTGCAACAACTCGGTAAAAATCTCTTTATGTACATTTCTAACATTCTAATGCAAATTTGAGCTTTAACATCTATGTTTATTAAATTAATGGTTGGGTTATTAGATATATGAAGACATCATTTGTTAGCATTTTTTACATGTGCATTTGTTCCCATCTATGTGGGCTTATGGACATCATTTTCGCACCGAGGATGTTGATGATGGACGTCTTACAAAAGACTGTGGAGTGGAATTGAGCTCGACCAATCTAGTCATGCTATCCACCTTAAATCGAAACCTAATAGGAGGGATGTTGGGTTATGTCTAAAAGATACAAGATATCATTCAAGTGGACTTCTCATCTTTCCAATGTGTTATTTTTAGGTGCGGGTGGTGGGACACATTCAACAGGAATAATGTAGAGGAAGGTTGTGATAGTGGGTTGATATGTATCAACTATAGAAAGATGTGGGATGAAATTAATGAGCCTTATGTTTTCCCAAAACACTGCAACCAAGTGTTCTTTCACATGGATGTGTTGGATAGAGATTGGTGGTTCATATTAATACAAGACCCTATATCTAAACATGTTTGTGAGAAAAACAGTGCTATCATGCCAACCAAGGAAGATATTGAGGGTAATGAAAATGAAGAGTGGTATCTACATGTTTTATTTCATCATTTACAGATTGAGATATGGTTTTGTTATTGTTATCAGGAAGGGTTTAATTATATTGTTTATTTTTCATGGCATGATGGTGGAAATGGAAAGTTAATTATTGTATGCAGTGTTTAAACAATTTGAGTTGGTTAAGTACACAAGTTCCAATCCAAATAATTGCAATACTTTGAACAATATATTTGAGCATCCACAAACAAATGTTAAATGTATTAATCGTAACCAATCCTCATTTTTGTCATTCAAGTTACACCACCAAGGATCATTGAAGTATTCTACTAATATTTGTCTCCACAATCATAAATAATTCCCATATACAATACAATGCAAAATTAAGATATTCATTTATTCTATCACACTAATTGAACCTTCATCCAAATAATCATAATCAATTTAATATTAACATTAAATTATCATACATGTTAACCATTTTAATATCCAACACCATCAATTATTATCAATCATTCGTAATCAATTTCACCAATATCATTAATATCATCAAATCAACTTCATATCCCAATATCATCATCTAAATCGGATCAATATCATCATAACAATATTATTAGCATCATTAATATCAAGATATCATTATCATGTTGTCCATAGCATCGATATCATCAACTCAACATAATATATCAATATCAATGACATTGTTATCATATCCTCACGATCATCATGAACAAGTTAACATCAATGTCATTAACATATTTACAAAATTTACAAAATTTGAGTCAATGCATGTGAGGAGTCAAAATCAAGATATTACATAAGGATATGTGAAGATACAAATGTCTCTTCAATTAACTCGACTAAAATTTTAGCAAACGTGAGCCATATGTGTGGCCAAGCCACTATAGTGAAGGGTTCCTTCACCTAAATGTTTTAGAGGGTATAAAATGTGTTCCAATTCATATATGTGAACTAATGTTATATTATATATTGAATATCATGATTAATAATAATAATAAGTTTGTAGAATGCAACTTTTGGATTTACAATTGAGAGAAAATGGTGTTCTTTTAATTAATTCTTTGTTTTACTTCCTAATAGAGATTTCATATTTGTCACTGTAAAGTGAGTTATTGTCAAAAATAAATAAATAAAACTAGAATGATACATTGATTGGTCACATTGATGTTGATATTTATATTTTTGTTATGTTCATATTTATATATTATAATAATATTACATGGTAATACTTGACTTTTCCATGTTATGATATTTGGTTACAATTATAAAAAAGAAAGTCATTTATGTTTATCATTAGAATAATTAAGTTATATATAACATCATATCATGAAGATATAATTTTCTTATTAAGAATCATTATATATTATTTTGTAATGCTCAATAAAGTTACAACAAATTATTATTATTATTGCATTGAGAGAAGCGAGGTGCTCTCAGCCCAGTATGGGGGAGATCCTGTCACGTTAGTCATGTTATGCTATCCGACATAAATAAAAAATAAAAAATAAATATATTGTGGATTCATATATTTATGTTTATCAAATAATAAAAACCCAATAATAAAAATAAATGAAAAGTAATTAAAAGATCCATGTTAAACTTGGATTTACCAAACACTAAAAGGATCAAAATGTTTGAGGTGTAATTTTTTATGAACATTCAAAAATTTAAGATAAAAATAACTTACACCTAAAGAAATTGGATCCCTCTCGGTGCTTTCTAGATCCAGGTTTAAGATGGATCTATGATGGTTATTATTATCATTATTATTATTATTACTATTATCATTATATATATAACATTATGACAAATTTTACTACATTATTAAGAAAATAATTAAAATAAATTATAATATAGATACAAATTATATGGAAAAAATAGAAAAACAAATAAAATATATATTGTTACATAAACATAATACTATGACTACAAACTATACAACAATTATAAACATGACACTGCGACATATTATGCAACAATATTTATAACGCGTAGCGTTTCCACAACTTCATCTATTATCAATACAAAATTCAAAAAATATTTAATTCAGTGATAATTTTAATTCAATTATATTATGTAAAAATAAAAAATTAACATGTATTAAACTACTTCAAACATTTCTCATGTTTTCAATTACCATTACCCCAATCTACATTTTCACATTTATGATGACCTAACAACCAACCATACATTCAAATTCATTTTCTAACCAATATTTCAACATATATATGAAACCATACTTCAATTTGTCTATTAAATTTAGGTTGGGATTATTTAATATGAAAAATGGTCGAAAGGATGTTAAGATTTTGACCAAAATTAAATACCCAATAACTTTCTGTATAAATGTCTAAAATACTGACTTGCGTTGTAGTGATAGTTGATATGTTATGTTTACAAGTGTTAACTATATGTAAGTATTCTCAAATGAATAATTATTTAATATGAAAAATCGTCAAAATGATGCTAAAGTTTTGAAAACTTTCAAAACCTGTTAAGTTATACAACAACTTCCTTTGTAACATAATGTACAATGAAAATAGTGATGTTTTTGTCGACTAAAATAGTTAGTGATTTAAGACCCACATTTTGAATAGTACAAAATTATTTTACATAAGCATACAATCATCATCATTTTCAACACCTAAAAAACATATATAAACGTGAAAATCATGATCATACCGTCATAAACATAACCATAATAATAAACATATATTAACCATAAACATAAGCGTATCATCATCATCATTTTTAGCACATGGTAAACATAAACATACCATCATCGTGATCATTTTAACCATCTAACATAAAACATAAGATTCGTTGATATAACATCATAAAACATACAAATAAACGTAAACATGAGCGTAACATCATATAACCTAACCTAACATACACATCACCATCAAGTACATATAAATAAACATCGACATAAACATGAAAAATGAAATGTATATATATATAACAGCAAACTAGTCATACAATATTCCAAATATATATATCTCAGGTCCAACAACTGCTATGACATATATGATCCACCTTCGTCTGCAAAGGCATCATCGGTATCTCTCCAACCAGAGATAAATGCATCATCACCTCCACCAATAGAGCTAGGGGAAGTATCGACACCTCTTCTAGAAGAGCTAGAGGCATTGAAAGATCCACCAATAAATCCAAAGGCTGCTCAATACCTCTACCAGAAAGAAAAATAGATCGAAGCACGGGAGGGATAGATCCATCAAGCTGAAGCATACGACCATATCTAATCATATCTAAAATAGAAATGAATGAAGTAGGAAATGGTGGATGATCAGACTCATCGGTAGGATTGAAGGGTCAATCAAGTAGGAGAGAGGATATGATGAAGTAGGGTCCTCAGGTCGGTCTAGTATGAGTAGAGGAGATGATGAAGGAGCTAATGGAGGAGGATGTGGATGATATGTCGACAAAGCTGATGGAGGAGGAGGTGGATGATATTTCGACGAAGGTGATGGAGGAGGAGGTGGATTATTAGATGTCGAAGATAATGCAGGAAGAAGTGGAGTATTAAATGTTGAAGTTGATGGAGTAGGAGGTGGAGGTGGAGGATGTGGAGGAGGAGAAGGATGTTCATCCCTCCTAGAAAATAACTAAATGCATGCATAGAAAATATGATGCACCAACATCCTCATCTCACAAGGAATAATTATCCATGTCTCCTCAAGGTGAGGCTGTCAAAAAATGTTGTGCACTCGTACATGTTGAACCCCCTCATGTGCCAACAATATCGCCAAACTTCCTTCCATGTCCTTGTGAATCATATCATGGGGCCTATGTGGACAATGGCTAGGAGCATGTCTACTAGCCAATTGTGGCCCAACATGATCGGGATTTTCGATATCCTCATCAGCCCGACCTCACCATCAAATGTGCCAATGTATGCAAAATATATAGTACACAATAATAATTAGATAATTTAATTAAACAATTTAATATTTAAAATATTTTTCATTTGCATTAAGTATAAAGAGAATGAAATGAAACTAAATTATTTTAAACATAATGGTAATATTACCTCTCTCATCTGGTGTCTCCTCCAGTGTAAAGAAGATATCATGGCACCCTCTCCAGTCCAAGGTTGCATATTGATATCGAACAATGTTTAGTGGATGGTCCTCCTCACTGCCTAGCATCTCGATCACATCTAACGTGATCCTAACCGGGAAGTCAGGTTTCCCCCTCTTGGGCATAATTTTCCCCCACATGTGCATACACACCTCTGTCAGCATCCTATAAGGGAGGTGCTGAAATGATGGCCTGGTGGTCGGAAACCTCTCAAATATTAGACAAAAAATATCTAAAAATAAATGGAATTTGGACCTCCCATCAATGAATGCATGACATCTATCCAAATCATAACAAAATGACCGCAAAACAATGCCAGACCACATGATGCATATAGGTATCTACTTTAAAGAGTCAACATAATACAATAGAGGAAAACTAATGTGTTTCTCATCACTGTTGGAGTGCACCAACATTGTAAGAAAAAGAGAGAGGTGCCTAACCTCCTCTCGGCAAAAAGTAGAGATCATAAGCTTCCCACTACTCACCTAAAGAGCAACAAGATAGATGACCTCATCATTGATATGTCTCAAAGAGTAAGCTAAATGACTCACTGTTGCAGCACCAATTGGGACATCAGGGAACTGGGGAAAATATTCCCCTCTCTTAGATACCCCAGGGATGAAATAAATGTCCTCATTAGTGGGATAAAACCACTGACTGAGACCAACAATAAATTCCTATCTATGGTGATCCCAGTGTCGGATGAACTGATGCAACAATGTTGAGTTTCCCTTGAAGGATGTATCCTCCTAATATAACTTCAGGAGGTTTACAACCCTCAAGATATATTGAGTAGCAACAATAATCGGTCGAGAATACAAATCTCTCTACCTCTCCCTAGCCTCCCAGTATCTAACCATGTTGAACTATGTGCATGCTCCTATTGAGCATATTGTCGTCGCTCATGTATTTGTTTCAAATACAACATGGATCAATGTTCTAAATAGATATTTAAAAACATGTAATATTTCATTCAATTAAATTCTTATTTTAATAACATGAAAAATACATTTTTCTTTCAAAACAATAAAAAAAATTCAGCAGTGAGCCCAAATAACCGAGTTGCACCGTACATGATTCTTTTATACACACACTGCACTACCTATAGAAACTGCACCAACAATAATGCCTTTTATATACAAACCGCAGTGTGGATGTATTGAGTTTTATTTAACTTCCTACTTTGTCGGTGCACTATTTAATAATGAATGCACCAAGTAACTCGATGCTCCTATTGTAATGTAGTGCGCCATTTCCAATTAATTAAGTTTTTAAAACCATAGTACCTATGAATTTTGGACAAGTTATCTCCCCGTAAATGGGGGAGCTGAGTTTCGATACGAATATGTTTAATGGGCGCACAGTCTATGAATTGTCACAAGTGAATTTGACCACAAATTTCGATGGCCCAAATGTCCGATTTTTTACATATTGATGTCGGTAATATGGCAATTTGCTTTCTTTTAAAACGTCGATGGAATTTCACATCAATTCCGACAGTGAAATACACACATCGGAATTTTGACACCTAGTTGTCGAATATCTGACATCCAATGGAACCTCATATTCTCCTGTTATGCCACAACCTATCCTTCATCTTTGGCGCAAATCTGATGTCTAATGGCACTCCAAATCCGACGGTTATGTGACTACCTCTCCTTCATCGTTGTCGAATGGGCGACGGCTCACTCATTACGGAATTCGGCATATCTCCTTACGACCTGTCGGATCATCGATGGACTATAGGCGTCAGTACTTTATCATAGTCGTCGGATTTGATGGATATCTGATGACCTTTTCCACCATTTAAAGGTTGTAAAGCTGACGATTCCATCTTCCAACTAGTCGGACATCCAACGAGAAATGCTTGTTGGCGAAACCCACCAACAAATCTTTGTCGACAGGGGTTCCCACTCTGTCGACGCCTTGTAGTGCAATCTCCCTGAGCACCGTCCCAAACAGTTTTTACCCTTCCCAACAATGTCTGCAGAACAGACGAGGTCTCACCCGAGGCGTTCAAGGGAGAGTTGTCAAAACCAATTTTTCGATAGTGGGAGAGGAGGATATGGGGATCCGACGGAGGGACACCATAACTTATGCAATCATCACACAGTAGTATCGATATCGCAGCATTATTCAAGGAACATTAGTACTCACAAAGCATCAAACAATTACTGAAACATAGATTGCATCGACATAAAAGAAACAAATCTCATTGATGTAACAGGAAGAGACTGAATTACATCCATATTATGCTATTGTAACAAAACAGAGTCGCATCATCATAATAGATCTATAACAACAAACAAGAATTGAACCATACTCATCGCATTATATTAACCTTGCGCAGATGTACCATATTACATAATTCTTCTCCAAAACTGGAGACTACATACATCAGGAAGAACCCCATATAAGATCACAATTAAGACAGAAAATTCTCCATGAAACAGATCGCATCAGATCTTATCCCATACAATCACATACAATTGCTCATAGCTACTGCTCCTATACTACTCTCTTTTCATTTTCCCAAAATGTATCTATAAATGGGATTATGAATTTACATCAAGGGTCCACTACTAACTGAATTCTAACCGCTACTGACCTATTGCAACAAAAATTGGTCAAAATATACATAAAATATTCAAAAAACGGATATTTTTCCGCTTATCGCGCCAATCTGGCCTTGTGCAGTACCGCGTGAGCTTGCGCAGCTGTCTCGACACTGTGCAACTCACTTGCCCCAAACCCCTTGCCAACAGGACCCCAACATAGTTTTGTGGCTCACCCTCGAGCCACGTCAAGTTGACAGGATGTGTGTCGAAGTCTTGTCCTTAAAATCTGTAAATTGTTGCGCAATTTATTGAACCTGCAGCTAGACTTTACTGGTGATACTCTGACAGTTAGTCAAAGTTTATTGGATGGGGTTCTCCTCACTAGCCTTGTTGTCAACCATTTTTTGATTCTCTTGAATGGCCTAGAGCGTGGCGACGACCTTAACAACCAATTGGCCACCGAGTTCTTGGAATTCGTCGAGCTGCTCGTGGCGCTTTTGTTGGCGTTCTTATGCCCGAGAAGCTTGTTGCTGCATATCCTTCAGTTCTATGGCCCGGGTGATCTGCACCATCAGCGGCATGGCCTTCAGTGACATCTTCAAGGTTGTCAATTGGCCCTCTGCCTCTTGTACCTGCGTAGTCAATTGATCAAGTTGCTCATCCCGACCAATACTTTGCCAAAACTATGTGGTCGCCTCCATAACATTTTTATCCTCTTGGTCCATAGTGCCGAACTGAGTGGAAATTTATTCAATGGAATTCTTGCGCTCCACAACCTGTTCCGGTGGCGTTGTGGGTTGCACTTGGGCCTGAAGCAACAAGTTATTATCCTGAAGTTGAACCAGAGTTTGCCCCAATCACTTAGCCTGTTCAACTGGGGTGAGCCTTGTGGTTTTGTCAAAAATGTTCTAGAAGGCATCAGAAAGAGCCTTCTCAACTTTCTTGTAACGTGCACATAGCTACGCCTGTTCAACAATCAGGCAGTCTTGTGCCTTCTTAAGGTCAGTAATCTCTTCAGCAGCCTTTCTCTACAACTCAGCCTGTGTCGCCTTCAACTGGTTGATTGCTTGTAACTTTTCCTATGCCAACTGCACGCAAACTTGGTGCAGCTCCTCTGCTTCCTTCTACATCTTATCAGCGATATTCTGGGACTCGACATATCCCTCAGCCAAATATTTTTGTTATGCTGCCAACTCCAATGCGGCACCATGCTACAACTCAACCAATGCTATAGCTGACATTTTGTTCAAATCCAAAGTCACACTCTGGATTGGGTGCAGATACTGGTGAACGTCTTCATTGCGATATTCAATCACAGTCGGGGGATTTTGCACGTTCCTAGCACCCGAGGCTCAATGCTGATCAACGGGTTGTCCTGCAACAGAGGTCTTGCCGATGGTTGTTTAGAAATAATATCAAAAATGGATTCTGGCCTATCTCTTACCATGCCAAATTCTTCATGGTTGGATTCACAGATCGTCATAGTCGCAGCTGTAGATGAATTCGTGACGGCTTTGGTAAGCCACTGCAGCTGGTCTTCCATCCTCGATTTGGTACCACTACCCACCTCATATTCCTGACACCATTTGGTGCGAGTCTACTCCCGCCTATGCTATTATGCATATTTAGGATCCATCGATGACTCATTGTCAGAGTCATGGGTGCTCAATTCCTACAAGGTAGGGTCTTCAAGGACCTCTGGGGGTAGCTCCTTATCTAACTCCTCCTGGCTCACTGAGATGCGCCAGTCCCCCAACCAGTCTTGCACAATAGTATCCAAATACTCCATGGTGACTTTATAAGGAAATGGTAGCCACTACCGATCAGAGTCCCTCCTGGCCTGAATATGAATGGAGTGGGGTCCAATAGCAAACCTAAGGATTCGTTGACACTTGGCCACGGCATAGGAAGAAACTCTAGGAACATAAACTGCGGCAGACTGCAGCACTTCCCAATAGATCCAGAAATGAATGGCACAATCTGTTTGTCAACTGAGCTCTTTGACCCACCATAGGTTCTGATAGAGGGCACCGAGGCAAAGCTTGACTGCCTCAACCGCCCTCGGTTGGTAGTCTTCAGGTTCCATCCAAGCAACGAGAGCGATAAGAATCAACAACCAACTATAAGAAAAGGGTCGTTCGCTCTGAGCGGGAAGAGCATCTTCAAGAAACTAATTTAACAAAAATAAAGACCAATTCATTTGTACCCCCTCGGCACATTTCTGGGCACATGCGACAACACCCAAATTTCATTGGACTGGTCGATTACTGCGTACAACCTTGCTTGCCAGAATTCTTCTACCAATGTGCACCATTTGTGAATTAATAATGTCAATGCGATAAGCACGACCATCCCATTGTAAACCAAAGCGCTCCTTCAGCTGCTTCGCAAGTTTCTTATCCGTATCTCTTCCACGAATATACTGCATTGGGTCCTCCCTAGCCTTCGGCAAACCAGTAATGCTTGCAATCAAGTCAACTGTGATAAGGATCGGCGTATTCATCCAAAGCGTCCCTCCATGGAAACATGCCAATAGTTTCTTCACACATGCATGTGCTTCATTCAAGCGGCTAAAATGGGGCATATTGATGAGCCCCAATAACCCAAACTTGTCTAACCCACCAACCCATGGTTTCGAAATTCACTGAATGGGGCCACCAAGCATCGTATGGATGGATTCATAGGGCTCATATTGGACATATTTAAGCAAGATCAAGTCATGATCCTCAAACTTGAGTCTGATCAACGCCGGGATGATATCGACTGAGCATGTCATCCCTTTCAGCAGCGCTGGAAACTTGGGTGGGTACTTCTGATTCTTTGACATCTGTCGTGGCTTGGCTCCTAGACGTGTAGGAGAGATGTATCCTAAGATATCATGCACCAAGACACCCCGAGGTGCTGTGGAATCAGCAGATCCTGAGCTCGATGGCCCAGTCTATGTAGTTCCTTATCCTCACATTCGCATAGACGTGTGAGTTTGCCTCTTCTCTGGTAGCGTAGGACTGGGTCTCTGAGTCTGCCGTTTTCACTTAGGAATGGATGACAAACCCACTAGCATACTCATGACTTCTTCTTCCACAGCCATGGGCCGAACAGGGGACTCGTACTCACTGGAAATTTCAATAGCGTCAAGGCCACTCAGCATCCCTTACCCCTCAAAACCTGAAAATACACTCAATAGCTCGGACTGCACTGCGCTCAACACTTCTGTACATAATTCACCTTCTATTTGCTACTTACACAACTGAATAATTCCATCCGATGCATCCCGCGCGGTGTTTTATAGCCACTTCCAATCCAAATCCATCATTACCAAATCTAATTTCACCATTATTTCCAAATTGGGTAGTAATGACGACAAATCTGTCAGCGATCTTACTCTTCTAACGGTCGGATCACCCATTAATGTGGGTTGCTTCAACAAGTGCTGCCATCCAACTGGTTTAACTACCTACATTTATTACTTGATTTGACCACCCCACAGTCCTGCAACTGTTGCAAAGGGTCAACCGGTTACCGCTAACAATTTTAACCTTGCGTAGCCTCTCCCTTGGGGCTCGCCTTGCTCTGCTGAACTAAAATCTTCATTTTTATTTTTTATTTTCTTTGACATGTCATGTGGTGCGCATCGCCAGCCTCGTTCTATAGGGCTTCAAGCGACTCCCATTAATGAGCTTCGGCGACATTGTGCCATCTAATTGTTGTAAGTGAACTGTACCGCCAGATGTAATGGACTGAACAAGATAGGGACCTAACCAGTGCATTTGGAACTTACCTGGATGCTTGGTGAACTTACTGTCATATAACAGCACCAAATATCCTATCGCAAATTGGTTATACTTAATATGGTGATCATGCCATGCCTTCTGTCGATCCTTCGCAACCTATTGCTGGAATCATGTGATGAAACGATCTTCTTCAAGCTGAATCAATTGCACAGCACGTTCTTCTAATG
Organism: Pseudotsuga menziesii; assembly: GCA_001517045.1. Taxonomy (NCBI): domain Eukaryota; kingdom Viridiplantae; phylum Streptophyta; class Pinopsida; order Pinales; family Pinaceae; genus Pseudotsuga; species Pseudotsuga menziesii. Next base: position 827,293 of record LPNX010750625.1, read on the forward strand.
CCGCTGCATCATCCATGCCCATCGCCATGAAAATGAGCAAGCTAGGAATGATATACTCCATAGGCATGACTGCCTCTTGCCCATAAACCAACTTAAATGGTGTCTGACCTTTTAGTCGTTTGCAAGCAGTGCGATAAGCCCAGAGAATTGTAGGAATTTTTAAATCCTAGTTATCGTGGTTATCGTTACATACCTTGGTCAACGCTGTATCCAAAATTTTGTTGAAGGCCTCAATGGTACCATTTTCCTGCAGGTTGTATGGTGTACTCCACTTATGTTGTATTTGGAGCTCCTCGGTTAGCAATTTAACCGTCCGGATGACAAAGTGACTGCCCCGGTCACTCATCAGGATTCTAGGACACCCAAATTGCGTCACAATGTTCTCAAAAATAAACCGTGTTGTTATCGTAGTGGTACAATCAACGACTGGGGAAGCTTCCTCCCACGGATTCAGGTAGTCAGTTGCAGTAATAATATAGCAGGCATCAATGCGCTTACCTGGTGGATTGATAGGACCCACAAAGTCTGCTACCCATTTATCAAATGGTTGCAGAGTCACCTATGACACCAGTGGCATCTCATCCCTCTGCGATGGTTTACCAACCTGTTGGCAGACATCACAGCTCCTTGCATAGTCTACGACATCATTATGCAACATGGGCCACCATAGCCCAGCACACAACACTTTTCGTGTATTAGTGCGGCCTCCATAGTGACCTCCCGTGATCCCTGCATGTGCTTCTTCTAGAATGGGACCCTGCTCATGCGGTAAGACACATTGTCACAATATTTCAGTGGGTTCAAGTTTATATAATTGTCCAGCAATTAGTTGAAAATCGGAGGCTTTTACGACCAACTGCTTCTTTTGGCTAGTCGACATGTCTGCTGGGGCGACACCAGTAGATAGAAACTGAATAATTGGCGCATAGTGATCATCTGCGATGTCAACCCGAAACAATTGCGCATTTGGCAAGCCATCATCAATATTGGTTAGTTCTTCACCATTCACAATACGCGACAGATGATTTGGACTAGCATTCAACCGTCCCGGCTTTACCTCTATTTCAAAATCAAATTCTTGGAACAAAAACAACCACCTACAGATTCTCCCCCCCAACACAGGCTTATTGACTAGGTATTGTAAAGTAGATTGATCAATGAACATCTTGAAATGTCCACCCAACAAATAGTTCCTGAAATTTTGCATAGCATAAACCATCGCCAGGCATCCCCTTTCGGTCATGGTATAATTTTGTTCAGCAAATGATAACTTTCTACTAGAATATGCTATTGGATGATCCAATTCGCCTTCACTGGGATGCACAAGAAAAACACCCAGCGCAGTGGAAGAAGCATCAACATGCACATGGAATTATTTATTCCAATCAAGGAAAACCAGTATTGGTGCAAAGACCATCTTGGCCTTCAGAATGTTGAAGCTTACTTGACATTCCAGAGTCCATTCAAACGCAACGTCTTTCTTTAACAGCTTTTCCATGGGAGTGGTAATCGTAGTGTATCGTCTGATAAACTTGCGATAGTATCCCGTATGTCCCAGTGTTTCCCAGAGCATCTTTACATTCGTCGATGGTGGTAAACTGAGGATCATCACAATCTTCTCCGGATCGACCAACAGACCTTCTTTGCATACAATATGCCCAAGTAGCATGCCAAAGGGTGCACAGAAAATAAATTTTTTTGAATTCAATGCAATCCGATGATTTCGACACCATTCCAGCATCAATCGCGGACTATCCAGATGATCTCTAATCAAGCCATAGTCGGTCCAGTCATCCATATATACCTGCAGGAATTTTTGAATTAAATCTTTAAATACAGCAACAACTACACGGGAGAATATTGTGCATTCTTTAGCCCAAATGGTATGACGATATATTGGAAACATCCCCACTCGGTGACAAACATAGTCTTATGGAAATCCTCCTTCGCAATCCGGATCGAGTGGTATCCTGAAAAGCCATCTGTGAACGAATATATCTCCTAGCCACCTACACCTTCCAGGAATTTATCTGTAAAAGGGGTCAGGAACGGATCGTGCACATATGCATCATTCAACTTTCTCAAATCAACACAAATGTAGATTTCACCAGTCTTCTTGTCTTGGACCACCATCCGGATTATCCACTCAGATTTTTCTACAGTCTCAATGATACCAGCATCGAGCATCCTGTCAATCTCAACTTTCACGCAATCCTTGTATCACAGGTTCAATCTATATAGCCTCTGGCAAACTGGTTTTGCATCTGGCTTGAGTAGAATCTTCATTTCCCCCAAGTCACCGAGTATCCCCTTCATCTCTGAAAATTGCATTGGGAAAAGGTCATGGAATTCATGCAGTAGATCTGTGATTTTGGCCATCGTATATTTTCCCCAATAGTCTCTGACATTAGCAAATTTTGGATTTTCTTCCGACCCAATGTTAACTTTCCAAATTCTCAGTGGTTTATTCATCGATTCAGTCGGTATGTTGGGAGCTGCAACAACACAGCTTCCTTCGGAATATGGAATATTAACATTCTGCAGCTCGTCATCATCTTCAATTTCCTTGGACAAGTTGTAGCATGTCATCATGGATTGGATGGAGAAATTTGCATGAGGATCAACAGGGTATGCAATAGGGATGAATTTTAGTACTACATCACAGATAATGTGTAAAGCATTACATACCTCAAGGTTTGCATCCTGGAAGCTAAACATTTGCACAAAGCAAACTAAAAACTCCTCCCAAGTGGTAATGGTTCTGGGCAATTCTGTTGCTACATACCAGGATCTTGGCATCTCTTCTAGAGTATGAACAAAATCATGAACCCACTCATCTCTGGGTCACGATGTCCATAACGGCTGACACTCGATCAAATGACTGGTGGGGTCATTTTGTCCGTCATATCTCCCAGCATGATAGACCTCTACATCAAGCAGACCATCATCAATTTGCGGCACTGCTCCCAGTCATGGATCATCCATTTGTGTGTCTCCCACCATTGAGCCGGAGTAGCCTTCAGTGCTACATCAAGAGCTAGTATCCTTTGCGGTTCAAGCACCTTCTCTTCAAATACCTGAAAGAATTTTGATAGCCCCAGCAGTCCTTCATAAATAGGCAACTCGACTGTCTCAGTTGCAACATGTCAAAGAGACTGGGTAATCAACCTGCATTTTTTGAATGATATTTCATACAATCGATTCTGCCAATTTTCTAGAGCATCTATAGAATTAGATGACGCGGAACTTGCACTTTTCCATCCAAGTTTACCATCGATAGTAGGATGGATATAGTCCTCGAAAATGTTATAAGCATGATCCCAACTTCTCTCGACTTCATCCTTTACAGGTTCGATATATCGCTGCCCTTCCTGAGGTTCCATAGGAGCAATGACCCTAACATCCTGGTTTTCAAATGTCATAACATGTTTTTTGAAGTTGATAATGGCCATGCTATCATTATCCCATCCAATTCCTAGTAGCGCGGGATAGGAACCACCATCTTCTACAACTTCTATCACGTCAAAGTCAGCACGTGTTTTCATACCTTCAATGTTGACAACCAAGTTTGAAACCCAACCAATGGGTTGAACCTTTGCTTGGTTTTCTAAACGCAGCTGTACCGGTGACCATCCCAAAGTTGGATTTCCCATCAATTTTCAGGTTTTCTTCATCAAGATGTTTACATCTGATCCAAGGTCCAAAATGACCGAGTCAACCTCATAATCTCCAATTTGGATATTCATCCTCATCTCCTTGTCGGTCTTCCTTATTTGCAAGGAATTCATAGCAGAATCCTTCACTGTCTTATCCGAGAGGTGCAATAATGTCTCAAGCTCGACAAGGGCATCTGAGTCCCTTTCCAGCAATAGACAACTCTCACAGAACTTGCGCAGTGTACCATGCTACCGCGATGGTCCTGCTTCTGCAGAGGGGTCTAAAGCGGAAGTCATATCAATGATTGGTAACTTACCTGGATTTCTCTCGATTATGTCCTTTGCATCAAAGAAGGAATCTTTCTCTGTCACAACATCAAATGCAACCTTCTTCTTACCAGTAAGTTGAACTTGTAGTCATGGTCCATCATCTCCAGTTGCCACACCAACACGAGTGACTATCCCCACGTCAACATCCTTCATCTGTGGCTCGGCCTGAATAGAGGCAACTGTCGATCCCTGGTTTAAGCTCAAATGCAGTTTTTGATGCAATGGTTGGTTCATCAGTTGGTTCTATGTCTGCTATGGGTTCTGAGTTTGATTCGACAGTGGGACCTGGTTCTGCATTATCGGCTGGTTCTATACTTGGAATGCAGGCTGATTTTGATTCTGCACATTCTGTAACTGAGGAATTTGCCATGCCTGCCATTTTGCAATCAACTGAGGGAAACTTTAAACATTATGATTGCTAGCTGCATAGTATGTGCACTGTGCATAAGGGCACTCCCTCTGGTAATGTCCAAATACCCCGTAGGTGTAGCACTGGATTGATTCATGACCTCATCCTCCTCCACAACCAAATCCTCCTCCTCGGCCTCTGAACCCTCCGCGGAATCCTCCTCAGAATCCTCCTTGCTTATACTGTGGTTGGGTCATTTGTTGTTACGGTGGGTTAGGTTGCTGCTGGACATAGTGCACGGCATGAACATATTGTGGTTGATTGTATTGTGCTCATGGTGCCTGGTTATACTGTGGCTATACCACCATCTGCAGTTGTGGTGTGAACTATGGCTGCACTATAAACTGTTGTTTGTGGTTGCGCAAGGACAAACTGCAACGGAGGCAGTGGAGTATATTGTACCTATGATGCTGGCTGTACTACTTGCGACTGTGCTTGCGTTTTCTAGGGGTCCTCCTTTTTCACAAAGTACGAATCATACATCCTTTCCTGGAGCAAATCATAAGCACAGCAGTTTTTGTCGTCATGTCCAAACGACTGACAAAATGTATAATACAAACTTTATGCTTGGGTAACCATCTTCTGCATGTAATCATAGTTCTCGTGTCGATGCCCATACACCTGACAGATGCGACACCGCGGTGCACCAGCACCACTCAACAGATTGGGGGCTCCTGAAATCAAATAATTCTGAAACGTAGGGCAGGTATCCTTGGTATGTTCGTTTGCATGGCAACGGGTGCACCAAATATCATCGCGATCTTCCTTGGCCCTTTTGATGTCTTGCAATTGCAGTGTCAAATTCACCAACTACGCCTGAATTTCATTCATTCCAACAGCAGTTTCCCCTACTGGCAATGCCTCCAATTTCGTCATGGTCTCCAGAGCCTCACTCTGCATCGCAATATTCTACTGCATTAATGGTTGTCGAATATGAGGGCAAGCGCCACGATAAACCATTCTTTATGCTGAACTTCGCTCATCTGAAAACTGACCCGAGCCATAAATGTCTTAAATCACTGATCAAAATCCTAAATCATTTCATTGGGGAATTGTTTGATCTCTTTTAATTTAGTAATGTATTGAGCTTCGTACTTCGACTTCTTAAATTCCTCAAATAGCCCTATTCTGATCGCGTCCAATGTTTTCGCAGTACCTCCCTAAGGAACCCGTGTGAATCTCATAAACCATTCCAATGCATGGCCCCTCAGCGTAGTGGCTACCTGACTTTTCTTGACATCATCATTGATATTTTGTTGAGCAATCTAGATCACTTCACATAAGAACTAGTACTACTCTGGATCATCGGTGCCATTTCCATTGAATATCGGCAACTTCATTTCATCTCCTGCCATTTTGGACCTTCTTCCTCCTGTTGGTGCTCTATTACTAGACTGTTGTTGACACGTCAGGAAAGTCAATGTAGAATGCGTGTTCCTTCCTTGTGGTGGAGTAGTGTGCGGAGGAGTAGGCACGTTACTACTGGGGTTCAATCCTGTCGTTCTTCCGGGCATAGCCTAGGCCTATATTTCCTCGTCATCACAAAAAGTTCACTTCGTCCCGTGTGTTTGTTCTTTACGATATCGCACTTCGACTTCAGCAGGACCTTCTCCCGTCCTCTGCCTCTTTTCTCGAAACCTTGCTCCTCCCCTCATACAACCACTTGTTTCTTCGATGACCTTTACATTATCCTCAGACCGCATGCCCATCTACCCCTTACTTCCTTATGCATTCCCCCCCTTTCTGTCACAGTGCCTACATCCCCCACACACCAGAGTTCCACTACTCTTGGTCCATCTTTAGGATACCCTTTTCACAGACTAATTGCTTAATCGACAATTGTAGCGACAATAAGAACCTTCCACGTGGTCCACTAAAAAACTCCTTTTCTGCTTCACTAAAAGATTTATTAGTATCAATGACAAACTCAGTGATGTACCCTTCTAAGATACTATCCAACCATACCTCGACTTCCCGTGATGCCTTGTTGCTGGTTTCTTGTAGCTCCTGGATCAATTCTGGGGTCCAGGATGTTGGCTCTCCTCCTTGAAATTTTTTCTTCCTCTTAGCAAATTTTTCCAACCATTCATGCAAGAGCATAGGGAATCCACAAAAGAACCATTCATGAGGACCATCGTGGATATATCTATCCATCCAGTGGTTCTTGATAGCTTAGGATTCTGGTTTTCAGCTTCAACAAACTCCTGTAACTTCAGATCAAACCATCCCTCGATCTCGGATCGAGTCGGATGCCAAAACATATCCCCCTGTTATTTGCAACTTGGTCCTGACAACAGAACCATTTGTTGGTGAAACCCACCAACAAAGCTTCGTCGATAGGGGTTCCCACTCTATCGACGCCCTACAGCGCAATCTCCCTGAGCACCGGCCCAGACAGGTTTTACCCTGCCCAACAACGTCTGCAGAGAAAATGAGGTGTCACCCGAGGCATTCAAGGGAGAGTTGTCAGAACCGAGTTTCTGACAGTGGGAGAGGAGGATATGGGGATCCGACAGAGGGACACCATAACATATGTAATCATCACACGGTAATATCAATATCGCAGCATTATTCAAGGAACATCAGTACTCACAGCGCATCAAACAGTTACTAAAACATAGATTGCATCGACATAAAAGTAACAGATCTCATTGATATAGCAGGAAGAGACTGAATCACATCCATATTATGCTATTGTAACAAAACAGAGTCGCAGCATCATAACAGATCTATAACAAGAGACAAGAATTGAACCATATTCAGCGCATCATATTAACCTTTCGCAAATGTACCATATTACATCATTCTTCTCCAAAACCGAAGACTGCATACATCAGGAAGAACCCCAGATAATATCACAGTTAAGATAGAAAATTCTCCATAAAACAAATTGCACCAGATCTTATCCCATACAATCGCGCATACAATCACATACAATTACTCACAACTACTGCTCCTATACTACTCTCTTTTCATTTGCCCCAAAATAGATCTATAAATAAGCTTATGCCTTTACATCAAGGGTCCACTACTAACTGACTTCTAACCGCTACCGACCTATTGCAACAAAACTTGGTCAAAATATACATAAAATATTCAAAAAGCTGTTATTTTCCACTTATCGCTCCAATCCGCCCTCGTGTGGTACCGCGTGAGCCTGCGCAGTTTCCGCAACGCTGCACAACTCACTTTCCCCAAACCCCTTGCCAACAATGCCACTCTAGGAATGTCGTATAACCGACGGCCCCATTTAAATTTATAAAAAAAATGGCACATTTTCTCCCTAGGAATATAGAAGGACTAATTTGTCTCAACTCCAGTGCCCTTAAGCAATAAAAATTCCTTCAGATTGAGTGAAAGGTACTAATTAGTTGAAGAATGTAGAAGGACTAATTCCTCTCAACTCCAATGCCCTTAAGCAATAAAAATTCCTTCATATTGAGTCAAAAGTAAGTAGGAATTAAAAAAACATGGTATTCAAAAATCTTTGTCAAATAATCCATTTTGAGATCTACCTAATACCAGAATAAATACTACTAGTGTTTAGAGATCTTGATTGTACTAGGGGTATTCCAAGTAGAGGCACAACTTCTTTCTAAGGTCCATGTTTTAATGGGAAAAGGAAATGCAAGCAATGAAACAATATGCAGAAACGAAAGTATGGTGACAATGTTTTTCTATAGTGATAAGATCGATGGATCAAACAATTACACCTTTATATATTTTTTGACATGGTATGAAAGTGTGAAAGGAATTAAGGATCCATATAGCAAAAACTCTCTTCCCTTATGCAGTATGAGAGGTCGAAGGAATTCAAAGTATGAGCAAATCCCTCAATACATGCAACTACAAAATCTTGGAAACTTTGACTTTAGAAGTAAACATGAATTTTAAAAGTTGAGTGTATTTGTTTATATGAACATCTATCTAGAAAATCCATTATTAATCTAGTAGATCCTAGTGTCCTTTTATCATTTTTTTTAGAGAAATACCTCCAATTTCACAGAAAACAAAAACATACAAGCCATTTTAGGATACTTACAGTTCATAAGTAAGTAAAAGAGTATCCATGCCTATTTTCCATTTGACTAATTTATTTATTTTTCCAAAAACTATCACCCAGATTTTGTATGATAATATTCATTTTCTTAAAAAATCACCAAAAAGTGCAATTAATTTCTTGAGTGTATAACTAAAAAGTGTAGGTATTCATAAGTGAGAGTAATTTCCTAAGTGCATAACTAGACACCATGCAATCTATAACAAACAAATAGTTTATTTCACTATCTGAAATGAAAAACCTTTTTTACCAGCACTTCCAAAGAATAATAGTGTATCTGACTAAATCAAAAAAAATGCATTGCTGCAAATCAACACTATCAAGATCTGAGTGTCATTTCAATTGAGTGTAGATCAGGTGGTTGGGATGATTGTTGTTATCCTCCCTATCCGAGTTCAAATCTCGCTTTGTGACACTTTCTCCTTGGGATCCGACTTTGACTATGTATTGGTTGAATGGAGATATTCTTGGTCATACCTTGATTCTCTAGAATATCAGGTGTTGGAATTCTTCAATGAAAATAAAACGTTGTCAGTGTCACATTCCTTAGCTAGACATTAGGCATATCCATTGTTGTTTTTTATAGTGTTGCAATCACACCTTACATGAGTACAAGTCATTTCAGTTGTTTGGAGATAGTGTATAAATACATTGCATGATATATTTTCATGATGTTGGCTAAGTAGATTACATGTTGCAATCATTAGAGGAAATTTCAACTCAAAATGGGCCTTTCAACCCTAATTCAAATTCCATTTCATCATGTGTTAGCCAGTGAAATTTCTTTAAATTTAAAATACCGTATAGATCTTAAACAATTTTTTAATATAAATTTGGGGATAGGTATCATAAAAAGAACTATTTTTGTGTTCGTATTTTTGACATATCTCCCTGCGTTTTTACTCAAATTTCGATTGAGAGAGCTCATTGGATGCAGAATTGAATTCTGCATCCAACGATTACCCACTCGGCATACTTTTGATGGACCCCGCTACCCCAAAAACAAGAAATTAATTTTTCATGTATTTCTTGTTTTTGGGGTAGCGGGGTCCATTAAAAGTGTGCCGAGTGGGTACTCATTGGATGTAAAATTTAATTCTGCATCCAACGAGCTCTCCCAATCGAAATTTGAGTAAAAACAGGGGAGATATGTCGAAAATACAAACAAAAAAACAGTTTTTTTTTCTTCCTCCAAAATTAATAAATATTATTTTATTATTTTAACTATTATTTTATTAGTTTTCCTTAGGAGGCCCATTTTGAGTTAAAATTTCCTCTAATGTTCATTTTAAAACATAGTAATAATATTATTTTGATTTTCTAATCAAAGAGAGAACATGGGTACATGGTTTGACTATCTCAATATAGGACCACTTCAAAAGGAAGACCACAAACCAATATGATACAATTACACATAAGAGAAATTGCAAGAAACCATTCTCAGATATGTTTGAATTGACATCCTTTGATTATAAATATTTGATAGAGATCACATTTTTTCTTATGCATACTTCCTTGTGGAAATCCCTGAAATCATTTGTATTGAAGCCATTTTTCCCATTACCCCTTTTATTATAACAATTGATTCCAAATGTTGATTAGCAGGATATATTGCATTGCCAATCAACTCTTTAGCTTAGTAGGTCAAAGTTGGGAAGTGCAATTCAGTGCAAATAAAGACTCTATTTATAAAAGTGAAATACATTTGAGGTGCCCAACTCTAGGAACACTTCCCAGTGCCACTCAAACATGTTAGATCAAGCAAATATCTTTTGTTCTAAAATATATATTATTCTCTAAAAAGTTTGGACTCTGTAAAGTAACAAAAGAGGAGTGCTATGAAGAATCGAAAAATATGGTTTCTTACAAGAATATGACCAAAAACCACTCCTTACAGAATTTCTTAGTCTAACAACTACACTAAAAGGCTAACAAATTGTTGACTCCACTCTTCATAGATTTTGACTTCATTTTGGGAAACTGAAGGTCTTACTTCTTGCAGATCATTCTTAAAATCTTGTAACACTAAAAGGCTAACAAATTGTTGACTCCACTCTTCATAGATTTTGACTTCATTTTGGGAAACTGAAGGTCTTACTTCTTGCAGATCATTCTTAAAATCTTGTAAGCAAAAAAACGTTCTAACCTGGAACATAACTAACCTCGTGTTCTATTTTTTTAAGTTAGCAATGTCAATGCATTTCCTTAAGGCTTCTCTAAGTGGTCCCATATTTAAGGCATCCTTGACAATATTTTTGATATCTAATCCAAAATACCCTGAAATGACAAAATTTCCCAGCTCAATTGGAACAAGATAGATTAATGTTTAGTTCAATACAAATCAAGCATAATCAACAACAATATAGTAGAAATACAAAAAAACATCAATATCCTTGAACTCAAGTAATGAAATCACCTCCAGTAATCTTGCAGATGCAGATTATATCTTGTTTTGAGAGAGTAAACAAGCCCTCCTTATCCAACAAATCATTTACTGTCCATGATCTTGCTTCTATAGTAATATTGAGCTCAAGTTTACCTCCTTAAATGGACAGTTGGTTGTAAACAAGTTTGCAATCCATCTAAATTGTGAAAACAACCCAACAAAGTAAATTCCACAATAAGTTGTACATGTAGAAGGTAGTGGCATGTATAGGCACATTGATAGACATCTACTAGCATCTCCATTAAGTTGATAAGGCTTGTTTGTTCCATTAATGATATAATGCATTGCATTTGTAAATAGTTGCAAATATTACTAATCAAAAAGTAAAGAGGGGAACAAAGCTACAAAATGTATTTATGGTATTTAAAGCAAAAATTATCCATTTAGTGGATTTTAATAGTCAAAGACCATAATGGGGTCAGATTGAAGACCATGATAGCATGAAAAACATGCTTTAGGTTCTCTTTCAAAACCATTTTAGTTATGGGCATCGATGTTGATTTTGATGTCGTGAAGCAGTTCATTAGTACGAATGTATTCTTGTCATGGTCGTTGCACAACATGAGTTGTTGCAATCTCTACAAGACATGGCTAAACTGTAAATCACTAAGCCTGGATTGACTTGAAATTTACTTGGCCATGTGGTTTTTATTGAAGATATATTCTCTAGATGTGTCAAGAGGAATTTTAAACAAGGCACACTTATAGGGAGAATGTGAGTGCAGGTTTGATCATGCTAATTCCTCAAGAGATTAAAAATGACACATTGGGAAAGCAATTGGAGGCCCGTTACATTGTTCAATATTCAAGTATTGGTTAATTCTCTGGCTAATAAAATTGAGAATACACTATCCATAACCCTTCAACCTAAAAAATCAAGCTTTATTAAATGGTAATTTATACTAGATAAACCTTATTACAGCCTAGAAATTCTTAAATGGGAAAGGAAAACTAGTCATGTTCACCCTAGATATGCTCACCTAGATGGTATTTGCAAGTTTTTTTACTAGCCAGTACAAGACATATTCATGAATGTATCAAATAGGGTTTGTGATAATGGCCAGTTGTCATTAAATATATGCTTCACAACCCACGAGAGTGTGTCCTAGTAGCAAGCAATGTGGTGAAAATGCTTGTATTAACACAAACACTTTGGATCAAAACACTTCTGAGTAGGTGCAGATGAGGCCACGTGCAAGTCCTGGGTGAATTTGATGGAATAGATATACTCCTAATAGCACAACAACTTAGATGAAGGAATTTCTTAAGAAGTATCAAATATAAAAGGATGTCATATAGATCCTTGAATGTTATTGGAGTAGTTGCATTTAGAAATATTCTAAATGTTGCTTTATGCACAACCAAATCCAAGGCACCTTTATTCATTGGATAGAATATTTAAATGAGTATTTCATCAATGATCCAGTCCTTCTCATGACCCCATTGAAGGAAAAATGTGTGTTTGGATCCTTATGCCAAAGATGTGATGGAAAGAGTGAGAGAGAAGACATAATCTCTCATCATAAAGCGCTTGAGTGATAAGGTAGGTAACAAATTGTTCTTGAAGCACTCAAATGAGAAGGCATTAGATATTTTTGGGCCTTTCATTTGTAAATGTTGGAATAGCCAGAATCATAATTTGAAAAAAGAACTTATGGACCGCATGGTCAGCCTCTTTGGAAAAGAGTAGTCATGCCTAAGTAAGTATGTATGTATGTATTATGAATCATCTATAATTGTCAATTTAGAACAATAAACTATAATATATGATCATTAAAAATTAAACCCTATGATAATTAGTAATGGTTGTGTTCATTCAATCAATTATTCAAGATTAAATTGACGATACATATAAGATTCATCATTCAATACAAAGACTCGTTCTTCTGGAAATATGGTAATAAGGAAGTTCATAATGTCAAAACCACTACTCCAAACTAGACTTAAATTGTACCAAGAAAACATTATTTGCTTGCTCCTTGATTTTGGGAATCCTTCCTCTTGGCCAATGCCTTATTTATATAGTAGCGATTCAACACAAGTTCCTTTTCTGTCATCGGGAAGAGACTAATACATTTCTACCCTTTTACTAATTTGGCATGGGAATGGGCCTCAAACTTGTGTTTTCAGCTTCTCCCTGCACTCATTACTTGGAGAAAACACATGATTCCAACTAAATGGCCACCTAGGAGGAACACATGCTCTTCACATTAGGCCCACTCAAGCAGCATCAAATTTGTTGTCAATGTTTCTATGTGATTGGGTCTATTAATGAATGGACAAGGAAAATGAGATAATGGATTATTCTCATGATTCCCTTGACGATGTGGGTGGAATTCCATTTTTTACTCATAAGAGGACATCTTTGGCTTAAGGAGAGATCTATATAGAGATGGATAGAACTTTGGATTCGTGAGCTATGCAACTAGCATTGCAAACTTGTAATACCCTCTCGTTTAGCCCCTTGACATGTTATTATTATTATGGTGTTGGGACATTAAGGCACGAGGTGAATCTTGTCTTAGATTTAGTTCATTTTAGGGAAAAAATCAATGTTAATGGTGATTGATCGCTAATGAGGGAAGGTAAGGTTTATAATTGCTAGAAAATGTGGCAAATGGTGACATGTATCTTTGCATCTCCACAAATAATTTTCTTCAATTTCATTGAATGGAACAAGTATGAAGTAAACTCTACTTATAAGCTAGTTCATTATTATGAATTTTTCGTTTTAGATATACTTATGGATGAGATTAAAAGCATCTATGAATTTATACCACCATCTCAATTCTAGAGCGACTTCTTCACCACACTTATACAACATTTTCCAAGGGTGTCTTAAATATGATATGCTTTGGGTTGTTGTCTAATTCCAACCTCCCTAATATAATAAACACTGTAGAAGTACCAGATTCACCATTTTCATGTATATCTATATTGAAGGACAATAGTAGAGATGAGAAAGCTTATAAAATATTTTAGCACTTAAGGTGACACAATTGATCTTAGACTCTAGAAAAGTTCTAAATGGAAATTGAGAGCCGAAGGTGATTCATGGTGTATAATATTGACCTTTGCTTGATCAAGTATGAGAAAATCTAGAACTAAGGAAAACAACATTTCGACATTAATGGCAGCCACAAGAGATTTTCCTTTGGCTCGTGGATCCATTGGCTCATGAATGGGGCCTATATCCTTGTGAACTTAGCAACTAGATTCTTCGAGTTTTGATTGATGAATAAAATGTGAGGAAGGAAAGATCAATCAGATTTTCCCTAAGTATTTTTGCAAAACATACATGCAAAAAAGCTATGTTGGCAATACTCATTATAATTTTTTTGTACAACTTACCTTGACTTGTGGAGCTTGGTACTATATTCTTTTTCTTTACCTTTCAAAACATCTTTGAACATACTACAAATACTTTCCTGTTGCAATGATTTCATGTTATGACCCATCAAATAAATATTTGCATGTTTATGAAAATAACAAAATGAAGCTAAAAAAATACAGTTTGAGTAGTTTGTCTAAATGAATAAAAACAACAATAAAAATGAACATTTTACAGTTGATGAACATTTTTAATTTAACAATGTAAATTACATTAATATTCAAGTAAAATAATTGATAATAAGAGATCACGTGAGGAAACATGGAGAACCACAACACTATGTATATAAGGCCATCGATCACATCTAAACGCCTATTTTTCCTCTGAAATGTGAAGATGTTTCCCAAGGGTATATGTAACAAGTTCCAATGGATGAGTCAAATAGCAATAGTAAAATTTAAACACTACAATTATAGAAATAATTGTTTTTAATGTATAATTCCTTACCATTCATTGATCTCCTCTCTATTTCGAGAATAATTTAATATTCTCTACTAAACATGACCAACCCCGTGAAGGTGGAAGCTCTTATGGCCCCCCCCCCCCCCCCCCCCCCCCTCACATCACTCTCAATTCCCCAAACCAAATGCATCTACTTGAAAATAAAAATTTAGTGCAAATTCATTCATTCAATAGCTGAAAAAAACTTTCATTAAACCATTCATTCATTCAATAGCTGAAAAAAACATTCATTAAACCATTCATTAAATCATTCATTAAACCATCCATTCAGTCAATAGCTGATAAAACCATTCATTCATGATGATGATGAAGAAGAAGAAATGATGATGATCAAGATGTTGATGAGGAAGACGGTGATGACGAAGATGATGATGAAGATTATGATGATGATGATGATGATGATGATGATGATGGTGATGATGATGATGAAGAAGAAGAAATTAATGATGATGAAGATGTTGACGAGGAAGAGGATGATGACAAAGATGGTGATGAATATGATGATGATGATGAAGAAGAATATGATGATGAAGATGGTGATGACGATGATGATTTCCTATGACATGATGAAGACTATGATGAATAATCTGACGACATCGCCAAACCAATGACGCCAAATGTCGTTTGTCTTTCTAGGTATGACAATGATGATGATGATAACGATGATTATGATGATGTTGATGATGAGGATGATGATGATGATGATGATGATGTTGATGATGTTGATGATGATGGTGGTGGTGACGATGAGGATGATGTTGAATGTGTTCACTAATGCTCATTATTTTTAAACTTAGTGAAAATAATGAGCATTAGTAAAATTTAGTCAATATTTTCCAATATTAATCTACATGAGTCAATATTTGTAAACTCGATGAAAATAGTCAAGTTTATCTAGTTTTAGTAAATATTAGTTGTCATTAGTCAACAAATATCATAATTAATCAACATTCATATGATCTCTGCTATATGAGGTCGCGGGTTCCAATCTCCTCGACGCTCTTGGGGTTAGGCTTGTGTTAAGCTGGAAGGTGTGAGGCCCCTTCGGGTGGGCCCTCCTAGACCTATTCCATGGATGTAACTAGGGTCAAACCGAAGTCAACCACATGAATAATATTAGCAATGTGACATGAAATTAGCTTACCTTACTCAACATTATTATTTAAATAGACAACATCAATAAACATAGTCTGCATTAATGAACATAAGTAAACTTGGTGCACATTAGTCAAATTCTTCAATATTAGTTAAGGTTGGTCAACAAAGTAGCCATTGTAATCCAACCTTATTTAACATGGTCAACATAATAACTAAGTATAGTCAAATTTAGTCATCTTATCCAACATTAGTTATATTAAATCAACATTACTCACAATAATCATCTCTTAGTCAACATAAGGTAACATTACTCACAATAAATAAGTTGACATTAGCCAATATCACAATATGACACAACCCTCTTTTATTTCTTAAAACATGAAAATGTAACATAACCTTATTTTTTTATTTTATCGAGCATAAGATTGTGACATAACATTATAATGTTACAATATAATTTAACCTTCATAAACATAGATTAGCATAACTAAACCTAATCAAGACTAATCTTATTTAATAATAATAATTACTACTATTGTTATAATTATTCAAAATGTAACATACCATTATTCAACACTCTTCAATATTAGTAAACATAGTCAACATTCTAGAAACCATATTCATGTTAATCAATATTGGTTATTATTACCCATCTTTAATTAACAATAGTCAACATTAATTAGCATTATTGACTTAGAAAATAATACTTATTATAAATCAACATTATTCACATGAGAATGCGACAAAAGATGACTTTATATGTGAAATTTTGATATGTTGCATAACCTTATTTATTCTTTATTGAAAATTGCAATCCAATGTTACATAATATTCTGTACATACACAAAAATGTGTATTTCGGATCAGTTGATAGCTCATTTAGAAAAAGACTCTGAAAGTCTTCAGTATGTCTCACAACATAGCAAAAAACAGTAAAAACCAATATTGTTGTCGTAAGTATGTTGCAATGTTCAAAATATAAAAAAGATGTTGTCTTTGACAACCTTTAGCAACATGTTCAAAATATAAAGAACTGCAAACTGTTCAAGAACAATCCTATGTGAAAAATATATATCTTGTTTTGTATCTAAAAAATATAAGAAAGTTTTTTGTAAAATTGTAATAAAAGATAGAATGTTGCTCATTCTATAAATGGTCTGTCGTAATATTCTTGCATGTTTCCCTCTCGACGTTCTCTTATTTTCTAAATCCCCAGCGCCATTTGCAACCCTTCCTTCGAGGCTTTGTTTGTCTCTTTGTTGATATCTCTATAAACATGTCGACATGAAAAGGAAACAAAAGAGTTCAGAACCTCTTTAATGGAAGATAATATGTTGGCAAGTCTTTTTTGTTATCCATGTAAACATGTCAGCATGAAAAGGAAACAAAAGAGTTTAGAACCTCTTTAATGGAATATAAGATGTTGGCAAGTCTTATATTTCTGCATTGTTGAGTATTGTTAAATAGGGCATCCCAGAAGGGGACCCTATTTAGATATGGACCATAAATATTAAAAACAGTAATACCCCACAAAACTGATTCCATACCCCACAGGTTCAAATCCTTGATAGTTATTTCATTCCATATGATTTCCAGACCCCCCTTGACAGTTTCTTGTAACAACAAAATATCAGGGTGTTCCA